>WHYT01017480.1:430338-544795 GCA_009806455.1 Tetrax tetrax | reverse complement strand
CTAATTATGCAGCTTTCCCTGAGCTATAGGACTGATGTGCTCAAAAAGTGTGGCAACGTAAATGCAGAGAGTGAAATCTAGCAGAACTCAGCCGAAGATTGTGCCAAGTGGCTTAGCGGGACGGGGTCTGTAGCACTGCGGCCCTGCTGCGCATGGCGTGAACAGCAAGGAGCTGCTGAGGTCTCCTGTGAAACCCTACCAGGGTGCTTTTAGTAGCGTCACTTGGGTAATGCTACTAAAGCAACAGGGTCCCTGGGTGTGGCTGGTTGTAAAAATCTGTCTCTAATGTTCAAAATACATTCAGACAACGTCTGGGCGCACGTGTTAAGCCTCAACTTCTTTGGTTTGAAAAACAGCAGGTTGGGGGAGACCAAATAAATGTGCTGCTTCACCTCAGTTGGGTCGAGTTGTTCCGCTAAGGGAAGAGACACTGCCCAAATGGTGCCTTTTCTGTCTTCTCAAACCGATCCCTTTCCGTTTGCTACTCTGTCATGGATTTTACTTTCGCTTGCTATTAAAATAGGTTAAAATTAAAAAAAAAAAAAGAGAGAAAATACTTGGAGCTTAAAATGAGAACTGCAATAGCACTGTTATTTTTGTCAGCGTCTGACTTCTCGTTTTGACAGAAAAAGTAATTTTGTGTCCCTAATTGTTTTACTGAATTCTGCAAGTTGGATAAAAAGTCGAATAGATACACAATTGTGATTTAAATAATGAACTATTCTTGCAGAAAAAAAAAAAGGAGTATTTTCCTTTCATAATTTGCTAAATGTGGTAAGTACATGTTACATTATTTTAAATACAGATTTCCCAGACTTTTTATACTTACTTGATAGGTATAATTGATACTGCTTTTCCTGATATTTGCAGTTAATGGTTTGCAAATAGTTGTGTAATCTTTGTGGGTTATCTGCGATTGCTGAGGTGTCTGAACACATACTAGCTAATGCTTGTATAGATAAAGAAAATGCTTTTAAAGCAGTCTTTTTTTTTATACATGGCACCACAATGAAATAAATCACCACAGGGATCAGACACAGAGAAAAAAAGAAAGGCTGACATCTCAGCCTTTCCTGTATTACTATCGCATTTCAGTGAATATGGCCATTAAAATAATTTCAAATAAATGGGGTAATGAATGTATTTTAGCACTTTCTCCTAATGCCTCTGCTACACAGGGCTCAGGTTAAAATACAAAGAATAAAAAGCTTCATTTCAGAACAAGATAACGGCTTGTTTGCTCTTGCCTTCATGAGCAGGTTAACTAACTTGACTTCATTAAAAGTCAGTTCAGCCCTGAAAAAAAGCCAGATATGAGCACAATCAGGTTAGCCAAACTCTCTTGTTAGAAACAACAGGAACAGACTGTTGTCTCTGGATATGAGGAAAAAACCTTGGAGATTTCCTTCACAGGAGTAAGTGCAAAACATCCTGACCAGTTATCACTGCCTACGTGTCCTAGCTGACCTGCTGACCTTCGTGTTGTGCTCTGAGCAGGCAGCTGTTGAAAATAAAATTCAGGAAGGAAAAAACCTTTGTGCACACCTAGATGTTTACAGTGCTGTAACTGCTTAACCAGAGCTATGGCAGCCTTTTCCCTGCCTTGGAGCTCTCGCTCCGTCACGGCGCGACCACGCAGCTGCTGTGTGTGCCAGCGTGGCCGGTGTCGCTCGGGAGGCTGAAGGAGAAAATTGCTGCTGGGCAGCACTGCCCACGCAGCCCAAGGGAGACGGGTTTTAAGCAGGACAGAAGTGATGCTCCTCAGGGCTTGCCCTTACCAGGCATCACAGGCAATTGCCCTCCTCTGCAAACAGAGCTGGCCCTGCTGTCACTTGCAGGTGCTCTTGCAGTAACAGATTTATTTTCTGTGCATCTCTCTAAGTCAATTACCCAGGGCTGGTTTCTGCAGGCGCCGTCGTGCTGGTAGCATAGGCTGGAGAGCGCGTCTCAGCTTTGCTGGGCTCCAGCCGCTGCGTTTTGCGGGGGGGGTCGCGAAGCACCACACCAAACCCCGTGGCGCATCCCTTCTTGAGCGCAGGGAGCCGGCCTCCAGCCTTGCAGGGATGAGCTGCAAGAGCCCTGAATGAGTTACTCTGAAATCATAGCAGTTGTCGCCTTTCTGCTTATGAAGAAGTGAATGAGCGACATGCCTGTCTCGGGCCTTTCACAACCGCCCTACGCAGGGCTGGCGGGGGGCGGAATTCTGTCATTACTGCTCTCACCTTGGGCAGCCGGTATGATTCATGCAGGGGCGGAGTAGAAGGGCACAGGCCTGTGTATGTCGGTGGCTGTTTCTGTCTCTGGAAAAGAGGAAGGAAACGACGACTGATGCCTCCGCACCGCATGAGGTGCTCACTTGCAGCATTTCCAAGAAGCCTCCCGCAGGTGCCCCAGCAGCTCCTGGCTGTGCCTCGGAGGTCACGGAGGGTGCCTCTCAGAGCGAGACCCCGACATTTCCCCTCACCCTCTGAGCTGCCTTCCCAAAACACTCCATCACCTGAACGGCTGTTCAGGTACCGCAAAAGAGCAGGCTTTGCTCTGAAAATCAAGATCCCTTGCAAACGCCGACTGCCCCGGAGGTGGTTGGGTGTGTCTGCTAGCCACAGGCTGGGCCACGGCAGCCGAAAGTGGGTGGCCAGCCCAAGCGTGTGAAGGAAGAGACCCAAAACTGATACTCCTCAACATGGTAGGTGAATTAATGATGTAGAAGCAACTGAAAGGAGATTTATGTGTCTTATATGCCAAGTCTTTGGTAACACATAAGAAACTGATAAATTTTCTCTTTCTTAGAAAACTCTGTTCTTTTTATATATAAAATTCTAAGTAATGTTCTGGCTATTAACTCAGCTAAATGCTCGCATTTATCTGCCACTGTGACACCAGATCTGCTGCTTAAAAGCCAGCATCAGCACCATCCTGCCGTGAATGACGCAGTGTTCAACACGGCACGCACCCGAGTAAAGGTTAACGGTCACAGGATTTCATAAGAGACTGGTTTAGGACTTCTAATGGATCTTGGACGTTAAAATATATACATATATATTTAATTATTATGTAGTATGTGGAATTTGTGCTGGTATCTGATCCATCATAGAATTCCTGACCAATTAAACCAGAGCTGCAGCCCTGGCTTGTGATTAAGGCACTAGCTTAGACAGGGAATGCTAATGTTTAATCCCTCTCCCATCACTCAGAGCTTGGCCAAAGCCAGGTCAATGGGGAGCTTTTAAATTTAACCAGACTCCAGACCAGGCCTGTGGAAGCCTGCACAAGTAACTTTTAGATCCACAACTCCAAACCGACGGCTGGTGTGACTGATCTGTTCAGGATCAGCTTGACCCAAATGGATTCACCTTGCCTGAGCCTGCTCTCCATGGCTGGCTGGGGAATGGCAGGAGGATGAACTGCAGACATGACACGCTGCTGCGCAGACACCCTGGCTGTCCCCAGCCCCGCTGCCGCAGCTGGGCGACGCTGGGCAAGCCATGGCTCTGCCTGCTCCTCATGTGAAATGGGGAGATGGCAGCGACCTTTTTTTGAAGTACTTTCAGATCGGTCATGAAAGATCTCGGTGCTGGTGGGTAATTTCGAGTTTGCCAGGTCCTAGCTCCCCTTCTGAGAAATGTTTCTGCTGATGAGTTTGTCCTGCAGAATTTACTCTGAGCGGATTTGTAACACAATTTTATGGGATTAGGGCTTTCCAGTGCTTCAGTTCACTACAGGCATAGGGAGTAGGTAAGCACAGGGGACAGAAAGAAAAGGGAGAATATATATGATGCATTAATGCCTTTACTAGTGCACAATCGATGGGTCTCACTGAAATTTCATTACCTTGAAAATGTTCCCATTTCCTTTATGGGTGACCAGGAGGGATTGAACACAACCTGAAAAAGAATTTAGGTTTAGCATGACCAGGGAGAGTAGCTGTGAGGTGAGTGACTACGGTCTTTTCACCCTTAGAATTTCACCCTTCCATGATAAAATACTGGGGAGAAATTACCACTGTTCCCCAAATTGTTCCTTTGCGATGGGAAAGATTTTTTTTTCTGCAGTGGGAACAGTCAGGGGTACTCATATGGAGCCTCAGGCTCCCAATGCCGTACAAGACATAACTCAAGGAGAGTAACTCAAAGAGAGGAGCTTCTGACTCTGCTCCATGTCTCCCACAACTTTCCACCTGGCTGCCAAGAAAACTGACACACTGCCCTTGCTCTGGAGCATCCTCAAGTTTTTGGCTCTCTAATGTGCAGGGCCATAGCTTTGCCATTTTTCCCTGACTATCCAGAGCCATTTAAAGAAAATGAAGCATCTTTGCCAAAGAAATTCCCCTCCTGCTTTCATAGCCTGACACATGCTTTCGACTCCCACTACAGAGATGTCACCATTTAATTTTCAGTTTATAGATGAAAGAAATCCTATGAGCCTTGCCTAGCAAAAAGAAGATGAGCTGGGAAGTTGCTTTTCCCCCCTGAGAATGGCTGTATCTGGTGGACTCGGTCTTTGCAATAGGTGTCAGCCAACGCTGGTGGAGTCAACTCTCTGTGAAACTCCACGGAAGAGACTGGAGGGATAGCATTGCATTGCATATTAAATACATGAGGGATATGGCTTTAAGCAGAGAGTACAAATAGAATATGAAACCAGAGATGGGTTCTGGAAAGATCTGAGGCAGAAGGGGCTGGTTAACTGGGTTCCTGAAAAAAGACTAAGTTCTGATTGGGATCTGGGACAAATCGCTCAGGGATGCTATTGAACCATCCAGAAGTAACAGGGCATTCGCCGAACAGAGGAACTTAGATGTCTGCAGGGTAGTGCTCTGATGCTGTGCATATGACAGAATAACCAAAACAGTGGGAAAATTGGAACCTGAGGCAGTGTGGCATGAAAAAAAACCTACCTTTAACTCCACAAAATCAGTCTGCAGAGCTGCGTGTGCTGTGGCGAACAAGAGAAGCTACGAGTGTGCCAGTTAGGTGCGGAAGAAGCAGCAGGCTGGATTGTTTCACAGGAGTCTGCAAGCACTGGGAGAAGACACTTGGGGTGGGAAAAGGAGAAGACAAAATCCTGAGAGCTCAGAAGTGCTCTTCACAAGACCAGTGGACAAAGCTGCAGCAGGAGATGGGCAGAGTCAACATGAGTGTGAATGGAAATGTACATTTATGTACAGGGCAGAGGTACATAAGCAAGTGCAGTGCTAAAGATAATAGTGTAACACTTACTTTAAAAAACCCTTGGGCTGTGGAAAAAAAAAAGAGTCTCTGAGGACTTGCAGATATATGAAACAATAGGGAAATAAAAGCTTTGATTGGACCCAGGGATCCCAAAGCTGCTACCGCTTTGTGAAGGCGATGCTGTACTTTTCTGGTGGGAAACTGTCGTAGTTCAGCCCTGATCGGGACCAGACTATGCAGTCTCTCTCTCACTCCCCCCACCCTCCGAGAGAATAGGGGGAGATAACAGAAGAAAAACAGCTTGAGGTTTGAGATAAGGACAGGGAGAAATCCTTAAAGTTACCCTTACGGGCAAAACAGACTCGACTTGGGAAAAACTATTCATTTACTTCTAAAACTAACAGGAGAATGAGACAGGGAACAAGATAACCTCCCCCCACCCCTCCCTCTTCCCAGGCTTAACATTTATCTCTACTACCTCCCACCCCCAGCGGCACAGGGGGGAAGAGGAAATGGGGGTTGCGGTCAGTTCATCACGCGTTGTTTTGTGCCGCTACTCCATTGTCGGGGGAAGAACTCCTCACATTCCTCCCCTGCTGCATTGTGGGGTCCCTCCCACGGGCCACAGTCCTTCGTGAAACTGCTCTGGCGTGTGTCATCTCTTCCACGGGGTGCAGTCCCTCTAGAACAGTTGCCCCAGCGGGCCCTCCACGGGCCACAGCCTCCTTCAGGCCTCCACCTGCTCCAGTGTGGGGACCTCCACAGGCTGCAGGTGAATCTCTGCCCCTCCGTGGACCTCCATGGGCTGCAGGGGGACAACCTGCTCCACCATGGTCATCACCACAGGCTGCAGGGGAGTCTTGGCCAGGAGCCGCATTACTCCTCCCCCTCCTTCTTCACTGACCTTGGTGTCTGCAGACGTTCCTCACAACAGGCTGGCAGACGCCTCTCAGCATCCTTTTTACATCTTATTCACTTCTCATCTCCTCTCCACTTCTTGCAGCCGGGCCGGGCTGAGTCAGGCCCAGTTGGCTGCCCGGCAGGAGGCCAGAGGGTGAGGCCTGCAAGGCCCACAAGGCTCGT
Source organism: Tetrax tetrax (assembly GCA_009806455.1). NCBI lineage: Eukaryota > Metazoa > Chordata > Aves > Otidiformes > Otididae > Tetrax > Tetrax tetrax. The sequence continues at coordinate 538,541 of WHYT01017480.1, read as the reverse complement.
GCCTTCCCCTCTCTGCCCCTGCTCAGCTGCTTCACATCTTCTCCCTTTTTTTTTTCCCTTGTTTTCCCCTTCTTAAATACATTATCGCAGAGGCATTAGCATGGAACATTCTGCTACCAATCGGCTTGGCCTTGGCCAGCAGTGGGTCCGCCCTAGGCCTGGTCGAGTCCACTGAACAAAGGGGAGCCACTTCTAGCAGTTTCCTACAGAAGCCACCACCTTAGGCGCCCCTCACCAAACAAAACCAGAACAGAAATACAGACAATGGGGACTCTGAAGCCTGACCCCATGCTGGTCTTGCGCTGGCAGGTACGTATTACAGAGAAATGAGCCACGTTTTCTCTGAAGCCCAAAGGGAAGGAGGTGATGAATCAGCCATTTTGCCAAAAAAAAAATCTCAGAGAGGCAGTAGATTGAGAAAGTTGAGCCACAACGGAAACAAAAGATAGGAGCCATGTCAATACCTGAGGTGGCAGTGATGGACTGCAAGGCCGGACGAACATCCTGGGGGCTGTGGCAGTACCATGTCTGACAACAAGGCTGAGACTAATTCTTACCATCCCCTGGCTTGGCTGGGATGAGGATGAGAGACTTAGGAGATGTGCCTCTGAGGCACATCCCTTGCCCACATGGGCAGCAGTGTGAGAGGTGCTAAAGCCACTAGTCCCCAAAGCAGCAAGTATGTGCCTGTGTCAATGTGGCACAAAGAGATGAGTTCACCACAACGTCAGGTCCCACTCTGACTTGTGTTTAACAGGGTGCAATGGGCTTCAGGGCTGGGCTGCAAGACACTAATAGTGGTTGGGGCACCAGAATTTGCAAGAGGAGCTTGCTGGGATAATATAGCAACCAGGACCAGGAGGTGAAAAAAAAAAAAAATTAGAGTAAAATAATGACAAGCTCATTGTGTGCCTCTAGTGCATGCACAGCTTTACATGACAGCAAGCAGCTGTGAGGGACTTCACATCCCTTCAAGCATCTTATGGTTTGGTGCTCCCAGTGGCATGTGAGTGAAGGAACCACAGCTGGAGCAGTCAGTGACCGTGATGGACTGAGGTCTGCTCCTCCTTAATCTCACAAATATTGCACAGGACACAGAGGGCAAACAAGAGATCAGTCAAGCAGGGTCAGACTCAAGTCTGCAAAAATAGTTTTTCTGTCACTACTTCTTATGGATATTCCCTGGCCATATGGAAGTAATTGAAGGGATCTGCTAATGGCTTCAAAACATCAGCCAGGCAGGTAGGATTGCCGCTTACAGAGGGTGGTGCAGGGACTCCATTTTTCTCCATGGACTGAGGATCAGGGGTCAGGGCTGGGGCCAAGGCCAGATCGAGACCTGTTTGAACTCATCAAAGAGGCAGGAGACCTGGAAAGTACAGTTGTCACATGCCTCATAAGACCAACTGGAGGTGTAAAGCATTCATGGTATTTGCCAGTGCAGTCATATTTCTGCTTCCCTATGAGGAACTGAGCTTGGCCCAGGGAGCCAGCCTGTAGGAGCATGCTTCCCGTTGACCAGACCAAATGGTTGGGGAGCAAAACTCCCTGTGAATTCCTCTGCATCCATCTTCTGAAGGCTGTTTGGGACAAGACCTGCAGGAATGGAAGTGTCATATCCTGATGTCATGACCGCCTTTTCAGGTTTGAACCCATTGGCAACAAAGTGAAGGAACTGGGGGCTGCCAGATGTCAAAAGTGCCACGTGTTTCTCTTGTAGCTCCCCATCTAGACAATCCAGCACAGCAGATTCACATCTTTTTTTCAGTCCAGAAACCTCCACTCTTGGTCTTCCCACATGTGCAGTAAAACCCTTCCCAAACCATTTTCTTTTCACAGGCTGAGTGCATATGTGTTGACAGGTCACTGAGAAATAGGTCTGCATCTTGTGCGTCCTCCCAGCATGGACCCGGCTCAACGAGAACCCTCCCCCTCAATGCAGCAAATGTTGATCGAGCTGCAAAACCACTTGAATGACTGTGACAGAGATGCTGCTTGGACATAGCAAGGCAAATTCCCTAAGACAAAGACAAACTCAAACATTTCTCCAGTGCAAATGGTAGTGGGGTCACAGAATGAAAAATATTGGCAAGCTGAGGGATGGAGATGATAACAGTCTGCAAGAGCTGGCACCAGTTGGATTTTGTCATCACTGCTCCATGCTCTTTGCGCTTCAGTGCAAACTCTGCCAGGGGCGCAATGAGAATTCAGTCACGTACTTGTGCTTTAGTTGCCTCCAGTATGAGTCAATCACTAAATGATCAAACAATGCACAGATATGGCATTAACAGCCACAAAATTAAACCTACGGTAAATGGCACAAACAGGAATAGTCATTTTTCTTTCTTTCTCGGAAGTGTCCAGCAGTTTGTTTAGCAAACTGTTTTTATAGGACCACAAACCTGCCCTGAGTTTCAAATTAATGGAGAGCTCACAATTACTACAAGGAATAATCTACGGTTTTGAGGTGTATATGGTAGAGTTAAGGGGAACTTAGTTGAAAAGTGTAAAACCTGTCTTACTGGGATGGTCTGCACACCTGCGGACGGGAACATCTGTAAAGCAGTTTAGGTTCAGAGGTGCGCTAGACGACTTGATGAAAAAGTAGTGAAGAGTTGTAACAGCAGCAGTGGTGGAGGCTCTAACAATGAGAGGAACATAAGGATGTGGTTTGCTCTCAAGAAGGTCTTGAAAGAAGGTAGGAGGGGGAAGGAGGAGAGAGAGGTGGGCTGCTGTGAGCAGAACAGAGGGAGATAAACCGTAGCAAAAGGAAATAGCTGAGGCTGTAAAAAGTGAAAAAGGTTACCGAGAACTGAAGAAATTGAAGAAGAGACAATGTGGCTGAAGGGGGCTTTTCCTCAGCTCCACGCTTCTGTTTTAAAAAACTGTTCACTTGGTGTGGTTTGCAGCACAAGAGGGTATTTGGACAATTTACTCTGATTCTTCTGCTGGCAGAAAAGTCACAACTGTGACATCCCAAACTAGAAATTAATTGATCAGCTGGCAACATGAGGAGTGACCTGCATGTGCTGGTCAAATCAAAGGGCTCTCCTGCAAGGTCAGCCTCTGCCATGCACGAAAGTGTGGAAGGGCAGCTAAGCCCACCTCAAATCCAGTGCTCTCAGACAGAGTTAAAGGCGAAGTCTAATATGCTCCCTTAAAGAAGCAAATTTTCGTTGTACCTGTGCTGCAGCAGGCTGTGACATCCGTGCACAGCCTCACAACTCACCTCCCCAGTGCCTGCTCCTCTCCCAAACCTTCTTCAGGGTATGTGTCCTTAGTCCAAGGGACTGTGGCACAGGGGCTGGTGAGGCTGTCCCTCAGCCAGTGCGGCTCTCCCCACAGCCAGGAGCTTGGTCCTATGCCCATGGGAAGAAGTCTGAGCTCAGAAGCGAGTAGGGTGGCTATTTTGGAGGTGCTGGGGACAGGGGGACTGTAGAAAGAGGACATCTGTGAGTGCCCTGGGGTGCAGCAGATCTGTGACACCCAGTGACACCAAGTGGTAGCACCCATCGTGCAGTAGTGTTTGTGGCAATGAAACTTGGGGCTGATATTTTCCTCCGTGGCTGCATACTTACTACAAACATAATGAAACTGGTAGGGAAACTCAAGGCTTGGTGACCTTGGGTTGCTAAAGCAAAAGTTTCCAAGATATGACTTCATCCTACACAAGTTTGCATCTGACTTAGGAGCTCTTCACTTTGCTGGGACTCAAGCTGTGGCACTCGTCCTGCCCGGGTTTGCTGCAGACCCCAGGGCACCTGCCTGCCAAGCATCCAGCAATTTGCACAAGCAATCACATTTGCCAGCTGAGTGATTGGGGTAAAAAAAAAATCACCTTGTGCCTACGATGGAGTGACACAGAAAGCCTCCAGAGCACGTGCTGTGGGACCGATGCTCTGCTGTGAAGCCCTGCAGATGTCTGGGAGACCAGGTGGCTCGTGTTGATGCACGGTCCTCTCGGGATATGAGATCTACATACCGGTGGGTTTTGGCAGGGTTTGCTTTTGGAACAACCTCTGAGCGTAGCTTAGAGCAGAGCTGCTGGCCCACCAGCTGGTATTTCAAAGTGTTTCAGATCCACGTGCCCATCTGCACGGCACTGCAGAAGAATTGTCAGGAAAGACGCATTCACAGAATTGAACAAAGACAAAAGATTAGTAATCACCAGCTGTAGGTAACTCAGTCACGGGCTGTATTCTTCTCTCCCTGCCTTGCAAGAGCTTGCTCACAGGCTCCACCAGTGCTAGCCACTTGCAGATGTGCAACAGTGTGGGCAGGGGTCCGCTTCTGCCTCCTGCCTGCTCTCCAGAAAACAAGGCCAGAAGTGTAGCAGAGATAAATAGGTTCTTCTGACATACAAGTCATTTTGGTCTATTCCAGACATTGGTAAGCTGACCCATGCCCCAGAAAAAAAGCATGTTTTTCACTCTCAGCTATAAAATGAGTCCAGACAGCTCCCTCTGCCACAGGTGTCTGTGCTGTGACATCTGAAGATGCAGAGATTAATTCCACCTTTGTGTACAGACACTGGGCACAGACCACAGGACACTTTCTAGGACCCTTCTGTGCCCTCTCTGATACTGACCCGGTGAGTCTTGCCGCAGCTATTGCCACTACGGTGCCCGTATGTCACAGCAGAATGGGGGAAGCTGTCTTTCCTAGGGATGTGTGTCTCAAAGGTCAATGAGTTCAGCTCCAATTGCAGCATTTTCACTTAAGTTGTTTGCATATTTCCATAATATTTTAAAGAACTGAGTACCTCTGAAGTTTTTGCTCTTCCACTGAAGGAAATTGAAATTTGCCAATGTCTTAACAAGTTGCTGGAGTGAAGAGAGATAGCAATCACATAATCCTTGTTTTCTTAGGAATTCAGGTGACTAGAGGGATCACCTTATTTCTGTGGGTAGTCTGATCCCTAGGGAAAAATCTTTCCAAACAAACACCATATTCAGCTACATAATGCACTTGAGTGAGATACTGCTGCTGAAACTGTGGGCAGAGATAAAACAGATTTCTACTTGCATTTAAACCTTATTTTATATTGCAACGCCATTGAGAGGGATGGAGGCACTTGTCACAGCTATTGTTTGTCTTTCTGAATTTAATTGCACTTTAAAGATGTTTTTTCCCCACCTGTCACACCAGAGGCAGAACGAGAAACTGCCAGGAATGACTTTGTGCCACAAAGCGGCATAAAGGTACCAGCATCTATATTTGATGTAGAATCAAATAAAACTCAGAGGAATTAGAGACAGAGGTAAGCTTACAGGCCTAAATGTTTGAAGTTCAACTTCTGCATCAAGATCAAGAGAGTCTTATTCTGCCCGGGAGATATGAGCCATTTAATCTCACAGCAGCAATTTCAGAGGCTTCCCGTTGGACAGGATATAAAGTCAGCTGGGAGAAGTTGATGTCAGATTTAGGATTTATGTTGGACACCAATGGGATGTGCAGCGTGAACGAGTGGCTAATGTGACAGGTAGAGCCCTCCCCCTTTGGCCATCCACCCTCATAAAACGGTCCCTGTCAACTTTGCAGCTGGAATGAAATCCAGAAGGGAATCCAGGGTTCATTTTGACACTGTGTTAATAGCGAAACTTGTCTGTACCTGGATTTTTGGCCATGAAGTTTTCTGCCAAAGTAGATGTGGGTTATATCGAACAATTTAAATGAAGTATTGTTCATTAGTTACACTCTAAGGTGAAGACCTTAAAATCTTTCACTACATGGTGGAGAGTGTTCGGGCGATCATCTAGCATGAACATGGTCCTCTCTCCTGAAGCAAATGGAAATTATTAAACTGGGCGCAGGTTTAGTAAGTAAGCTGCAGCATGGAAAGAAAGAGGCTCTGACTCATCTACTCTGCAAACAACCGCATGAGACTGCAGTTTCACTTTTTGATGTGGTCTCATTACAGAAGTGTATGCCAGCTGAATTATCACGATGAAATACTATTCCTTCCACCCGGCTAAGCACACCGTAATTTTAGTTGAGGTTCTGGGGGAGGGGAGCTGAAGCTGCGACAGTGGGCGTTGTACCCACAATTCAAGCAATAATTCAGTCCTTAATGCCTTCAGGGAGGAGCTGAGGTCTCCCACCCACTCCCTTTATCCTCTTCATGGAGGAGACAAGACAGATGCATGCGGAAAGGATGGGTCTTGTCCTCTGAGGTCCACACACCTGAGAAACTGCTCAAGAAGACTGCAGTGAAATATGGAGGCCTCAGCTGTCTATGTGACAGACAATGTTTGTTATATAAAAAGTTTGGTGAGATTAGGACATACTTCTGTGTTGTATCAGAAAGATGTGATGAGAGAAGAAGGAGAAGCTCTCAGACACACAGTCCCTCCGTCAGTATCAGACGGACCTCCCTCTCCCTTATTGTGGGCATCTGTAGATCGCTGCACTGCGCTCCCACTACAATTTGGAAACGCTTTTAATTATAAAGTGTGTCCAGTATGCAGTTACAAATGATATTAATTTTGGCATCTTCATTATCTGTACCAAAAACCAACTAATGACAGTCACTGGGCTCTACCAACCAGACACCTCCCCTGCTCCGTGGTCTCCAGCCCCATCGGGAGGGGATGCAACATATCCTCCTGTAGCAAATAGTATTCTCTCCCTTTAACATTCACCAGTCCTAAGTAAAACTTCTCCTGGAGTATTCCTCAGACAGGGATTTCAGGACAAAAAATATTTCACTGAAAAGTTTGTCATCAGCATTCCCAGTGTTCGTCACCCCTTCTTCACAAATAAATGCCATTGGGAATCTGGTGAGAGGCCACTGGGCTAAGGTGACAAAAAAATTGGCTGTTTTACATAAATGAAAGTGATTGAGAAGTTTTTGACTCAGATAGCCTGATCAATTGCAAGTGTACAACTCCAAGTATGAAGACGAGAGCTCTTGGCTGTGACTCTTCTCTTCTCTGAATTTTAAGTGCTGGGCTTGCCTGTGCTCTGCTCAGGGCAGTACTACCATGTATTCCATCACTGGAATTTTCAGCTTAATTTTGCTGCATAATTTTCCTTCAGAAGCCTTCAGAGGTCCTTTGATTTTCCTCAGTCTCCCTGGTGGAAAGGAGGAGGGTGGCCACACTTCCACTCAGGTCAGGATGAGCACATCCAGTGATGGGGATGTGCACAAGGGACTGGGAGAGGCTGGGAAGCTTCTCCTGGGCATGGTTGCTGCTGGCAGGACCGGTCACAGCGCTGCCCTAGCCCAGCTTTTGCGGCTATGGTCACAGAAAATAAAATAAATCTTCCTTTTTTTTTTTTTTTTTTTAAGTCACCTTCTTTGGGTAACATTAAGTACTGAGGTTAGTGCTGGGTGTGAAAATACTCTCCTGGTTCTGGAGTTTTTTCACAGGGGCTCAGATAAGGTGGGGGAGCCGCTCGTGCTCAGCGTCGATTGGCGAGCAAGCTGAAGTAAACTACACGGCTTAACCACAGGGGCCTGTTTTCTTTCTGTGCCGGAAACACCTGCCAAAAAGGCTGCGTTCACTCGGGCTGTACAAAGAAAAGCCCCGAATGAAACTTCCAGCCATTGAGCAGCAGGTCAGGAGGTGATATTCGGTACACCGGTTTAAATTCAAGGCAGCTCACTGGGTCGTTTCACCAGGTGCATGGCAAAGACAGCGGCGCGGGGCAGCCGGCTCCTGTGAAATGCGTTTTTCTCGAGGGGCTGTGTGCTGCCAGCTCACTGGGAGGTGCATTTTGCTTCCTGGACAAAAAAAAAAATTGGGAAAAATAAATTGCAACAGAATGACTGCGTGTGATTCGTACCCCATACCGCGAGGCACTGGCTGTGGAGCTGCTGGCCTTGGCATGGCGGCAGGGCGCTGTGGCCCAACCGGCCCGGGGCGCAATGAGATGAGCAGCTCTTCCCAAAGCACTGGAGGGGCTGGTGTCAGCTGGGTCTGCACCCACCCTGTTCCTCCAGCAACAGAGGTGTTGCAGCCCTGCTTGGGATGGCTTGGACCCTCTGTGCCCCAAAAAGGGGTACCATGTCCTTGGCCAAAACAGTGACCTTGCATTTCCGTAATCTGGAGGGAAAGTTTAGTGGTGCTTCATGAAGAGGAGCAGCTGGCTGCTTTTGTCTCCTCTGAACTCTTTGACCTATGGTTTGCAAGACAAAAGCCCACGGCAGGTCACAGCTGGAGCACAGGAACCTGCAAGCCCTGCACCCCTGCCCAGTGAAATGCCGCCCGCAGAGGAGGGGCAGCCCCTAATGCCTGATCGGACAAGCGGTTAAAACGTTTTTGCTTCCTCCTCCTTTCAGCAGCTACTCACTGTGCACGGCTCACTGCCTGCGCTCTGCTTGTCAGCTCTTCTCCTCCAACAAAATGGAGGCTTGCCAAGCTGGGGCACACTTAAATGTCAAGATCTGGGAAAAAGTCATCCTGCCTCTTTTAAACTTTGCTAAAACAGGCCCAGTAAAAGCACAGGCAGCTTTTGACAAGCTGCCTAAATCTGGTACATTTTCCATGCCTACTGTTTGCCCAATAAGCAGATCTAAGTCGTAGCACTGGGAGCCCTGGTGGGGACAATACCTGTGGCTCACGAAAGCCATCCCTCGAGTCTTGCAAGCTCATCTGACAGCTCTTAACCCTCCAAGTGCCATATCCTACCCACACCTCTGGGCGGGTGCGTGGATGAATGAATGCATGGGTGAACGCATGTGTGAATGCATGCATGGATGCGTGGATGGGTATTGGTCTGCAGTGCACAGAGCCCACTGGTTCCTTCCAAACTGTGAAAGCGACAGGTGACCTGCGTGGCTGCAGCAGGGTCTGGAGTGCTATGCACTACCACTTGGTCTCATCCCTAGGTCCCTTCAGGTGCCTCTACAGGTGACTGCAGTTACCAAGTCTTGCAGAATGTGATGGCTCTGAGGATGGCATCAGCTTACCGTATCCTGAACGTCTCACAACGTGGTGTTGTGAGCACCACCCAGTGCAGAGAAGCTTTCAGGAGATGGTGGATGTGTCTCCTAAACACCTTCTAGCATTTTAGTTTCTAGTAGGTGGGTTTTTGTGAAGCTGCCGATACTGATAATGCCAAAAGAGCACAGTCTGGGCACTTGCCGAGCAGCTAGGCGTGAGAGGATGTGGTGTGCCATGAAGTGACAGGGCAGCTAATGCAACAGTGTGCTGTCATGAAAGCCAAGCTCAGACACAAGACTTCGTTCCAAGCTGACCTAGTCTTAAAGTAAATCTGAGTCTCTGAAGAAACAAGGGCAACGTGCCAGGAAGTGAAGAGCTGAGTAAATCTAAATGAGTGGCTTGTACAGGATATTGGGGTCCAGCCTACATAACTGGTGGAATTTGTGGCTAAAAAGTATTAGATATCTTCATAAATACTCAATGCAGAATGAGTGAAATAACACAAGAGGCTTTAAGAATTTTAAGGTTGGAACTCTCCACGTCCAAACATGTAGGAAATGGTATCTAAGGCTTGATCCCCATAAGGAGTTAGTGTGGTACGTCCAGCTTTTACATTAGTTAACCTTGACTTTTTGAGGATCATGTTTAATTATGATTTTGCCCCAATCTGTTACAGACTGAAACAAGTATCTATCAGAAAAGTATCTATCTGCATCTGTCTGCTCACTTTTCTAGGGTGAAACAAAGTTAAATTTCTCTGTTTAAGTTGCCAGTTGATTCCCCATCATTAGGAAGTGGCTGCATTTCAGTACTGTTGTGCCTAGTGGATTACAGAATTTTTTACCCTGTGATGCAAAGCTTCACCCCTGTGGTGTGCACGATGCTTAGCAACCAGGCAGGGAAAGCTCCTTGGAAGTTTTAACAATACATCAGTTAAATTGATGTAATTTGCTTTCCGTTGTCTGGCTTTGTATCCAGGAGTCGTTGCTGCAGTAACGCAGCCTCGGGATGCACAGCAATTAAAACCATGGGTGGTTGCACTGTAGGAAGATAGTGCCCCAGGAAGGGTACTTCGCAGAAGTGTTTTTAGGATGTAATTTGATGAAAACTTTTTGGCAGGAGAACCAACCTACGCCATTTTCTTACTTGGCCTTAGTTGGGTCAGTAAAGCTTTTTTTTTTTGTAGATCTACACGATAAAGTTAATCTGATTATTTCAAATCTATGTTTGTTTCTATATTTCCTTCAAGTTAGGCCAAGCAAAATGTACTGGCTGTGGGAGATGGCACAGAGAGGAAATGAACAGCGGTGAACGAGAAAGGGCTTATGGTGTGCTGGTATTGCTGCTGAGAAAACACTTGTGAACCCGTAGGTGCAGAATAGCCTTAAACATTTATTCAGGAGCTCTTTTCCCTGTTGGGTGAAAAGTAACCATTGCCATCTGGAACTGCTTACAGAGCTGACAAGGAATCATTGTGGGACAGCTGCTCTGCACAGTGGCATTCAGCTGATTTTTGTGAGCTTCTCCCTACATGCTGTCCTTCCCTGCTTGCTTGGCATCACGGAGATCATCACTGGGGACACCTAAAGAGGCTTTCCCAGCTTTTGAGTCAGCTATAGTGAGCTCTACATCCTTTCTCAGCCCATCTCTCAGGTGAACTGTAATTACATCAGTATGGAGAGACAGCACATTTCTCTCTTTAAGATTCCTAGTGTGAAGCTGTCACTGTTGGCTACCATGAATATTCTAGTTTCTATCTGAGACAGGTCAGTATCCCCTTCCCTCTCAGAAAATTAAGCAGCAGTAAAATGAGAGCATTTACCATCATTGTAGCTGAAAGCTTTCTTCTGACAGCCTTGAGAAGATTATCAATTCACATTTGGATTTTAACAGAGACCTGCTGGGTAGGGACGGGATCAACTTTCAACTGCACACTCAAGGACAGCCTCAAGATTGCTGTTCCGCATGCTATCTGGGTTACCGCAGCCTGCTACGCTTCTGTGATGCACATCAGCACTTTTCTGGTGGCACAAGGGACAGTAAAACAGGTCCTCCAGCCATTTTGCTCCAAGCTCTCATTGCCACAAGCCAGCCCCTGAGTTTCAGGATGAAAGAGCAGCCGAGGACACAATGTGTGATCACACAGCACAAATCCGAGCAGTCATGCCAAAAACACTTGGGCGTCTACAGTTAGTTCCATCCCTACCATCACGCACAAAGCAGAACCCTGCTTCTCCTTCCCTAGCAAATCCCTTTTCCCTCAAGTAAAACATCTGTGACCTAGAGAACTCCCTTGCATTCTCACAATAAACCAAAGCCTTCCTCCTTGCTCCTGAAGCAAACCAAGGCTGGTCAGCCAAACTCTTCCTTCTCTCTCTCATCACCCCACCTAAGACCTCTGCTTCCTCTAGCACACTTTGCATATGGATGTTTTAACTAAACTGACTACCTTGCAGTCTAGCCACTCTGACATACCACCTCACATTCATGAATATGAGCAAGACAACTGGGAATCAGCATCACAGTATGCTAGTTCTGCAACAGCTTGTAATAAAGCTGTAGAAGCTACCAAACCTACATCAGGAAATTAACAGACAGTTGTCTACTATCACAGCTCTGTCTTTGAAGTGTGCTCTGCACAGAGAGCAGAGCAAGAACTTTCTGTAACTAAAGATCCTCTTGGGAACTACACTGCATGTTGAAAAGTGTACAAAGCTGGCTCTTTTTTGTATACCTAGTTGTCTCCTAGGTATCTCCTGAACACACTGATGTGAGGTGCTACAGGAGATGTCATGATTTCAAACACCCTGTTATGAAAGGTAACACTCAACCTTCTTAGAATCCTGCTTATCAGATACTAGTTATTCAATTGGTATTAAGTCTCTCTTTAACAAGTGCTCCAATTCAGAATGAGCGTTAATTGTGTTAGTTCTCACTTAACTTGGATTCTCTGCTACAAATGATGCTTTGAACAGTAGGGTCTTTTTTTGAGATGTGGCCCCTATTGCTATTTAAGGCTGGTTTTGGTCAGTATCTGTGTTTGATACATCCTTTGAAGAGGGCTCAGTGAAGGACCCAAAGAGTTGTCAAGGGGGAAGGCTTCTATGGGTGAGGAGACTGAGACTGCAGCAGCAATAGCTGAGGTTGGATGCAGCTGCTACAGAACTGCAACTTAGACAACAGGATAAACTTCCCTGCTGGTGTCACATTCATTTAGCAGCTAAATTCCACACTCACAGCTTCCCATCACTGACCACCAGCTAGCTTTACTTCTCATTCTGTTAGTCAGTAAAAAGGATGCGTGCTTGTATCAAGTTACCTTGTCATCACTGTGACAAACAGGCTTTGACCAGGGCATAACAAAGACTAGAGAAGTTGTTGAAAGAAAATGCAGTTTAATGTAAGATTACACAAGGTCAAAATACAACCAGAGTAATCATGCTCAATAGCATGCACACTGACCTATATAAGTCACAGCACTTTTAAAATCATGACACCCCATTCTGAAATCTATCCCAGGTAAGAAAAATGTACTAGTTACTCCCCTTCTATGGAATTTTAGAGAGCACTGAAACTGTAGTCTGTATCAAGTGCAAGATTTCTGCGTTGCAGAAAATACCCCTTACTATGGAAGCCCAACAGACAGATGGAACTATCTTCACCACCACCACCTTGCTATTCTGTTAATAGCTTCATCCGAATACCCATGAGATACTGCTGTTACAACAGTCCCCAGCCAGAAGGAATGCACACCATATTGCTTTGGAGGAAGTCCAGCAAGTCCAAGAGCACGCCGGAAGACAGTCAGGAATTCCCTCTTTGTCACAGCCATACTATCCGAGTGCACAAAGAGAGGGCCCTCTCCTTGTGGCCGTGCTGCCACATAGGTACGGAGAGCTTCAACAGGACATATCCACATCTCTTTAGATAATCTCAGTTGAATCAAAAACCTCTCCTGGCCCATATGTGATGTATGCAAACAAAGGCTTGCAATTCCTTCAGTCAGGTGGAGGTCACTGAAGTACAGGAGCTCTGGCTGTGCTCTGTTTTGGTGTGTTACCACCATCTCTTGTATACGGAGTGCTCCAAAAAAAGCTACAGTAAACATGGCACGGAACAACATGCACTCATAAGGAGAGCTACACACAGATTCCAGAGTCCCCAGGAGAGACCTTAGTACTTCAACAGTTACAGGAGAGTATTTATCATTTGAAGAGCCAGTCCTACGTTTCAACCTTGATATCATGTGACAGATAACAGGATCTTGAAAAGGATCAGGATGATCTGCCATTTTGGAAATGAAGGACAGTCCTTCCACATACATTATAATTTTTGTGGGAGGCAGATCCTGAGACTCCATGACAACTAAGAACTCTTTCACTTGATCCACTGGAATTGGCCAGACTGAAGACAGAGCTTTATCTTCTCTAAAGGCAAGGAAATTCTTCAGGCCCTCATGGTAGACCTGCCATAGGTGGCTATCTCTTGAGTCTTCCAGTAGCAGTAGAGCCTCCAGGGGCCAAGGGCCCAAGGGATGTTTCTCAGACACCTGGCTGAGTTCATCTGCTGAAAAAAAAAAGTCCACATTAGCAATAGCAAACAAGACACCCTCACAGACAGAAATTGCCTCCCTTCCAATACACTTCAGTGTTTGCTTGAACTTCTCTGAAAAAAACTGTCCCATGCATTCTTATGACTCTCCTCTGCATAGCTTCTAACTCCTAGAGCACAGAAGAAGGATTAAAATCTCAAAAACTGTAAAACCCCAGTGAATCTTTTCCTTAAAGCAGCACCTCAAGCCTGGTGACAGACCCAGCACACTACTACAAGGTTTCTGCAAGCCCAGACCTCCACCGACAGGAACCAGGGGTAGCCACCACACACCAGTAACAGATTCATCAGTGCACACAGGTCCAAGAAGTCCTCCAGCACTGGAGTCAAAACCACACGGAAGAAGCCACCAAGCCTCCGCCCACCTCCCTCACCACACGGCCGGCTGAATCCCCAGGGCCACACTCACCAGCTCCTTCCCCGACAGCAGCTGCCACCCCACGGAGGTCCCGCAATCCGGCGCGGCCACCCAGACCACGCGGCAGCCACCCCATACCGGGCTCCTGCCGCAGGAGCGCCAGCAGCTCCCAGAAGGGGGAAGGTGCAGCGGGCAGCTCAAATCTATCGCTCTGCATCGCCAACAAAATGGCACCCAGACGGCGGAAAGTGCGAGGCGGCAATGCTACAGCACCGCCTCCGCGCCGCCCTTTTATAGCCTGCCCGTCACTTCTAACCAATCGGAGCGTCCTTCGCCCATCCGCTCCCCGCTCTTACCCAATCGCGGAGAGTGCCACGTGGCTGTACGCCCCGCCCTGCCCCCGAGGCCGAGGGACGGAGCGGGGGGGCGGCGGGGCGCTGGCGGGCCTGGGCGGGAAGTGCCCGGAAGTGCCCGGAGTGGGGGGATATCAGTGCCCGGAGCTAAACGGGCCGTTATCCCCTTAATTGTGCTGCTAAGGGGGGGGCTAAGGAAGGAGCTGGTGGTGTCAGAGGGGTGTGCCCGCGGGTGCATCTCTGTGCTGTGACTTGACCGACCTGGCCCTGCTCACATTCTTTCTCCTCTGCCTCAGACCTGCGCTGTTTTGTCACTAAAATGGGACAGCCTGCAGCAGGCAGAGGTACAAACGTGGCGTAGGACAGGATGAGAGGAAAAAGTAAGGGTCAGTTCTTGGAAGCTGCCGGGGATGGCGGTTGCCAGGCTCCCCGCACAGCTTTGTTCCAAGGGTCCTGGTGAGCAGGGGCGGCTGGTGCGGCAGGAGCCTTCGGGGCACCGGGCTACCCTCTCACTGGAGCAAGTGGGGTCTCTGAAAGCACCCCTAAGGAGATGAGAGTACACGGCTGTGGAGCTGGCTTGCTTTATTGTGTTTTAGGATGCATATATCCACAGGGATAGCTTCTGTGGTCTCTATCCTAGCTGGAGCCAGGATGCGGGGAAGGGTGGTTATCTCCTTAAACTGCACAAACTATTTAGGTGCGTTATCTGTAATTAACAGCAAAGGATGGTTGATGAGTAATTCAGAACAGAGTCAGTGGCCTGGGGCTCTACAGGAAGCTCTCCGGAACCCACAACTTGGGCAGCCCAGGAGAACAGCAGGTGGGTAACACAAATACTCTTCCCTCCCTTTAACCTTATCAGTAAGAGCATTCACCCTCCAAGCTTTGGCACTGGAAGTAGCGCCCCTATTTTTCACACCTCTCGGTTCGCAGGGGCCCGACCCCTCGCCCTCTTCCCGCGGCGCTGCCCCTCGCTAACGGCCGCTTCGCACCCGCCGCCGCCCCCCGCCCGGGACCGCCTCGGGCGGGCAGCCCACGGCAGCGCTCCGGGTCGGGGGGCTGCTCCCAGTACACAATGGGCTGAGGGCCTCGGGAGCGGCTCCGCGGGTATAAAATGGGCCCGGGCAGGGTGCCTGGCAGAGTCTTTGTATTGTCCAGTGAGGGGTGAGTGTGGTGCTTGTCCTCCTGCCATGTCCTGCAGCGCCAGCGCTCCGGATGAACCTGCCACTGCGCCCTTCTGGGAGATGATAAAGCTGCTAGCCCAGGAGCCGGGCATGGAGTGGCTGGAGCTGGGCCTTGCTGGGCAAGCAGCCACCCCCTCGCATGGCAGCCGAGGAGCAGTGAGTAGGACTGTGGCGGTGGAACAGCAGCCTGGTGCCTCCCAACAGTGTGAGGAGCGTGCTGTGGGGGTGGCTGGTAGGTGTGGATTGTGCTCTGTGGTGGTGACTTGGTGCCTGTCCCTCCTGTGGCCAGGGTCTGGCCTCTGGCTCTGGGTGGCACTTCCTTGGTTTTGCTTGAGTTGTTGTGTGAGGGTAGAACTTTGGGAGGGAAGCTTTGAGGGAGTTCCCCTTTCTGGGCTGGGAAATATCCCGCCTTCTGGTGGGACTGTGCTATGTGCCCTTTGCAGTCATAATCTGTGCAAGCCACACTAGAAAGGCTTGGCTTTGAAATTGCTTTTTTTTTGCTTGTCTTCTCTGTTACTACTTTACAAACTTTTAAATTCTCAGAGTGTTACCAGATCTAGTGCCTGGTGTATTGCTTTTTCTTTCTCGTTTGAAAAATCTCAGCTCTTTAACAGCTCTGGGTGTAGCTGTGTATGAGTTATCTTTAGTAGAGCATCATCTAGGGGTACATTGCACGAAGGAGCATTGTCTTTATTGCTCTGAGTGGCATGCCTGCGCCTGTTGTCAGCATGTGCTAATGTGGATCTTCTCTTGTAGGAAGAGAGCTTAACTGTCGTCGGAAACACGTTTTGGGACCTTGTCCTCTGAAGACTTTGTCGATGTTGGAATGCTCAGGGGATAGTAGGCTTTGGCAAGCCTACCTCGAAGGACTGAAGAAATTCCTTGTCTTTAGGAAAAACGCGGGAATGCCTGCAGCCTGGCCAATTCCAGAGGAGCAAGTTAGAGGTTTTTTGGCTGTGGAATCTCTTTATTCATCCTCAAAGACACTGATGTATGTGGCGGCGCTGTCTTATTTATCAAAATTGACTGGTAACTCTGATCCTCTGGCAGATCCTATAACTCGTTGCATGGTTATAGGGTTGAAACGTCAAGCTGGCATCCTGAGGGATAAATACTCACCTATAACAATTGAGATGTTGCGATCTCTCTTAGGAGCTCTGGAGTCTGTATGCATAACTCATTATGAATGCTTACTGTTTCGTGCTTTATTTACTGTAGCTTTTTTTGGGGCGCTTAGAGTTGACGAGATGGTGGCAAAGCACCATGATGTACTGCAGCCCGAGCTGCTGTACCTGAGTGACCTCCAGCTGATGGAGAGGAGAGTGGTGTTTTATCTGCCTAACTCTTCTGTGGGTCAGGAGAGACACGTCATCAGCCTAGGGCTGTCTGGAGAGCCATGGGTGTGCCCTGTTCTGGCCCTCCGAAACTACATGACTGTTCGGTCACAGCTGGAAGGGCCGCTCTTCATGCACTCGGATGATGCAACTGTAACGAAGAGGGAGTTCCTGACTGTTCTCAGATGGGCCCTGCGGCTGCTGGGGCTGTGCCCGGAGCAGTACGGTGTGCATTCCTTCTGGCTGGGGACTGCTGTCACTGCTGCACGCTTTGGGTATCCCGGGGAAGACATCACTCGTCTGGCAAGATGGCCCTGTTTGATGCCAGAGAGATCATACAGGATCTCTGAAAACAGAAGCTAATGGATTACCTTATTTCTGTAGAGTTGGCTTTTAACTGTATAGTCTCTATTCTTTGGCAGTAATTTAGTATTATTAAGACCTGTAATGAATTTTATACCTCACAGTGGGGTGATCTCTGAAGTTCATTCACATTTGCTGCTTGGGCTGTTTGTGGCATTGAGGGTGGGGGAGCATCAAACCTGCTGTGCACGGGCCTTGTCTGCCTGTCTGTCTTGACAGAGCAAGTCTGCAGACAGTTTTATCTTGTATAGTATGAGTTAATAAATGTTTCCTTTTTAAAAATGATCTCTGCCTACTAGTAATATTGTTGCTCTTTAACCAGAACAAATTGTAGTCTTGGCTTTGAGAGCAATCCATGACAAGCAGACTGCAAAATTTTGAAGGAAAACTGAGACTTTTAACATAATAATTGTAAACAGGAGGTAGTTAAATTGTAGTATCTCTTGGCATAGCTGAACAGTTGTTAACACTAATATGTCACTAAGGTCAGAAGATAAATACATGTTACATTATTAGTCTAATGACAGGCACCAAAAGATGAGCTTTTTAAAATATGGATATTTGTAAGATGGTCACGGCGATATCTTGTACTGTTTAAATGGGGGACAGTAAATTTTCAGCAAACTCTTCCTCTGAAAATATTTCATTTAATCTTCTAGATCCAATTCCCTCTGAGCATAATTAACCTAATCAGTATTTTAAATAACAAAAATAGCACATGGGTTAAATAATTAACCCATCAGTTAATTATTTCCCTAAGATGTGATACTTGCTGTCCTTAATTCAACCTGCTCTTTTTTTTTTTGCCTGAATTTGAAGTTACTTTTTAAAATTGAGGAGTCTTCAACCATAATCAGCTAGTACTCAACAATGGGTTGAGTACTTCTAATATTGTAATTATAGCATTTGTAGTACTTTGATAGCATGTGGTGGAATACATTTTTCACCATATGGCTGGACTGGGTGGGAGTTGGTGAATTAGATGGTACTCTGGCCAAGAATTGTGGAGAGCAAGCCTTTTAATCACCCTTTTTAATATCACTGTTCCAAACCTAGGCCATGATTACTGCTAAAAGGGCTAGTTTTATATCTTACTCTGCCATATTTTAAAATAGAGCAAGGTAGATTCAGATAGGATGTAAGGAAAAAAATTTTTACACTGAGGGTGGTGGAACGCTGGCACAGGTTGCCCAGAGAGGTGGTGGATGCCCCATCCCTGGAAACATTCAAGGCCAGGTTGGATGAGGCTCTGAGCAACCTGATCTGGTTGGAGATGTCCCTGCTCCTTGCAGAGGGGTTGGACTAGATGACCTCTGAATGTGCCTTCCAACCCAAACTGTTCTATGATTCTGTATCTTACCCCTCCCTCTTTTCTAACAAAACTATGGGTTACAGAAGTGTGGGAGCTAGCTGAAATTTAATGCTGGCTTAATTTGCATGTGGATAATTACCCGCGATTTCTGAGACTTTTGATGAGTAGAAACACAGTGTATGTAGGGCAGAACCAATCTGTTCCTCTTTACTATGAGAATGGCATTGTGTTCGCTGTGGGAGTTAACTACAGTGCAGCAAGGCTTCTGTGGTTATGACCATATCTGAGATCTTTGTTTTGACTGCAGTTCTGTTAAAAGCTGTCTTTTTTCATCGTGTGACTTTGTTCACTAGAAATGCTTGTTTGAATAGTAGTTTATGTGCATAAAATCTGAGTGTACTATGTGCTCAGGAACTTATCCTGAGGTGCTCACCAGCTGCTGCCGCTGCTTAGGCTGAGCGGACACTTGGAACATACCTGGATAAGGAACTGCTTTGTGCTCTGTGGAAGCTTTGATGTTTTTTTTTTTTTTCCTGTCCCCTGTGTATGTGATGTGTCTGCTCACTGGCTGGTGCTGGAACCAGGCATGCCAGCTTCTAGTGCTGTCTGTTGCCTTGCTGTGACAGGTCTATGTGTTGGCTACATGGGGCATGATTTTGGTAGCGGAGGGAGGCCTCTGTAGGAAGAGGTAAGGGGCTGCCCCGTTCATATTTTTGTTTCACAGTACCCAAATATTTTAATTGGCCATACATTAATTTTTCCCAAGCTGAGTCTGTTTTACCTGTGACAGTAATTAAGTGATCTCCCTGCCTTTAACCCTCTATACACGTAGAATAAAGTGGCTGCACCAGTGTTACACGCCTGACAGGTATCAAAATGAACACAGTATAAACCCAGCTTAGTGGATGTGCCTGACCATTTAATTCCCTGCTAGGACTCTCCCGTTTAATTGATTTCAGCAATAAATTGTGCTTCCCAAACTAGGAGACAGGAAAGCCTTACAAATACTTTAGATTGTAAATGGATGTTCTAGTAAGACAGGAATGGCTGTATTAATGCTAGCACCATTAATACATGTGCTGTTTTTAAAGCTTAGAGGTAAGTCTGTCTTCTGGGGAGCCTAGTATTTGGCAAATAAATGCCATGATGATTGCTCTACAATACTGGGAAAATGGATGTCTGTCTTATCTGTATCTGTAACTTCTATGTCTGTGTGATACATGAAGCAAAAGAGAAAATTACCTATGTTCTTATTTCTACCTACATTCTGTAGCTGTAGCCAGAGATTTTGGTCTTGTACCCCTCTAAGTGGACATAAAATCTGGGAAGTAGCTAGAGAGATGATGAAGAATCAACTATAATTATCAACTTCATTGAGTTCTGATCCCAGCATTGAGAAGAGGAGAAATTTGTTTTTAAGGAACAGTCATCACAGAGGTAATTAGCTTGTTAAAAATCCTTGTTTTGATAGGCTGGCATATTTTCAGATAATGGGGTTATAAATGCAGTACTTGATCTATAATTACTTGTTGAGCTATAGGTCTCCTTTTACATGACAAATAAAACTGAAACAGTTGGTAAGTAAATGAGACCTGATTTCTCCTGAATGTTAGGAATTTCACATCTCATCAGCTCAGAATGTCTGTCTCTATAGCAAATTAATATTTGCAAGATTTTTTCTCTTTAGCTGTTTTAAAGATCCTGAATGGAAGCAGAAGGGAATGTAAGAAAGGTATTTAATTTAAGAAGCAAAATGGGGAATTATTTCAACTCACAATTCTTACATTTTTAATTAGTGATTTCACACATTTTTATGTTAAGGGTGAAAGGCTAAGCATTTCTCCAGAAAGAGCTAAATTACTCTTGTACTACTGATCACTGTCTGCTGTGGGAATTCACTGTATTATATGGAGGTACTGGGGAATCATTCATGTGGAAGCCTGAACTCTTGCAATTTCTACAATTTATAACTATTTAACTTAAGTAATTAGACTATTTTCGAGAATAAAGGGAAAGTGAGTAGTTGCATTTTTTATTTAAAAACCCCAAAACTTTCTTTGTACACTTGGTTGGTATGCATTCAATTCTATTCTGATTGTGACACTTATGTCAAATACATGTTCCATAGGATGACAGAAATAATGCTAACCATTAGTTACTACAGTACTAATTAATCAAGTATCAAGCATATGTTCTTAGACAGGTAAAATTTTAATTGTTGAAATTGTAACTCAGAGTTCATTCATGTTCCTGAAATCGATGAAATTTGCAAGAAATGGCTTTTTTTTCCAACTAAATAAGACATTTGTCAGGTTTTATACCGGGGTCTGTGAGTACTTCTTGCTCTTGCTTGTAGAATGAAAGCATCCCCTGCTAGTCTGACTGTGGCATTCAGTGACCTTTGAGAGTGAAGACCTATGTCCAGAAAGCTAAGGATAAATAGACATATGCCTTTAAATCTCTTAGGGTTTTCTTTTCAGTGTTTGTATAAGGAACTATTTGTGCTATAAAAAGTACCGAGGAAACTTTTTGAGACAATCTGCAAGTGCAAGCAATGCAATCTGTAAAATGCATCTCCCATATTTTTGTTGCTTGTCTGCAACTGACACCTGGATGGGAAGGAGCTAGCAAAAGACAACCTTCAAGGTTGAGGGGTTCCATTGATTTGTTACCTGAAACACCCTCAAAGTGCCTTTCAGGTACCTAGAAGTCTTTGTCACCATGGCCTTTTCCTTCTGCTTACTTTAACATATGTATTTCCCTCAGTTGCAATGTTTACTCGTACACTGAAGAGACTTGATCATTCCATGCTGTTGCGAGGAGGACACTGACGTTCTGCAGCAGCTCTAATAGCAGCACTCTGGGCACATCATGCTGCCACTCTGTTTACCCTGCTCTGGCTTTCTGTTGAAGATGTTTTGTTTCATATTCTTAAGTCATACCTCCTCAGGAGGTTTGTAATTGCTGTATAGGTATTAAAAGTACATTTATTTTAAGGTATCTAAAGGAAAAGCAATGTTTTTCAATCAAGATAAGTGAAGAACATGTTGTGATGCTGTGATGTAAGTTTGGATAGAAGCATTAGTGCAGTGCTGAGTCCACCAATTGCTGCTGGCTCATTGAATCATCTTTTCTAATGGCATGTGGCCATCTCATTCTCTGAGGCTGGCTGTGTCTTCAGTGCAACGTGTTGCTTAACCATACCAGTACCTTATTTGCTACTTATATTGCCTTGAAGTACTAATTTCATGTACCACAAATCCCATACTTTTTTTCCTTATGTGCAGCTTGCCACCAAGAACAAATCAATTATCCATCAGAGTCCAGACCTGACCATACCTTGGTCATTAACACCGTTGGATTAGGAGCAGCTCTCTGCAATGGCAATGTAGTATGCTGCTGTTCCTACAGCCTAGAAGTAAAGCCAATATGGAATTTGTTGCTAAAGTTGTTCCAAGTTCTAGCAGTGTTCTTATAGTAGCTCTTTTATACTAGTTTGAAGAACTGGCTTTTGCACTTTTAGATACATTTCCCAAAGGCTATAACTGCAGGATCATTGTAGGATAGTCTGTTTTCTCATAACTCTGCTATTGTTATAAGCTGTGCACTAATTCCTCTTGCCTTTCCCCCAACATCTTGGCTCTGTTTCAGAATAAAGCACCCTTCATGCCCTTCCTTAAGCTAAAGGCACTGAGCAGTTGGCAAAGATACTTCACAGCCCCCTGCCAATTGTTGGCAAGGAAGCAGCAAATGCTTTCCAAAGAACACAAACCAACCAGGTATAATATGTGGTTATAGCAGCATTTTAATGTTGGAGCACACATTTTTTGGCTTTAGCTGCTTTTATACCTCATATCATCTTCTACAGAACTTGAAAAATAGCAGTTAGGCCTGTAAGATTCAGATCAGTGTTGCAGGCTAACTCTTCTAGATGGCAAATCTTTTGTCTTTATGGTCAAAATGAGGGGTTTTTTTTCAGCCCAGTTAACCCAAAAAAAAAAAAAAAAGGATATTGCTTGGTGATGGCTTTCTATATTAATGCTTGAACTTTTTTTCCCTTGGAAGTACTAAGCCTTCATTTCAATGCATTTGTTGTGAGTTGAAAAGAAGGAAGCATTGGACAACTGCTTGGAATTTCACAGGTGAAAACCAACAGTATGAATACAGCTGCCCTTAACTTATCTGCAGCCACTGTGCTCAGAGATGCTGTCTTCAGCTGAGATTGGTGGTGCTTTGTCTCCGAGATCTAAATGACTGTTGTACCAGAACGCGCGTAGTTGCAGAGTTTTAGTAAAACTGCAGATTTACTACCATATTTTGGTCAAGAGGAAATATTTTTTCGCTCAGCCCATAGCATAATGTAGTTGTGGTTATGCTAGGATATTCTAAAGAATGTCAATACCACGTACCCTAAGATGTTTCAGTAGTTAAAACCATGATTTATCAAAAGTTCTTTTCCTCTCAAAGAGATAAGTAGCTGCTGCTTGCTTTATCCTACAGGAAGGATTGTTAAGGCATAAATGCATTGTGATAATTTAGAGTTGTGTCCTCCCTATATAGTTGCTCTGATATTTTTAAAGTGGGTAGCTCTGCAATTTTTATAAGTTTGAAAATTAGTTTATTTGATTTAGAAAAAACTTGTGTTTGGTTTGCCAAAGTGGGTATTTTGCATTCTGAGTACAGCAATATTATTGTTTTTTTCCTCTAAATTGTGGGAAGATGTCAAAATCCCTGGGTAGACTGATGTGTGTGATTAGATGGAGCAGAAACAATTAGATAATGCCAAATTTTGCAATATAAATGTTTGTTTAGTGTCTTTTCCCAAGAGATTTGTATTACAATATAAGTAAAATTATATACAACACTGTTCCAGTAGCATGTATGAATACTGCTTTAGCAGTCATCTTGCAATTGGAGTTCTGTGAATTCCTTGAAAACACAGTTAAAGTTCAGCTTGATACATTATGATCTGCATAATTTTTTCCTTTTTTTCATCACCTTTTGGCGTCCTGCCTTTTCAGCCAGCTGCATGACATTAGCGCACAGCATTAGTCTTAGCTTTTTGCAGGGAACTCTTAAACTCTGAGGAGCTCAGATAATGACGCGGAAGTTTAGATGTAGCATATTCTGCATTGCAAGGTGAATGTGAGCTTATTGGGAAAGCAGATGTTTTGAGGGGATGCTAGACCCTCTATGCAGATACCCTTGGGAGTGTTTTAAAGGGATGTTCCCCCTCTTTGAATTTTGGAGAGAGTGAAGCTTAACTTTCAGTTAGTATCTAAACTGATGCACTTCATTCTTGCTTTTTTAGATATTGGTTTCATCTCTCTTTTTTGTGATGTGCATGCAAGCTGAAGGAATTGGTTTTCTGGGGAATCTAGAGTTGTCTTCAGCTTGCACTGGTAGCTGATGGGTTTCCCTCTGCTTCTGAAAGCTGAGTTAGTGTGCTGTCTTCCACGGCCCAAGAGTGATCATGTAAAGGAAGATGCTTGAATCTGTCTACAACCTGGTAACAGGGTAGAAATATCTCTCCAATTGTTTGTTTTGGAGCATCAAACTGTCTGTCAGAGCAAACCTGTGATCTGGATCACTGTCTAAGCCCAGAGGTTGTCTTTGTGTAGGGCATGGATCCTGTGATCAGCCACTCAAAGGCATGATACAAAGCAGGAAATGACACCAATGAAAAAGCGCTATATACAAAATAGCTTTCTGATAGCTAAAATTGTAAAGTAGCTTTGCTCTTAACCCTGCTAGATACAGAATGCTTCTCAAGGATGGATGAAATACCAGTGAGATTGCAAGCATCCTGGTGAAAAAGGATGAACATGCTGTATTTTAGATCATATTAACTAATAGAAGGTTTCTAGGGGCAGAAGGTTTCTCTACTTCAGGTGCTGGGAGATCATCAGCAGAGCTGCTTGTGTAAGTGGACTCAAATAAAATTTATATTCAGAAAAACTCACAACTGTAACATGTAAATTAGGATTTCCCATCCTTGGAAAATGTAGCTAATATTCCACATTATCTCATGACCTGACATTGTGAAGACTTACTAATGTATTTCCTGTCTTCCATGTGTAGAACAGGGTGGAAGAAAATATGAATGAGAATGCTGGTTTCAGGTGGTAGGGGATTTTTAGAGAGAAGGAAGGAAGAGGCAGTAGATGGGTGAGAAAAAATGAGGTGGAGAGAAACACGCTGCATCTAAATGATTCTCCTTCTCCGGAGCAGGCACAGTGAGGCTATTCTACTGGCAAGAAGAGCTGTTGTTACACGTGCTGTTAAGATTTGGTTAGTCTAAGGAGACAAGACTGACTCTGAAGAGTTAGTGTGCTGCTTGACCCCATCACAAGATAATATTCTGTAGCAAATGCTGCGAAGAATATGAATGCAACAGCTTCTGCGGAGAAAAATTGGCAGGAAGGCAAATAGAAGCAGACTGTGAGACACTTCTTACAAACTGTGCTTAGAAACCAATCTGTTCTTTATTGTTCTCTGATGAAGGGATGGATTATAAATGGTACAGACAGCCTTGTGGCCTGTGATAATACAGTATCTGTAGCTTTTCCAGTTTGACACTTAAAAACTCTTAATGATTTTTGTGCAAAAAAGAGTAAGAATCCATTCAAAATAAATTCTGAAATTGTACATGTCAAAACCTCAGCCTCGGGAGCAAATCGTTATCTTAGGAGAGGAATGATTTGTTTAACTGAAAAAGCAAAATTTTAGGTAAATGCTTTTAAACTTCTTTCCTGCTTTGCTTATAGTTTGGCTGAGATAAATATCTAAAGTTGGAAGTTTTTAATACAAAAGAGATCCCTCCAATGTCATCTCTGTTTCAGTCTTTCCTTCAGGTGCATGCAAAGTCAAACTTACCTTACATTGCAGTACATTGAATTCAGATTTTTTCATGTTGTCTTGATAAGAACCACGAAAAGTTATATGTGTCATGAGAGAGTGGTACAAGCTCAGTGCACCAGTGAATGGTACACTCTTGTCCCGCTGAATGTAAGCAGGAGCACAACATTCTGCTCTGTTAAGAGCCCATACATGGTCTCACAAAGTCAAACGTTTGAACAAAACATGTGTGTCATAGTTCAGCCCCGACTGGGACCAGACTATGCAGTCTCTCTCTCACTCCCCCCACCCTCCGAGAGAATAGGAGGAGATAATAGAAGAAAAACGGCTCGAGGTTTGAGATAAGGACAGGGAGAAATCCTTAAAGTTACCGTTACGGGCAAAACAGACTCAAC
The DNA here is from genome assembly GCA_009806455.1 of Tetrax tetrax. NCBI lineage: Eukaryota > Metazoa > Chordata > Aves > Otidiformes > Otididae > Tetrax > Tetrax tetrax. The sequence goes on along the minus strand of WHYT01017480.1, from coordinate 512,885 downwards.
TTGGGGAAAACTATTCATTTATTTCTAAAACTAGCAGGAGAATGAGACAGGGAACAAGATAACCTCCCCCCACCCCTCCCTCTTCCCAGGCTTAACATTATCTCTACTACCTTCCCCCTTCCCCGAGCGGCACAGGGCGGAAGAGGGAATGGGGGTCGCTGTCAGTTCATCACGCGTTGTTTCACGCTGCTACTTCGTCATTGGGGGAAGAACTCCTCGCATTCCTCCCCTGCTGCATTGTGGGGTCCCTCCCACGGGCCACAGTCCTTCATGAAAGTGCTCCGGCGTGGGTCATCTCTTCCACGGGGTGCAGTCCCTCCAGAACGGCTGCCCCAACGGGCCCTCCACGGGCCACAGCCTCCTTCAGGCATCCACCTGCCCTGGTGTGGGGTCCTCCACGGGCTGCAGGTGGATCTCTGCCCCTCCGTGGACCTCCATGGGCTGCAGGGGGACAACCTGCTCCACCATGGTCATTATCACAGGCTGCAGGGGAGTCTTGGCCAGGAGCCGCATTACTCCTCCCCCTCCTTCTTCACTGACCTTGGCATCTGCAGCCGTTCCTCACAACAGGCTGGCAGACGCTTCTCAGGATCCTTTTCACATCTTATTCACTTCTCATCTCCTCTCTACTTCTTGCAGCCAGGCCAGGCTGCGTTGGGCCCAGTCGGCTACCCGGCAGGAGGCCAGAGGGTGAGGCCTGCAAGGCCCACAAGGCTCATGCCTCCCCCTCTCTGCCCCTGCTCAGCTGCTTCACATCTTCTTCCCCTCTTTTTTATCCTGTTTTCCCCTTCTTAAATATGTTATCGTAGAGGCGTTATCATGGGACATTCTGCTACCAATTGGCTCGGCCTTGGCCAGCAGCAGGTCCGCCCTAGGCCTGGCCAAGTCCACTGAACAAAGGGGAGCGACTTCTAGCAGTTTCCCTCAGAAGCCACCACCTTAGGCCCCCCTCACCAAACAAAACCAGAACAATGTGGAAGCAGGGCTGGATATTGTGCCATGGGGCCTTAATGGCTCCCTGCATCAACATCAGTGGCCTATACCCTAAATATGGTTTTGTATCGTACAGTTGTTGACAATGACATGTATTTGCTCGCCCTGAAACCTCCCTTGACCGTTCTCAAGTATGCTAGGCCGACCTGAGACCAGATTTAGCCATTAAATGATTTTGTTCCTTCTGCTTATCTCTTTTTCTTTAGAAGAACTCCTTGTCTCAGCTTGTCTTGTATCAAATGTAAAGCAAATAATCAGTGAAATTAATCGAAGCAGGTTAAAATGTGAAGTGATTTTCTGTTTGATAAACAAGAATTGCCGTCAGCGTCCGCGTGGATCAGTAGGCCTTGCAGGGCCATCTGCTGGCAAAAGCACTCTAACAAGAGAACTTCGAATTTCACTGGGAACAGTCTAGTTTCGGGAGAGATTAATGGCTCGATTCTAACTTCCAAACACTCGTGACTTTTCTTAAGTTATCTTTGTAAGTTGCTTTGTACTTTATAGTAAGTCCTGACTTTGTAGCAGAACTTATTACTGTAAAAACTGAGAACTGCTTAACTATAAATTTAAGCTCCATTCAAATGTGAAATGGGATGTTTGATCTGGGAGTAGTATTGCCATGATTTAAAACTATATTCTGAGGAAGCATGGGCTTGCAGATGAACGCCTCAGATCAATGAATAACAATTAATGTTTTAATACTCATTCTTCGCACAAAATTAGGGACATTTTGATTAAAATTGCAGATCAGATTTCTTGTGAACAAAAGTAAAGAAGACAAAGTCTGCCATACTATGATTGTTAAATTTCTTGTATCTGTAATATTGGGAAGGCTTTTGGATATATTTTAGTTTTATTTTTACAAGCACTGTGTGATCAATGCAGCATCTTAAGCATAACAAGAGTGTTCTTGTATATGTGTGTTTATGTTTGCCTGTCTGTATGTCCAAAATGTGGCAATTACTGGGTATATCTGATGACTGGAAATATGATAGATCAAAACCTCTCAGTTATGATCTATCCTTTTGCAAGTTTATAATTAATTACATATGGAATAGATGTGTATATAAGACTAAATTCAGTTAAGAACACAGGTAGGCACGCTTCTTGTTTTTTGTCTTTTGAGAGCTTGCAGTTTCCTTCAAGAAGATGTCATTACAAGAAAGGTGCAGGACTCTTTTAATATATGTGATCTTATGCAAATTAAAGTGTATCAGTCTGCACTACTTGACATATACATACTGCTGGTGTAACAGGTCACAACATTGTCTCAAGCCTGTGGCAAAGAAAGCTTAGTCTTGGTTCCAGTAGTGTTTGTAGCAGCACGCTTAAAGCAGTATCCCTGGTCACTCTTGTAATTACAGTAAGAGAAGTGAAGCAGTAGCTACTTGCTGACATAATGGCAAATGTACCGTAGGCTAAACGTATCCCCTGAGAATACACTGATCTGCCTGTATCCAAAAAAATCTTTCATCCGTCATCTCTGATTTCTAATAGTATATACCTTCTTCCGACAGAAAAGCAGGTTATTACATACTGCCTATGGACTGCTCTGACCTTTTTGACTTCTAAACTGTTTTCCACTTTTTTCCCCTTTGACAGTTCAGCAAATGAAGTGACGGAGGTGGATGTCATTACAGGCGCTTTGACTGAAATTATTTATTGCTTACCTATTAAACCTGTCCGTAAACATTGATTTGTAGACCCCACAAAAGCACAAATATTAGCCAGTGAGGGCCAGGAGTGCTACTGCAGAGAAATTATGTGTATGGAGGGATCAGTTTCCCTCTATCCAAGAGACTAATAAGAGTTAAGCAATAGTACTTTATCTTTTATGTGGATCAGAACTGTTCTGGGCTAATTCTTCTTGCTGGTGGTTCATTCTATCTGTCCACCTTACTATTTTAGTGATGGTTTTCTATTACCTGTTCTAAAAGGATGGCAAAATGGACTGCAGTATATAATGAAGGATGGATTGGACTATCAAAAGGAGGAAGTAATCTCTTTGTGAGAAACCTGTAAGAAAATGCCTGCAGTACTAGGAAACTAAGTTAGCAACGTAAGGAATATAGACAGAGCTAATGATGATCTGGCCCTTGGAGTAGAGTCCAAGTGTAGTATTGTTCCATATTGACACTTCTCTCCTGTCAGTCTTTTGGCTAAATGTGAAAGATGTCCAGTAATTCTTTGTAAAGTCTTGTTAAGTTCACCTGGGAAAAATTGTACTGTATTGAGAAATGGCATTTTATCTGCAGAGTCCAGTTTTGCTCCTTATTTACTGTCCTGAATACTAAGAGTTTTCTACACCAGTGGAAGCTCTCGTTTGCACAGTGATGTCTGGCTTTTGCAAATGTTGCTTGTGTTGTCCAGTCATGATGTAGCTGCATCACTTCCATGTGGCATCACTTTGGTAGGTGAAAATGTTGTTTTGTCAGCATGGGAGTAGGCTGTGTTTTTTGCTGTGTGACACATTGGGTGTGTAAGGTACAGTGTGACCACAGCAATTAAAGTACTGAGGTAGAGCAGTTTTTTTTTGTGAGGGTCCACAAGTTCCACAGAACCAGTTCTGAACAAGATGTTGCTGAACATAGGGGCAATAAAACGTGGCCCACCAAAGAAATGTAAAAGGATTCTTCATAAATTGGACAAAATCTTACATTTGCAGTAAAAAATGCAATGAAATACAGTTTTCCTACTGATATCCCATCTCTTTGTCTTCTCCCTCAGCAGTAGCTTCGCAGCAGGTAGCTCTCAGGTTACAGAGAGAGGGAGGGTTTGCCAGACAGAGCCCCAGCCGGTGGCAGGGACAAAGACCATTGATGGCTCTGGGGCTCTCACAGCTGCTGAAGAAGGACTGAGCTGATTCTAGTAGCTCATCAGTGCCTCAGCATCTTTATGTTGCTGTGCAATTGATTTATTTTTTTTTGTTAGCTTCGGATGGTGATAAACATTTTTGTGCCCTTGAGTGAACAGTTTTATTTCAGGTCCAGAAATGAAGAGAAATAGCCTGTCCTCCTTTTCCATCTCTCTCTGGTTGCTGCTTACAGCAGTGATGCTTCAAGGTGAGAATATGGTTTGATAGCTAAATGTTGCTTTGAAGTTTATTTCACTCAGGTAGGAGCTGGTGTCCTGATGCTGAGCTCCAGAAGCATTTAATCTGTTTCATTTTACTTTGTCTCGCTGATGAGTAGACAAAATGAATGATTATATACAACCGGAAATTAAATGCTCTTTGTGAAGCTTTGATTTGTTGGGATTTCTTTTTAATCTTTGAACTCTTATTAGTCCAGGAAGTCACTGTGAGTCACTGGAGAGCGATGTACTCCAAAGTACTTGCTTCCTACATAGTGCCAGCTGGCATTTGCACAAGTCTTGTGAGTGTTACTGTCCTTGCCATTTGCTTGCAGAAATGTGTGAATCTAGCTAAAGGTGATACAGAGACTGCCTACAGAAACTGTGATGCACAAAACAGTGTGGAACAGCAACAATGTGATTTAAAACCTGAAGTTTCAGTGAATAATCCTTAGTGACTAACTCTAGGTAGCAAGAAGCATCTCCAAATGCATGGTTTGGAAAATGTGTTAGTGGAAGGATGTGTTCAGACATCATGCAATTACCAATTTGTGAAGAAAAGCAGCTCAGACTTTTTCCAAGTGGTAGTTAAAAAGAAAAAGAGTAAATTCTGAGAGTAGCATGAATCTACTGGTGCTGTGTTTAAGGAGATATCACAAGCCATTAGCCTGGGAGCAGGTTTGACTTGAAATTTTGCTTCTAATTTTAGCTTGGCAGATGTGTGACTGTAAGTCAGTAGTCTCTATACCTGTGAAAGATGTCAGTAAAATAAAGGTAATGATGTTTACTTTCAAAAAAGGCAGGAATCTCTGATGCAGAGGTTTTTTCTCAGTGGTTGTGAAAAGCTAGAGTTAGCTATTCGTTTACTACAGGTGAATGCTGTCCTTATTTGAATACAAGTATACTCCTGTTCATGCACTAAATTGTATTCTACAGTATATGAATGATAAATATAGTTATAGCAAATACCACCTGAAGCTGTAGAAAGAGAATATGTTGTGATACTGCTCAGTGCTTAATCTGATGTACTGAACACATCTCTGTTATCTAGCTGTAGAATCAGCCAAAGGAAAATACGCTCACATGCTCTTTAATGAACTGTTTGAAGACTACTCAAATGCTCTAAGACCAGTGGAAGACACAGATAAAGTACTGAATGTCACCCTTCAGATCACATTGTCCCAGATTAAAGACATGGTGAGTAAGAGTACAGTTCTGTTTTTCTGAAGACGTGCAGAAATGTACTAGCTGTAAACCTTTTGCTTGGAGGCAACTTGCATTTTGTCATGACAGCTTCAGTATTGTGTCCTCATGGGGTCATGTTCTCCAGCTCTTTGCAAATTCTTATCTGATTGCAACACTACGCCTTCCATTATGAGTCTGCAAACTTACAGCTGCTGAACTGTTAGGACTTCTTTTGTAGTTAGGTGTTGGTATTGCATCCTCCAGGCGACTTTTGCTGAGTTTCAATTAGAAAGAACAAATGCTTTTTCTAAGATGCAATTAATTTTTCCATAAACTTCCTATTTTAGCCTTCAGTAACTTTTATAAATTTGGCTCAGCCAGATATAGTTTTAAGGCAAAAGAAAATGTGTCTGGAAGGAGAACAGAAAATTGCTTTTGTGACTTCTGAATTACAACTTCAAGGCCTCGCCAAGCTTTCAGAGAATTTGTTGAAATGAATCTGTTAGATGTTTGGTATTCTGAAGCTTGCAAAACGAAATTGTTAAGATACTGGGAGCCTTAGACAACTATGATTAAAGCTAGGGAGGGCGCAGGGCGAAGACAGTTTGGACAAGAGATAGTCCAAATAAATAAGCTCCCTGTACAGCATATGGGCACGTGTACCTGTCAGAGAAGGGCTCTCATGGCCTGTCAGCATTCTGGCCTCTTTTGGACACTACTTTAAAGCTATACAACAAACACTGTTTGCATCTAAGCTGTGCTTTTGTCACCTTCAGCTAGAAATATTTCTACATTTTTATGCAGGATGAAAGGAACCAAATTTTGTCAGCTTACTTATGGATTCGACAAAGCTGGTATGATGCATACCTCAAATGGGACAAAGATAAATATGATGGGTTGGATTCTATCAGAATTCCAAGCAATTTGGTTTGGAGACCAGATATTGTCCTATATAACAAGTGAGTGTGGCTGGAGAAAATCATCTTGAATATTTGCCTGAGGGAGGGAGGGTGTTTGATGAAGGATTTGACCTGCAGAGGCTGAACTTTCATCACTTCACCTTACCTTAGCAAGGGGTTTGTTTGTTGTCTTAACATTTGTTGTTGATCATCTAAATATTTTGCAATAAAGCCATCTGCAGAATTTGACAATTGATTATGCTATACGGCAAAACTATTCTGAATTTCTGAATACCTTGGCACTCTTAAGTGCTTTCTGCTGAGGCTGCTGAAGAACTTTGGAAGATTGTATGTGCACAAAACGGTGGTACACAAGGCTGCACTCCTTGTCTGTTCTCCCAGGCCAGTAGTGGGAGATTATTTTAATCTTTGAATGGATTCTTATCCTACTGTGTCCTGTATCAAGTTTGAAGAAGCTGTAGCCAACAAGTACATCATAATTCAGCAGCACTGATGTTTGGCATTAGTGAGCACTGGTACTTGTATAATAATAGGAAGTTCCTAAGAAAATTCAGTATAACTAAATAGTATGATTTCAGAAGCATGTTTCTAATGGTGTGAAGTGAGGGCCCCCCCCCGCCCCCCCCCCCCCCCTTCCCTGGCCCACACATTAAGTTGTTGCCTGTTAATCTTGACTGTCACTCTTCTGTCTTCTAGGGCTGATGATGACTTTTCAGAACCAGTGAATACTAATGTTGTGTTGAGATATGATGGAAAAATCACTTGGGATGCACCTGCTATCACAAAGAGCTCATGTGTAGTGGATGTATCTTATTTTCCTTTTGACAGCCAGCAGTGCAACCTTACATTTGGGTCCTGGACCTATAATGGTAATCAGGTAGACATCATCAATTCTCTTGACAGTGGTGACCTCTCTGACTTCATAGAAGATGTGGAATGGGAGATTCATGGTATGCCAGCAGTTAAGAATGTGATCACTTACGGCTGCTGCTCTGAGCCTTATCCAGATGTGACCTTCACACTGATTTTGAAAAGGAAGTCTTCATTCTACATATTTAATCTGTTGCTGCCTTGTATTTTGATCTCTTTCCTGGCCCCACTGGGATTCTATCTCCCTGCAGACTCTGGGGAAAAAGTATCTCTGGGCGTTACAGTTCTTCTTGCCCTGACCGTGTTTCAGCTGATGGTTGCAGAGATCATGCCTCCCTCTGAAAACGTACCTTTGATAGGTGAGCTTTACACTCCTTGTCTTTAAATGTGGCTCATTAATAGCGGGGTTTTATGTCAGGGAGACCGTGTGCAATCTGTGGCTTCTGGGAAGATAGAGGTGTTGCATTTTTGAAACATAGAAAAATACTTAAAATGTGTAGAATTTTTTACAGGTACGCTGAAGCTCTTCACAGTTATTTTATGTTTATTATAAATTATATATTGGCTAGCTATTTTGTATTTATTAAGTATATAGACATTTAGAATTATTTTATCAAGTATTGTAGTAAAGCTAGTAATGGAGAACAATTTTAGAACCAGGGTACAAAGTGTAAGCAAAAGCTGTACACACAAGGTCAGACTGTTTCAAGACATATTTCTGCCAGATCCAGATGGCTGGATGGCCAGGCTGGGACACTCAGGGTTAACTGAATATCCAGCAATTGCTACATTGAATTGTAATGCCTGGCAATCCATTATGCTGAATTTTAATCTGTGTCTGAGAGTTCAGAAGAACTGCTGTGTAGTGAGACAGGTGGTGGTCAGCACTGTCCTGCCAGCCTTCCGCCAGGACCACCTCCAGAAATCCCATCAGGAGGCTGCCTGGCTGCCCTGGTGGGATTTCTTGAGGACTAGGAACCCAATTGCCTCCACACTGGCTTCCAGCTTCATTAAGATGATTAGATCTCATTATTTTTATTCTCGTTATTACTGTTTATATGAAAAACCGCATGGCTTAACTGAGACAAAATGCTGGTCAATGAATAGGAAAGTTGAATGCCTTTCCCACACCAGCAGCAACTATTCCTGTGTAGAATATGGGATGGCCATACTGCAGCACCTTCCCCACCCTGCTGCACTGTCTAAATTAAGGAGCCAGTACCTAACCTCAGTCTGTTCTCTCTATTCCCTCACCATCCTTTCCAACCCCTTTGAAAACCAAGATCACATCACGCTTGCCTGGCGCATCCCGTGTCATCGATGCCAGCTCTTGCTTTTCCTCCAAAGGCTGCGCAGCACCTGGGAGCTGCGCCTTCGCATGGGCACAAGCCACAGCAGGTTAGCGGGTCAGTGTACTTCAGTTGTGAAAAGCACTGGCTGAGGGGCACTGCTTGCCTTCGCTGTATTTGCCGTCTATTCCTGGCCAGAATGAGCTTTGTCCCTGTTTGGACTAGCTAAGCTAAAGTCTGAAGAAACTCTCACCCTTCAGCTCTGTGCCTGGCCTCTTAGCTGTCAGTATGCTGGTTGTGGCCACCAGCAAGGTCTGGGCATTCACTGATCTGTGTGAATGCCAAAGCATCCATCTGCTGGTGTGGGGTGCATCAAAGGCTCCAACAAAATGTTACCACCGCTTTTTAATACGCCAGGAAGTGGGATTTCTAATGTGCCATGTGAAGCTGTTGACACTGGGATTTTACAGGCACCAGGAAAAGAGCAAGGCTCCTGACAAACCTTTTAAAGCTGTTTTTTTGGAATGGATGTGTTTTGAGAAAGCAGAGGTTTTGGCTTGCAAATATTTACCATGCTAACACAACAGTCCATTGCTAAGCTTATAAAGGCATGCCAGTCATGAGTATGAGGTTTTACTTTAATGGCTTTAATCTTTGATATTAAACAGTAAATTAAGTGTGATCTAAGTACAGAGAATCAGGGTGATTAAAAAATTGGTTTTACCTGCTATGTTGTCACATTGCTGTGAATTGAATTTTCTGCATTGAATTTTCTTATTAGGGTAGCATCTTCAACATGATCTTATTTTGTGTTCCAGGAAAGTATTACATAGCAACTATGACCATGATCACCGCTTCCACGGCATTGACGATCATTATAATGAATCTCCATCACTGTGGCTCGGAAGCAAAGCCTGTTCCACAATGGGCCAGGGTGGTTATTTTGGACTACATGTCAAAAATCTTTTTTGTTTATGATGTGGGTGAAAATTGCACAAGTCCGAAAAGGGAGAAGGAAGAAGAACGTAAGTTAGAGGGAGGTGATGGGTGTCAGAGGAGACACAAAGAGGTAAAGAGTCACATTTCCAATAGGAATGATGACTGTGATCTCAAGGAGAAGCTGAATGGAAGTTTGAATAAAAGCTACGGAGTCCACAGTGAAAGTGTTAGGGAGACTGTTAATTGCTGTTCCTGTTACAAAATACTGATTAAAAATATTGAATATATTGCTAACTGTGTTCGAGATCATAAAGCAAACCGGGCCAAAGGAATTGAGTGGAAAAAAGTTGCGAAAGTGATGGACAGGTTTTTCATGTGGATTTTCTTTATCATGGTGTTTTTTATGAGTGTGCTGATCATTGGGAAAGCAGATTAACTGAAGAGGAACACATTCCTTTTGTAAATCTGAATATACTGGGTTAGCTTGTTTTGGTGGAGCTCTGGGATGGGGGTGCTTTTGAGGTCTTTGTCTTGCATTCTGTAAAAATAAACAAATTTATTTTCTAGACTGTGACAGCTTGTTGAGACCTTGCTCATCTGAGGGCTCTGTTAGTGACTGTCCCTGCCTTTTAGTACAGGAGTGCGGCATTGATGAGGTTGCTCGGTAAGCACTCTGTGCTCCAACTTGGTGGTTGGTGGCCGTGACTTAAGGCTGAATGGGATGGAGCATTGCAGTGACGGAGCAGACAGCCTAGCAGGGAGCTGTATTCATAGGGCTGCATCTCTGCACCTTGTAACTTGACCAACCCTTTTTCTCCTCCAGAAAAAACCAAAAAGCGTATTTGTGACATGGTGGCAGTTCCTGGAAATCATCCCTTCATGGCATTGCCTTTTTTCCTTTTAGCTTGTCTTCCTAACCTACCTTTTCGTTAAGGCTCTTTCTATTGGTGTTCCTATCATGTCATGGGCTCTACATGTCTGTCTGAATATAACAGTTACCTTGATCTTCCTCTTCATAATTTCCTGTTGCTGAATATTACCCTATTGTCACCACAGCTCCGGTAAGCCAGATTCCCAGGACTTCTTCCTCACCAAGTTGGAGGGCCTCTCTTCCATCCTCTTTCTCTTGAGCCTAATAATAGGAAGGACTTCTCTTATTCCTAGATGTCTTGTTCCCCTGGGCATTTGTGCAAGCTAGGCCTTTAAAGGCTGTTTGAGACTGCTAAAATAGGAGGCTGTGCCTTATATCTCTGCTCGTTTTATTGACCTTCACCAGTGTTCACCCTATGTGTGCCTTGCCCACTCTTACATCCTCTTCAATACTTAAATTTTAAACTGTTCACAGGAATTCTGAGGTGGCTCTGTGCATCACTTAGCACAAAAGTATGATCTTACAGGCTCATTAAAGTAGCGCCATAATCAACACTCCTTGCTCAACACCTTAGTACTTATATGTATGTGAACGTGAATGTGCTTGATACTAACGCCACCAAAACCCCCTCTTCTGAGTGTTAATTTCTGTTAACCCCTTCAGACCAGTAGAGCTCTGGAAGGTGTCTCATATAGTAAAGTGAGAAGCTAGTAGCCCAGGCATGCTCATGGCAGATAAATTCCTTTTACATAGCACCCTGAACTTTGAAACCATGTTATTCTAGATACGGTAGGAGAGGCAGAATGACACTGTAATAGATCCCAGTCAAAAGTTCATGTGATAAAACTCATTATCATAATTGTTGCTGTTAATAGGAGCATACCTATGAAGATGTAACTTAAGAGTGAGGAGTCAAAATGGTGAAGTGATGCAGTTGTAATGACCAAAATTATTGGAAGAAAGGCAATTGTAATTATTGTTAGTATTATTATTATGTAAGTGATACATTGAATTGCTAATGGCAGGTTTTCTTTTGTGTGGAATAATTAATGCTGTAAGCTCATTTGGATTCTCATACATAATGCAAGCCTTAAAGTTCAAGTTCTAACGTAAAGCTAAACTGGGTGGCTAGCCAAGAATAAACTCAGCATGTGGAAAAAGTCTCAGGTGTGTTCCCTGCATATTACCAGGTCCCAGTCAACCAGGGTAACTTTGAATAGCTCCTTTAGAAGCCAAGCTGTTCACTTTTCACCATGCAGAAAAACGGTTGCACCCATTTTGCATTTGGCACTTACACTGCCTGTTTGAGGAAACTGATTTGTTCTTTGTTGTGGAAAATAATATTGTCCCAAAAGCCTAGGGAGCAAAGTATTCAGAGATAAGGGTAAAATATTCAGAACATGAGTCCTCAGCATGGAAAACAGATGAGCAAGGGTTTGTCCAAGGCTTATGGGTGGCATATAGAAAGGAGAGAGTTATCGTTCTCTTCTGATATAGGAACCGGCTATATCAAATGTACGCAGTGTGTGACAGTGGAGGAGTCTGTATGATGTGTGAGTAGGCTGCAGAACTCCTTGCAATAGGATTTGTGAATGCTGAAAGATTATATGGCTTTAAAGAGTTACCAAAAAACATGAAAGAAAAATCTATCAGCATACTACTCAATACAGTCATGAGGTGTTGAAAGGTGAAGCAGTATTTCAGGGATTCATGACTGTATGTTCTTCTGTGGTCTTCATCCCATTGGTAGCATCCATTGGAGACAGCTTCCAGGCTTAGACAGACCTTTAGTCTGACTCAATATCTTTCTTAGAAATTCAGAGTGTGCCCATGTCATTCTATTCAAAGCAAATTGCAGCCTGTGTTCATAGAGTTGTGGGCTTCCAATGTGTAAGGGAAAGTTTGCAGCTGTAGGTGGATCATGAGCCTTTTTATCACGCTGGTGCTCCTCAGTATGCTGCATACTTGGATGATGATGCTGAAATCATACTTTGCACCTCCCTAGGGTGTTTTATGTGAAGATGTGATAGTACTGAAGAATTCTCTTCCTTACAATAATATGATCTGAAAATGATTCCTAGCTGTTTGAATTTATTAACTACTAGTTTGATTTTTTTTATTTTCTTTGGATCACCAGGCATTCTCGAGTGTTTATCTTCCTTTACTTACAGATGGTGAATCTTTACCTTACTCTTGTAACAAACACTTTTCTGGTTTTAGTTCATAAGAGCCAGATCCAATAAAGAATGTGAGCAGCAGATGATGGAAGCTGGTAGAAGTTGGTACCTGAATTGTTATTGTGAAGCCTCACGCTGGGACCCTCAGATTCACATTTTTGAACAAGATTGGTTTTCCAGGGTAAAAACACAATGTGATGCTTCTGGTGATGAGGCTGACCCCAGGTCCATGCTACTGCAGCCACACAAGGGCTAGCTGGTTTAAAGCTATAGTTCAAAGCTGTAGTTTAAAGTGGTCCCCCAAGGTATTATGTTCAGTTTGTATATTTCTGTATTTAGCTGTTTCAGTAAGAAAAAAAAACTGCTCTAAATCAACAGTGTTAGCATTCAGAACTGTATGTAACAACTCTAGTGCTGAGTGGAGACAGGAATGTTTTATCTAATTCTGTCTGTCCTAGTCTCTTCCTCTTTCATTTGTGTGTCTCATGCTGAGATCCAGTAATCTTTGAGGAAGATTAAATCCAGAGATGATGAATGACTATGATTATAGTAACAGAAAAATAACTATTTATGCACTTGTCTGAGTAACTCTGCAGGCTTAATATGAAGGCAGTGGGGTAACTTTATATTTACTGAGGACGACAGCAATGCTGTAAAAATACTGAGATCTGTGTGCTGCAGAGGCCTTTGAGGAATGAGCTGACAGATTTTTTTTTTTGTTGTACCATCTCTTGGCAGAGAAATCACCTCCCCCTTCTTTTATTGAGTCATTGCAGTGTTAGGTTGTATTTCTCCTCATTTTATCTCCTGTGATGTCTTCACTGTGCTCTCTTCCATGAGCAGGGTTACAGAATTGAAGTGTGATGAGATGTTGGGGTGTTGACTTTCCAACAGTGCAGAAAGGTAGGAGATGCCCTTAGCTACCCCAAGAAATCTGTTTCTGTTTGTGGAAACCGCAGCCTGAGGATTTAGGCTAAACCTAAAAGTATCATCCTGGAGAGTAAATGACATCTTGAAATAGAGAAGTGAGTTTCCCCAAGTTTCAGGAGGAAAGCTTGGTTCTCTGACCCAGACAGAAGTATGGGAAGTGTCTGAGAGTTCTTTTTCAAGAAGTATAGGAGTGTGGCAACAACTCTGGATTGTGTGTTTCTATCTCAATTTGAGAAACTGAAGATCTGTAATGGGATTGTTTAGGAGACTGGAAAAGGAGAGTGTGGGGTGACAGGGAAATTCTTTCATTCTGTTTATAAGACTGAGAAGAATCCATCTTTTCTTCTTACAAACTTCTGTTACTTGTTGAAGAAAAGAATATGTTGACTTTTGTTTTAATTCTTAAAATCTTAATCAGCAAGAGGATAAAGGACGAAAGGTGGCCTCTGTAGTTTGTGTGCAACCACGTCCTTTGTATTTGCAGGCAGAGTAAGCAACCTAGAGCTCAAGTAAAGGAGGAGAGCAAGCTGAATATCTCTTTTTCACTGTTTCTGAAGTTCACTAAAAAGAAGGAATCTTTCTTCTTTGTTAAAGACTAGTCCAACTGTGTGGAAGGGACAAGAGGTAGCAGAGGAGTTTATATTTCATTGTTTTGTGCAAATTAGAGCTTTGTTGTCTCCAGGTAGCTTTTAAGAACTCCATTCTGCAAGGTGGCAGTGAACAATACTGTTTTTACATTGCTTGCAGTAAGGAATAATTGAGATTGCAAGTACTCAGCTCAGGTTTGTTCTTATCTCTTTTTTTCTAAATACTTTTGTGCACTTGATTCCTAGACTGTAGTTCCACAGACCGCTGAAGGTCTGCAAGGCCACCAGGGAATACACTGCAGTTGTTCCATTAAGCTGTACTGGTGTAACCCATCCTTCCATGTGGCTACGTGTGAGGGTTTGAGATCTTGAGCTCCTTAAGTTGTCCAGTTCAGCCACTTGGGTGGATATTAAGGGCAATTTATCAAAGCATTTATTGTGCTAGTACTCCTTTGGCTCTTACAAGCCATGTTAAGCCTTGGGAGCTGTCAGGAGCACAAGATGTTCTTAAATCTGTCTGCCACGAAGGTGAGTCTTGCTGGCAGTGTAGCCTGCCTTCTGCTTACCCCGGGGCACAGGGACTGACCCTGCAGCAGGCCACTGGTGAACTGTTCATGCCTGCTCTTGGTCACGCGGGGTCCTGCGTCGCTTGGGCTGGCTGCAGCACTGCTGCATCTCCAGGTGTAGTTCTAGCTGTTGTGTTTGAGAAGGGAATCCAGAGGTGGATTGCAACAGGGGCACCTTTGCAAAGACTAATCAGTAAAACTGTTGAGGGAGGGATGTCAGTTTATGGGCAGCTTAACAGAGTGGAGAATGTGGTCTGTGCTTAGTTCCAGATGCATTTTTTGCACAGAATTGTTATTCTGTGGTCTGTTCTTGGGCACTCCTGCTTCAGAGTAGATGTCAATGTAATGAACATCCAGAAGACACAAATTAAGATTAAAAAATGGCAGCTACGGTTTTAAATAGTTCCTGGAAGCATTTGTTTTAAAAGTGATTCAGTACTACCTTCTAAGTAACCCACCTAGAATGATGGATTTTTCTGGGGAGAGGTATTGTTGTTTGCTTCCTCTGCCATTCTGAGCATTTATCTTTAGCAGGTTCTGTGCCTTGTGACATTCATACAGCTACTTGTGATAAATTTCCACCTTGTTGTGAAAGAACTTGAAACATTTTAATATATCCCATTATTTTTATTCATATCACTCTTCCTTGAACAGGATTTTATCTTTGACGTTTAACTTGCTGGGAACTGAGCTCCAAAGAGTCTGTCCTGCATGAACCTTTGGTTTGAAGAATGCACTGGTTTTAGTTACTCTGAACACAATGACAGAGCTGGTCAAGGAAGATTGTTGGAGCAAAAAATAACACGGTTTTAAAAATTGCTTAAACCTAACCCAGATTATTTCAGACAGAGTGTTTCAGTGAATAAGATTAGTAAATTGGGATTCACTGGGTATTTGCTTGCTATGTGTCAGCACTGAAAGAAAACTTTGATTAATAGTGATCTTAAATACTGCATAATAACATCGTATTCTGTTTTTTGTTTGCTTGTGAATTCTCCATTAGCATGCTTAACAACATGCTAGCAGGAATTTATTGAGCCAATATAATGTGAACAAATAAAAAATGGTACGGTGATTAATGCACACACCTGTATGGTTCTTTCATTAGTGTGGCGTAGGTAAGTAACAGATCTGACTCTTTTATTCATTCTGTATGTTCAACTCCCGCCGAATGCTATCAAACTGCTCACTACATTGCAGTGGCAGGAGTGCCTTTTGTTAGTGTTTCAGTAACTCTAACGTTAAAGTTGGAGAAGTGGTAATGTCATCTGGAGTAGCCTCCAGAGGTTAGAAAAGCCCTTCACAGGTAAAGCATTTGCCTAGAACATGGAGTCCATGTTCACTGGTCATGAAAGTGATGGTGTGATTTCCACAGGGCCAAAGTCGGTTAGGGGAAGCAGCTGACGCATCTTCTGTGAAATAATGCTACATGCTGTTTGCAAAATGAGGGTAAGAATGAGGTGAAAGACGTAAAATTACCGAGACTATTGTTCAGTACCTGGGAGTTCACTAGAGCAGTGAGTTCTTGCTGTGGTATAGCTGCTTCCAATTCTCACCCCATTTACTGGCTAGCCTGTGCCCAGGGGTGGACTGCTAGCCAGACAAAAAGGCGGCTCCTACCCTGGGGCTGTATTGCAGCAGCACATTTGTTCTGGAGTTGGGGTTACTGGCTCAGTCAGGAACAAGGGTGCTAGCTTATCCCGAATCATGGTCACGTGTCCAAGCCTGCAGCAGCTTGTGAGGGAAAATTGAGACCCTGAGGAGCCGCTGTCACAATCTGCTGTTAAATGAGTCCCACCTCACGTCTCTGCTCTGTTCCTGAAGGTAAGTGTCTGGTGGCCCTCAGTATGGAGATTGTCACTTACACCATCTGGATGGCTGATTTCCTCTGGGCTACTTTATAGTCATCAGATCCTTCTGGCATCCATGTATATTCAAATAATTTTCTGTCCAGCTCACCCACTTTCTCACAGGAAGTTGCTAGATGTGCTTCTGACATGGTTCAGAGCTGTTTAAATGTACTGTTGTGTCCTGCAGGTTATGCCCACTCTTGCTCAGCATGTTAATGCTCAGGTAACTGCCGATATCTGTGGTGAGTGAGTTGCTTTTATTCTATTGTTTTTAGCGTAGCTGGAAACTGAATGATGATCATGGACAATCTCTTTCCTCATAGCTAAAGGATGGGAATTTTTCATAAAGACTTCACACTAACATCACAAACCCAAGGGTCAGCTGGCCCCTCACCTCTTTGCACTGAACCAGTGGTGTAGTGCAAGGGAGCTCGGGGTTTTGGTGTTCAGATATGGGCAAAACTTAGTTGCCTTCAGGTATGTTGCCTTTGTTCTGCTTTTGAATGCCATGTTCACTACCCTGCAGAGGCTGTTTGAAGTATAACAAAGAGTATTTCTCAACACTGTTGTTCAAAATGGAGTGGGCTGGACAAATGCTTATTTGGCACAGCACCCTTGAGCTGCAGGAATTCTCAGCAGTGCTTCAAGCCAGCAAATTTTGTGTCACTAGGAGCATTACACTGGGACCCTTGGTTCCTGAGGCGTCAGCAACAAACCAGCCTGGACGTCCTGCCTCTTGGGGAAGGGAGGAGAGGTGAACGGTGGTAGTGAGAATGAGTGATAGAATCACAGAACAGTGTGGGTTGGAAGGGACCTTTAAAGGTCATCTAGTCCAACCCCCCTGCCCTCTTTAGGTACTGGAAGAGTGCTATAAAGTCTCCCTTCTCCAGGTTGAACAGCCCCCAACTGTCTCAGCCTGTCCTCATGGGAGAGGTGCTCCAGCCCTCTGATCATTTTCATGGCCCTCCTCTGGACCTTCTCCAACAGGTCCGTGTCCTTCTTATGTTGGGGACTCCAGAGCTGGATGCAGTACTCCAGGTGAGGTCTCACAAGAGTGGAGCAGAAGGGTAGAATCACCTCCCTTGACCTGCTGGCCACGCTTCTTTTGATGCAGCCCACGATGCGGTTGGCTTTCTGGGCTGTGAGTGCACATTGTCGGCTCATGTGGTGCTTCTTGTCCACCAGCACTCCATGAGCTTCTCGTCACACCAGCCCAGGTGTCTCTGCTGTGAGAGTCAGGACCTTGCAAAAGCTGCTCCTATGGAGATAGTTCCTCACCTAAATCCCGAGACCTCTAGGGGTCATACGTGTGCCGTTCAGTTGCTGGGGTGCTTAAGGCAGTGCTTGTGGGCAATTTTTTAGTGAATAAAAAAACCCAAACAAACCTGCTCTTAACCCTAGATGTTCTGTTTTCTTCAAGATGCAACAAGTGATGTAGACTTGGTGCCTTTTTAGCATGGTTGTTCCTACTGATGTTTTAATAAAGTCTAGTAAATGAAGAAATGAGTCTCATGGGACAGGGCAAAGACTGCTGTTCTGAAAGGCCTTTTCTTGGCTTCCTCAGAAGCTATGCTTTAATTTACAGTGTGATCCAGGGCCTAACGGTCTTATGAACAAAACTGATTTGAGGTAGTTCTGTTAGTCCTCAAAGTACCGGAGACTGAAGGCTTCATCAGCCATGGAGACTAGTTGGGACAGTGCTACATTGCTGAAAACGCCTGCTGAAGTCATTGGGTGCGATAGCAAGAGGAACTTGATCCCTCGGCCAGGTCAGCAAAAATGTGTCAACTTATCGTTTCTGACCAACTTCGAGTAGCTTGGAAAAATAAAGGCTCTGTGCCAACAGCTTTCTTCCATTGATCTCATTCTTCTATGAGTTGCTTCTGAGTTCTTCAGCCCTTTCTTTCCTCTTGTATTCTTTCATGAGAGTAGAAAGAATCCTGTTACACCCTGGATTATGACCATACCCATTATAACAAACAACTTCAGCATCGTGGTACTGTTCCCTGTGCCCCACAAATCTGTCTCCTTGAGTTCAGTAGCCACAGATGTTGACTGCATATGGCAACATTTTCGACATGGAAGGAAGAGGGATCATCTGCTCTCACTATTACTTTACAACTAATCTCGTACTGTGCTCACTGCAAACACATAATCTTGGTGTGAAAAGGGGTCCTCTCTCTGTGTGAGACTGTTTCTACAGCCAGACAGATTGATGAGGGGGAAATCATTGAGGCAGTTCCGTAGATGGCTTTCACTTCAAAAGCTGGACACACTGGAAAATGCAATTTGTAACACTTCTGAAGAAGGCAGAAGAAGCAGTGTTATGGCTGATTCATTGTTGTAACCCAAGCCTGCACTTCTTCCTGGAGATGATGGTTCTTTTCAAAATGTCAACTTAAACTTCCACTGTCATATCAGATTGCAATCATCTGGATGATTCCTGTGGAAACTGCGTGTAACTCATATGAGGTAACGTAATAAGACTGTGCTGGAGGTAATTTGGTCCAGTTCAAGTGACCCATAGCATTTAAATTGCAGCGTGGTCCTTGCCTATGCTCTAACCTTTCCCCAGGACCCTGTTTCCTTTGCACCTACTTCTGCTCCTTGGAGGTGGTCCTCCTGAGCCCAGGTAGGTGGGTGACTCCTTCCCCTTCGCTCTCCATCCCAGAGGGACTTGCACCTGAAGCTCTCCCTGTGTGTGGCAGAGGGGATGAGGCAATGTTGCTGAGAAGGCAGCACGGCTGCAGACATGACCAGACTGTCATTGATCCGGGTGTATTTGCTTGAATGATGATATGGTCAGCTTGGAGAGCAGGACTTCATCTTTGTGTAGCAGCAAAACGAAAGTCATGTTCATTTCCATTGCACTGCAGCTGACTGTTACATTGTTATTTTGTAGTGTGTGTTTTCTTTAAAACCTAAAAAACACAAAAAACCAGTCAGAGCAAGAAGGTAATTATTAACCAGATTTGTATGAGTATTGGCTTCAATCCATTAAATACACCAAGCCCTGCCTATAGAGAAGGAGCATGGGAGAATTACTGATTTCAGAAATTCCTGTCTGTGCAGGACATTTGAAAGGTTACAAGAGGTGAACGCGAAAGAAAAGAATCCTTGCAGGGATGCAGCGGGACCTAAGACTGCAGTTTTTGCACATGGATGATGGGGCTTTATCACCGACTGGAGAGAGGCAATGGGCAGATTCGCAGTGGTCTGGCATTAGTTAGTTTTGATGAGATGCTTTAGGATATTAAAAATGAGGCACAGAAATACCATTATAGCTCTGGCCCATGGTCCTGCTGCTGCCAGTCTTGCTGGGACTGAGGCCTACTGTTGCGGCTTGCCCAGCAGCAAGCAAGCACCCTGTAGTTTTCTTGCAGGATGTGTGAGTAAATTCACAAGACAGAACACAGAGTGATACTGGATTTTTTTTCCACTACCTGTTATGTTTAGTGCAGATGCTTAGCTAGGACAGTGTATCATTAGTGATTTCTCTATTCCTTCTACTTAAGGACTGCAGGGTTGGTTGGTTGGTTTGTTTTTATTTCTTTTCCAAAATTAATCATTTCTTGACAAGTTTAGAGATGACATAGAAGCATAGTGCTAGTAGAGCACTATGTAGAAATAGAGCATAGTGCTAGTATAGCAGCTCTGGCTAAGCCCTGGATCCCACCTGGGCTGCTGGCACCTGCGGGTGCCTCGTGCCCTCGGAGCAGGACCACCACTTTGAAGGTGTCCCAGAGCTGTGTTGGTTTTACCTACAGCTCTGAAGTTCTCATGTGTTGACCTTCAGGTGCACCCAGGTGTTACTGCTGAATAAACAAACACAGGCAATTTGTATTGCAGAGATAAAGATTTCTCTTAGATGGATTAAATCTGCAGAGAAAGGGAATAGAGAGTTACTTTAATCTCAGAAGGTCTACGGGGGGAAAGGGTGTGCCCAACAAAACCCAGCTTTGTTAGAATTTCATTACTCTTTACCTGGTACGTGAGACTTGTCTCTTTTTTTTATCACTCCTGTGAATTATTCTGTCTCACTGTAAGTAATATTTCTCCAACGAGCAACTTTATCTATACCAAGTAATTCACCTAATTGCATGCTATTGAGAGAAAAGGGTTCAGTCTGGTACCGAGCTGAAAGTTCCAAGGTTCACCGCAAAACTGGATGAAAAAGTATCTTATCAGGGATCTGTACAGTCACTTGTAGTTTGCTCTGTTTCCCTTACATACTGTCCAACAACTTTGGATCCCCCATGAAACGATAAGTGGGTTCAGTTTTATGGCCTCGGTCTATAACAGCTCTGTGACGTGTTGCAAACCTCCTCCTGTGAGAAGATCGATGCTAATTCCTTTCGCTGCAGTCAGTGGCTGTAGCACAGCCTAGCTTCTGTCTTGGCTGTTCTGCCTCAGCCTTGCTGGGTTAAATGCCAGAGGTTTATTACATGCTTTCTATCTGTGTTAATTTTTTCAGCCTCTGAATCTACTAACCGCCATTTGTAAATTTTCCTGGTGGTAAAGGTCACAAAGATAACTTGGCCCCTATAGCTTAACCTCTTGGTGCATCTCAGGTTATGAAAGGCAGTGTTGAAGTCTGCTGATTAAATTAACTACTCTTCTGAGGTTTCATCACAAAGAAAGACTATTTTGCCTTTGTAGTTCACTTCCATCCAATTTTTGCATGACATCTCAGACTTGGGTTAGGAACCTCTAATTTTACCGGGGCACAATCAGACGGTAGAGACAGCTTCGCCAGATGTAAACCTGGCCCTGAACTGTACGTTGCGTGGGCACCTTTCCCTGCTTCATGAGACTGGAAACCACGCTGTTGCCTTTCTGTTTTCCTTCTACACTTTCTGCCTTTTCTAGGAACATCTCCAGACTGATGAAATTGGAGCAAAGCCTGAGAATAAGAATGGTGTGGTGACGCCTAGAGCTGCACCAGCCAGTACTGAGCCTTCACTCTACCCCCGCAGACAACTCGCTCATGAAAGCAGGTGTTTGTGAAGGTCAGATTTGCCTTCCAAAGCCCCACTTCCATACAAAGAGAGGATCCAGTGCCCCAAAACAACCTGTTCCTGTTTGAGGGAACCAGGAGGAGTTGGCACCAAGGTGTCCTCATAGAAACCTGGGGTCATCTGCTCCTTCCATCTGGCCCTCGTGGTTAGCCTTTACTCCCTCACACTGAACAACAGCATGGGGTGGTCTCCGCAGCTCTTCCTGGAAGTCACACTGGCAGAGTCCAGCAGGGCAGACAGGAGCCAAGTTAATCCCAAATCCTGCAGAATGGTGGGTTTTGGGAGCATGTGTGGGAGCAGGATGTGCAGAAGCATCTGTTTATCCCTGTCCTTTCTGCGTGCCATCCCCTTCAGTTTATCTTGGCCAAGGTGGTCCTACTGTGTTTTATCACAGGGGACAGCATTGCAAAGGAGGCATTGCAGCTTTTCTGGAGCTCTTGCAGGATAGTTGTGGTGGTGGTGTGCTAGAGATGTACTGAAGTTTAGAAAGCTCTCTAGAGAGAGAATACCACGACCTGCAGAGGTAGTCAGCCCAGGGACATGTGCAAAACCTAGCTGTCTCCTCTTTATGCTCCAGGATCCCTATGAACTGGCATTGCAGCCTTGCCTTTCCTGCCAGGACCATCTCTGAGGCAGCTGCAGCAAAGCCACCGGGCTACCTGCAAAATGTAGCTTACGAGTTTAAAGCTCGGCAGCGTGTACTTTACTGATGTACTTTACTTGTGGCCATATGAATCACGAGGCAAGATGCAGTCCATTACCCTAAAAGGGAGAATTCTGAAATGCTTATGAGGGTTAACTGAAAATAAGTAACAGTGTGATTTTTTTTTTTTTCACCTCCAAAGCACTTTGTAGGTATTTGTGTACTCGCACCACTGAATCAGCTAGATGCCCATCTGTATCCCAGTACCATACTCCAGCTCAGGCAGTGGGGCTGGGGCTTCTGGGTGAGCTCTGCCAGGGTGCTGCGGCTGCAGCCCAGGGCCTGACCCCCCCACTGCTCTCCTCTCTGCAAGTCCAGACCTGCTGGGGTTATGCAGAACACATGGAGGAGGAACGTACGCCGTAGCATCTGTGTCCTCTTGTTCTGGGAAAAGCTGATTTCAGCTGTCTCCAGCACCTTTGCTGGACTATTTTTTAGCACAGAATGTGCATGCAATCATTCTATGATTAGACGTACCTTAAAGCAGGTTTTCTGGCAGCATGTGGTGGAAGCTAGGGCAGCTTTAGGAAAAAACGGATTTTCAAACAAGATCTAAAGGTAACATTCAAAATTATTCTTTAAAATATGCATTTGCCTACCTTCCTTTTCTAGAATATCCAGTCCTCACGACTTCTTTTTTTTACTCACTCATTGCTCATTATTTTTCCAAAGCCCAGCTTCACAGCTCCTCTGCTCCATCATTTCCCAACTTGGAAGTCATTTGCAGCAAGTCCTAGGTGCTTGATCTCGGGTAGGTGAGATTCCCAGCTGAAGCCAGCGTTTGTTTCACCTTGTACACAGGGCACACTGGGTGTAGGAGCACTGCGATGCCCAGTACGTCCGTTACGTCTGCTCCATTTCTGCCAGCCGTCAGGCTATATTCCCAGCTGGTACAGTGTTCAGGCATGATCTGAACAGCCCAAACCCCTATGGCAACCCCTGGCAGTGAAGGTGCCGTCTACGTGCCAATACAAATTGCTTTCGGCAATATTGGATATGTTGTAAGCTCTAATTGTTCCTGTGGGCAGAGTGGAGCTGCTCTTTCTCCATAGGCTGATCTCAAATTGCGTTGTGGAAAGTAGCTCTTTCATCCATAACACCTTCCTTAAAACCAATGGCAACCAATGCCAACATTTTCAAAAGTGATGGAGATGAGATTTTTCAAGGGCACACTGCTCTAAACCGAATTTAGTGTCTCAAGATAATGTTTTTGCTTAAGCACCAGGATAAGGACTAAATCTTCAGAACTGCAGAGCAGCTGCTGCTGGATGCATCAGCAAGTCAGAGTGAAACACTGGTCGTCTACCACACTGTCTCCAAAGGTGAATGCTCCTTCCCACCTTCCCCAGGATAAGTCTTTTTTCTCCTTCCAGGTTTCAGGCCCAGGAAAGTCACGTATAGCTTAACTGGAAGCAACTGTGTGACAGAAAGTAAGGGGAATGTACAAAGTACCTATGCAAAATAAAAAGGAAGGATGGCTGATTGAGCTGCCTTCAGTTTGATTTGAGAAGAGAGTACTTGGCAGAGATGTCTGTTGATAGATGCTAAACAAACAGAAAATATGTTCACCTGCAGAAATCCCCTGAGCTGGAAGTGCATGGAGGCCATGGCAGAGCTTGGGCATTGTAGATAACCTTGCCCTGTTCTTATTCTTCCCTGGCTGTTGACTTCTGCTGTTGCTGGAGACTAAATCTTGGGCTAGATGGATTCTGCATCTGAGTCAGCACAGCTGCCCATAAGTTCTGATTATGCAGCTGCTTGAAAAGACAGAAGGATCTTCCTGGAGTCATGAATTCTGTTAGGCTGTAAATGGTGTGGAAGCAAACGATATCATGACTCTGCTGCTTTTACACCGTTAATCCTGGGCTACTTTGAAACACCATTTTCTCTCAGCATTCCACGTAGTAGCAAGCAACCTAGGTAAAATCAAGCTACTTTGCAGTTAGGGCTCAGCAAGCATAAAAATGCAAAAGAGTTGTGTCTCTTCTGTCAAAAAATGCATGTTGGAGCACAGCAGCCATTGCATGAGGCTCCTTATACTGGGCATGTCCAACCAAAATCAAAATTTCACTGCGAGCAGTCGCTTTGGCAACAGACCGCTAGCAAGCTGTCGTCCAGCAAGCTGCCAGGGTAAGTCTTCCTACCAACTGGGGAGGTGTTGGCAGCTCCAAGTCGCAAGGCCCATCCTGCAGGAGCAGAAGTGAGGGGGCAGGCCAGTAGTACGGAGGCTGACGCTACAGCTGCCCAACGCCGTGCTGCTCAACGCGCTTCTGTTTGTCCTGCTTGGGATGCGGCTCGAGTGGATGCCTCTGAACAGCTTTTTGGCAGAAATCTTGCAATGGTTTGCCCAGCTTTATCATTTGCTAGTTCCCCTATCAGTTCATCCTTGACACTGATCCTTTTATGTCTATTGTCATCTGTTTCTAGCTTTCATCAGTTGGAGCCTCATATTTCTGAAAAAAATGTGTTTTCTTATGCCAGTCACTAGTTATCCGAAAGTTGCTTTCTTACTAGAAAATTGTGATCTGCTTTATTTACCCTTCAGTTAGAGATATTGGCCCATTTGGACCCGGCTCTCATTTGGCATCCGTAGGTCCTGTAATAGTCATCATAAGCTTTTGTCCTGCCTGATTGAAGCAGAAAATTAAAATATAGAGAATGACCTCTGTTTTCCTTAGCAGTTATTTGCTTTTTTGAGGAGGAGACCCCTGTTCCTTGTCTGTTCTCTCTTCTTCCATCCTCCCAAGCCTCATCTACTATTAAATCTTATCTTTTGGGCTGCCATTATCTTCTTGGTACAAGCAAAGGTCTAATTACACTGAATTTTTCTATTAAAAACACTGGGCAGCAGTGCCTTAGCCAGCCCTGCCATTTCTGGAGTGAAAGAGTTGGTCGCATAAAGCTGCCCTTTGTTTCCCTTGTTGACCTCTTGCAGATTTTTCCACTCTGCCTTCACTCCCCCCTTCCCGCCCCTTCTCCTTTCTGGTTTCATTAAAAGAGTAGCTTTCATCTTCTGTTTTGGGAGGTGTGTGTTCCCACGTGCACTCATGTCCTGACCCTTTTGTATTGCTTTCACGTCAAACACAGCAGAAGTAGGAAAGTACTGGGGAACAAGACCTGAGACCTGTTGGACCCCATGGCATTGTCCTGCGCATCACACCAGGGCTGCAGTGTCAGACTTCACAGAAAAACATTCTGGAGGTGCACATACAATTTTGTCAGTTAATACACCCCCATGTCCCCTTCACTATGGGATTTAAACCTTTTGGGATTATGGATTGAGTCAATTAGTAAATAGCCAGGTAGCAGTGAATTAAAAAGAAAAAAAAGACTGTTCTGGTACGACTGGAATCAACAATAGGAAAATACTGAGGTACTCTAAGAAAGCTTGCCAAGCATATTTTATAATAATGCTTTTAAGTTTGTAATGAACTATCGGAAAGCTATTCTGAAACATCTTTCTGGCAGGCACATTCTTTTTTTTCCACCCCCAGCATAATGTGAGGTGTCAGAATGTTTTAGTAGTCTCTTCTTAAAGGCTGGTCTTGAAACATCAAAAGTCATTGAATTATGAGTATTTAAGATAATTATATGCGATCACTCATCTTATACAGGCCATTTCAGAGTGTTCCTAAGTTTTGTCAAAGTCAAATTTTCAAATGTTTCTTGGTAGGAATTTTCTGTGGTCATGGTAAGATGAGAAGAGAATATCTCTGCGCAGAAATCCGAGCTACGCCACTCAAATCAGGCCTGGATTTGACACACGCAGAGGAGTGATGCCACAGGGAACTAGTACGCCTTTCGGGCTGCATTCCTTTTTTTTGTCTGTTCCTTATTCAAAGGCAATATAAGCTCTGTGGTTCATGATGGCCCATTTCTCAAGTGAACTAGACTCAAACCTCTTAAAGGTGAGGGGGCTATGGCCTCTCTCTCAGCTCATCAGAGCTAGCACTGGGACTGGCAGCAGCAGTTCTCAGAGGATGGTCATGGTGGCGTGCATCCATGGGTGCCTGAGGTGCGTGGCTTGCCTGCTCTTTCTCCAGGCTGGTCAAAGCTGAGCCAGCTCAGGTTCAGAAACCTGGACATCATGCTCTCATTTTAATCTCACCTGAGATTAAAAACCCTGCCTAACCTGAGTGGATGCACAGCTGGTATATCCCAGGGGATAGCAGCGGTACCTTCAGAAAGGTACTTTTCTTTTAGCTGCTATCTCGCTTAGACGAAGGTTTCCTTGAACTGAGCAGGCTGCAGCAAAAAGCTGTTTAAATAGTCAGACTCATGTTGCCCTAAAGAAAACATTGGTATGTGTTGGCATGTGGGAGTGCAGCCAAAAATTAAAAAAAAAACAAAGGCAAAAAGCCACAGTTCTCAGAAATCAGCAGGCATGCCACCCTCAGTGCTGGAAAAGACAATCCCCAGTGACTGGCACTCTGACAGCGGCTACCGCACCTGTCAGTCGTTTGCGGGGCGGTTCTCGCTGCTAACAGGAAAATGGCAGCGTGTACCCTCACGGGCAGGACGGACCACGCCGAGGGCGACCCACGGGCACGATCTGCAGCGTTCCTTGCACATCTGTTTCCATTCACATTTTCCCAGCCTGTGTCCTCCTCTCAGCTGACAGTGCTGACTGACCATTGCCTCACCAAGGATGCTCCCCCACTCCTATCCTAGCCTGCAGTATCTCAGAGGCGTGGGCTGGCCTCCTCACTGTGGCGGCTGCACACTGGTCCCCGGGGAAGCTCCCAGCAGGAGGGAGGCACTGAGTTCACCCCGGCCTCTCCACACCAGGGACGTGATTCATGCTGCCCATAAAATCCTGGGAGCATGTTCCCAGTCCAGGGTGGTGGCAGCCCTGTGCTGCCAGTTGGGCTGAACTGGCTTTCCCTATCTTGGTACACCCAAGTGCCCCACTCACCAGGCACCCAGTTTTCATTTCAAAAGTTGATGGTATTCTGGAGGTGAAGCAAAAGTTGTTAAAGCTTGCTGCTTTCCAGAGTGATAAGATGTTAAATAACTTCCAAACGACTTACATGTGGGTAATTGCTGAAAGCAGTTGGCTTTCAGAAAGTTGTTATTCATACTCATTGCAAAAGCAAATGGTGGGCAATCCTCAGCTGTAATGAGCTGCAAAGTGCCACAGCCAGGGAGAAACAGCAAAGCTCACTGAGAGTTTTCAAGCTAGTGAAGGGTATTTGGTCACGAACAGTTGCCCTGTCCCAGCCTTCCCTACGTTAAACCACTCTGTTGGCTTTTTTTTCTCTTGTGGGCAAATCATTTACTGTAATTTAATGATCACAACCACATAAAATCCACTTCCTTGTGGTAGAAAAAAAAGAAAAAGGATTAAATGTCTCAGTTTATCTTTCCACGTGGTCACATGGCCAGAGCTGGTTGTAAAATGTTGAAAAACTAGTTTGAGGTGCACCCAGTGCCAAGCGCTGTACATTTCCGTGTTCTCCCTCCCCTCCTATCGCTCACAAAGACGCCACAGAAAGACAAGGAAGTTTGCTTTCTCAGGGAGTGGATTTTTTTTTAAATAAGTTTAAAGCAGCATTTATTATTCTTAAATCTAATCCTTTAAGACCTCGGTGCTGTCCTAGTCTCAACCCCGAAAGGAACAGCCTGAGAAGAACTCATACAAAAGCCAAAATGTGGAACTAAGTCACTTAAAACAATGAGAGTGTCTCAAATACCCACCCATGCTGCAGGGATGGGGTCCAGGTCCCAGTCATCCTGGTGAAATCCAGAATCACCTAGAGCTTGGAAGGAGACCCTTGTGCAGCACATAGCCTCTTGTGCAAATAGCAATGCACTTCCCTATGGTTTTGGAGTATCTACGCATGCCTTAGAGCTGGGCTGTGGGCTCACGCAAAGGTGAGGTGGCTCAACCTGGTGAAAATCTGCCTGCCAGGGGTGGTAAGGAGGACGGTGGTTGGATTGGCTTTTGGGAATTTGGCTCCTGCATGATGGACGTAAAAGAGTTTGGGTCTCTGAGACAACATATTGCAGAGTAGGAATTGATTTTTCTTCCCAAATACAAATTATAGCAGATTTCAGTTATTTCTTTTTCCATGAGCAGCAGTTTTGTGTTGGTTGTGCTCAAAGCAGCTCCTGGGGTTTCACTGCTTCAGAGCTCTGGTTGGAGCAAACCTTGGCAGCTGGTGAGTCCTTGTCCACTGCTTCTGGGCAGCGGCAGTGCTTGTGAATGCTGAAAGCATGCTGACACCTTGCTCAGCTGAAGTCTTTGTTACCGGTAAAGCTTCAGCTGAAGCTTTCATGGGTGAAACTCAAGCCGGTTGTGGTACCTAGCCTGAGGTCTGTGCTCTGCTGAC
Source organism: Tetrax tetrax (assembly GCA_009806455.1). NCBI lineage: Eukaryota > Metazoa > Chordata > Aves > Otidiformes > Otididae > Tetrax > Tetrax tetrax. The sequence goes on along the minus strand of WHYT01017480.1, from coordinate 484,583 downwards.
TTCCTCTTCTGCTTCCTGTGAGAAAAGAGTGAAACCTTGGGAAAAAAACCAGATTGCTAATTAGAGTTTAACTACTTTTTTAAAAAGTACAATTCACAACACCTTTGTCAGACAGAGTATGGATGCTCTCTGGTTTTAGGGAAAGCAAGTGACAGGTTCTGAATCAGCTTCCAGTAGTGCTGATGGGGAAGAAAGAATCCTTCTCCTAAGCACTTAGGTGCACTTAATGTTGCACCTTTGATGCCTACCATAATGCTGTCTGCAATCTTACTGGTGTTGATGATGGTGGCCACCTTGCTGGTACAGGACTACTCAGCACCAGAGCTGTTTAAACAGCTCTCCTTTTACTTCAGTATGGAATACAAAACCATAATTTGTTTTTCAGTCACTTTGCATATGTGTATTTGACTATTCCCATCTCTTGGAGAGAATCAGCTTTTCTTTGCTGTATGTCATATTCAGTATATTCCCCTGCAACAGAGAAACAAGCTGTCAGACCCAAACAAACTGACGAAATTGTTTCTTCCATTTGTTTCTGTTTTTCAGGACTCTGAGAAAAAACCCACCTGATTGAGATGGAGTGGGAGGTCTCAGCCAGGTCATCTCTGCTTACCATCATCGTGGTGTATGTGAGAGCAGGCAGAGGGCTGGGGGATCAGTTCCGGTTATTTCCATTTCCAGCCCAGTCTCTTCCCCTGTGAGTACTCTGGGGAGGGCTGGCTTGGAGGTGACTGTAGTATCTGTCAGCAGAAGCAAGATCAGCCTCTCTGTGCATCTCCCTTCAGGGGTAGCAGGTGGAGAGAGGGGCACGTAGCCAACATCCTCATGTCACTGCCCTTCTTGGTGTGCGTAAGATAAAAGCAGACAAGACAGAGATAGGTGGTTTTTTTCTGCCTTTTGTGGGTGTTGTTTAACTTACCCAGCCAATGTCTTCAGTTGACAAGCCAACAGTGGGGAAAAACTCTCAATATGACCAGCATCAGCGAGGGAGACCTGCTCTGCATGCCTTCATGAGGAAAACTCAGCATGGAGAAGTGTGTGTCCAAGTTAGGGGCACAAAACAATTTCTTCCCTGCCACAGGCTGACACCTGTCCTCTCTCACCAGCTTTCTCACAATGCCACCCCGTCATCATAGTTTCCCAGTCTGTTTAGATGATGTTTGCAGTGCTTTCTCCAGGTATGTCTCCACTGGTACATCGTCAAAGACCTCATGACTCAGGCTGCAAGTCTGAGTCAGACATAGTGCTCTTCCCCATCTGTCATTTTTGACACGTATGCCAAGCCTGATGTACTTCACCTTATGCTTCTTGGAGCTCATCTGCAACACGAGAACTTTCAGGTGTGCTCCAGGGCTTGCTGCAGCACCATGGGGTCAAGGGATGGCCAACAGCATTGCCGGGACACCACAGGAGGAGGTATGTGTGCATGGAATGGGGGACATGCTGCAGCTCCCTCAGACTGTAGCACTCCATCATGTGCATATAGCAGTAGACGGTCTTTATTTTGGAAGAGTTTACTGCAACTCTTTGGGTGGTAGCAGGAAACCACCCAGCTGGTGGTGGTGGAGGGTTAGTAGAGGGGAAGCCTGGACTGCTTACATGATGGTAAAGGGAAAGACTATGAGACTTTTCTTGCTTGGATAAGTCCTTGGTGACCTGATCATTGATGAGGTACTAGTGGTCCCCAACATTTTATGTGCCAGAGCCCTCCTGAGTGCTCTGCCAAGCTCTCAGCAGCTGCACCTTTGCTGCTTGGAGCACCGCAGGACGACAAGTGGCTCCACAGTGCTGCTTGGATGCCAGTATTGCAGCTGATGACTGGGATTGTATCCCTCTGCATCCTGCACAAAGGCTGGTGAGCCAAGGGATCTGTCTGCCTGGACCAAAGCCAAGCCTTGAGGGAATTCTTAGCTTATCCACATGGCCAGAAAGCCTTCCTGCAAGGGACAGCAGCCGAAAAGTAAGACTAGAGAAACTAAGGATGCCCTCTGTACAGCCAGTGCATGCATAACAAGTTTAATAAGTAATCCCTTGTCATTGCACATCCTGTTGAGTGACTGCAAGACACCCTGGTCCATATCCTATGGATTTGTTACAGGCATGAGAATTGCTCATTGTAGTTATTTCTTCAAAGCTTTGGAATTACTTTAAGTGTGGGCTGGTTTAGAATCATAGAATGCTTTGGGTTGGAAGGGACCTTCAAAGGTCATCTAGTCCAACCCCCCTGCAAGGAGCAGGGACATCTCCAACCAGATCAGGTTGCTCAGAGCCCCTTCCAACCTGGCCTTGAATGTTTCCAGGGATGGGGCATCCACCACCTCTCTGGGCAACCTGTGCCAGTGTTTCAATGCCTCTGACTGATTTAAATGCATGCATCTCCCTGCTGGTTAGCTTGAGGTCACTCTCGTGGCTTGTGCAGGCTGTTTGCACGGGCTTTTTTTCATACTTCATTAAGATCTTCTGGCTTACCTGTGGCTTCCCTCTTCCTACCAGTGCGTGGATCGCAAGCAGCGGCTGAGCTAAGACCAGACTTCAGTGACATCGCAAAAATGCGCAAGGACAGGTTGAAAGTGCAGCTTGGCTGGCAAAAATAACGTGTGTTTTTGAAAAGAGGTAAAAAAAGAAAACAGTAGCTTATCTTGCTTCAAAGTAAAACTACAACTGCGGGCAATAAGGCCATGAAAAGTGACACAGCTTCCTTTAACTTGATGACCACCCTACAAACCAGCTGCATGCAGAAGTGCAGGAATAGTCGGGGTGGGCACAAACCCACATCCCAAGTTTGTGATCTTGCTTCTCCAAATGCTCTGGGGAAAGGCAGCCCTGAGGAGCCCTGGGTAGAGGAAGACGAAGCCCCAGGGTCCACTATGGGGCAGAGCACTGGCCGGCACAGCCTGTTTAGATGGAGATGTCTGTCATCGTGTTGGGAAGACATGGCTGTCTGGTGTATGTGGGACAAACCTGAGCACATCTGAACATTTTTCCCCGTAAAGTTTTCTGGTTAAGGCTTAGTCCTTGACTGCTCACCTCCTGCATGCAGGATCTGCAGTTTTGTCTGATCAAGGACTTCTGTCCTTGATCAAGGGCAAGGCAGGGCTTCTGTCTTCTTTGATTGGGAAACCGGTGAACTCCAGTGCTGGTCTTCTGGTTGGAGGAAAAAAAATCCGATCTAATTCATCAGCTTGACAGGAAATACTTTGTATGGAAGTACTTCTACAGTACCAAATTTCTGAAAATTTCCATAGTCTCTTTGCTATTTGGCATCTTGAATGACCATAATTGCACAGCACAGCCTGCCTTTGTGCCAGGAAGGAAGGACTTGGTGCCACAAAACTGCCTTTTTTAATTCCCTGCCTTGCAGTTTGTCCCTGCAACACCCCTCCGACCATTTTGTTGCCAGGCAGGTCTTGTCCCTGAAACTCAGTCAAGTGTGATTCAGCATTTAGTTGACACATTAGAGCATAAAACCTGACTTTGCTGGCTTTTACATGCACAGTAGAGGTAGTTCCTCTTGTTAGGAGGTAAGTCTGTGGTTTATTTATTTTACAGGTCAGCATGATGGGCCAGTTCAGCGGCTGACAGGCATACAGGGAGCGGAGAGCTCAGTAGGTGCTCAGGACCCAGCCAGACCAGAGATGTTAGGGGTGCAACACCAGCCACAGAGAAGGAGATGGGGTTCTGTTTATACCTTTTCAGAAGTATCAAAAATTCATTTTGCATATACTTTGAGGTCTAGTGCTTATATAAATGAGATGTTGCAATATCAGAGTGGTGTTATTCCACTTGAATTTCTTGTTAATCTGTTTATATAGTAGCTGTATCTCAGTTGTGTTGACGGGTGGTGTTTCCTGAAGAAAGTCAAAGCTGTTTTTTTAGAGATGTAGGTCGATACCAGCCAGGGAAGTGCACATCTGCTCTTCAACATCATCAAGAAAGACATTCAGAAAGGGAATGGGATCAACTTGGCAGTGTGTTAAGTTGTCACAGTGCCCAAGGCCTCAGCAGAGTTCCTGACATTCCCAAGGCAGCAAGGTCATCTTCAAAGCACAATTGCGTTTCTCTGGCATTGTTTATGTTAATATCCTGAGAATGACTTGCATATTTCAACCTTACAATGGGTTAATCATTAACTAAGATCTTACAAAACTGAAGTTAGAAACCAGTAGTCTATGAGAATTAAAAAAAAAAAAAAAGTTGTAAAGTGTTTGTTTGCAAAAAGCTGGGTAGATTCATTTTAATCTTGGGTAGCTTGGGTAAAGGGAGAGAGAAAAGAGCCAGGAATACCTTCCAGTGTGGCACAGATCTTCACCTCACTTGGAAAACGCTGCTTTTTGTGAAGAGCATGCCTCACGTCTGAATGCCTGTGAAGGGCTGTGGTTTGCTGGTGGTTTCTCTCTCATCCAAGTGAACACAGGTCGATCTCTAGTGAGTGGAAAGGTCAGCAGCGAATTGCGGGGAAGATGTTAGTCTTCTTGTGTGACTTGATGATTTCTCTGACAGGTGACGTTCTAATGTGGCTGTATCTCCTTGAAAGCTGTTTTTAGTGTCATATTGATTACCCGTTCCCCAAACAAGATAGATTGACCTGGTAATGGAAATTATTTCTGGGACACACACTCCTAAACCAAACCTGCAATGTTTGTACAGGGAAAACAGGCAAAATTAGGTGACTCTGTCTCCACCCCCAAATTCTAAAAAAATAAATAAATTAAAAAATAAATTTTCTTTCCATTTCCTTGCACAAAAAAAAAAAAAAAGACTAGGGAAACATGTAATGATTAGTGTCCTTCAGGAAACCCAAGGCATGCTGGCATAAAGTGCCTCATCCTAATTGCATTAGGAGAAATGATGCTAGAGGTAGGAAGTTGCAGACACTTTTGCTTTCTTACGAGGAATGTAGAAGCTCATGCAGTATTTATTCTGGTCTCCTCTTTTGGATTATTCACCAGTGCTAGTCCCTACCTTGGTGGCCAACACCTCTCCCATCTCTCTGCTCTGCCTCAGTTTGCCTCTGCTCCCTCACATCGCTCTTCTCCCCAGACTTGGTACGTGCAGCAGATTTTCTCTGGGTGGACTTACACCAGGGAAATAGCCAGAGATTCTGGGGCAGAAATTCTTGCAAATACTGCCACGATGTGCGGCTTTCTGGGCATTTGAAGGGTGAAGCATGCTGAGATGAAAATGAGGTGCCAGCCCACAGTGCTGCTGCCCTGCAGAGAGGACATGCAGCAGAGCTACAGGGGTTTTGTGGGCTGGGTGGATGGAAAGCATGGAGGCATGCCAGCTTCAGCTCCATCCATCTCCAGGCACTGAATCTAAACTGGATGTGAAAAGAGATTTAGGCTGATCAGAGGCTGTTGAAGGAATGGGGAGATGCCCAGTACTCCTGCTGGGAAAGTCACTGTCCTCTGCAGCTGGTGAGACTGGGGAGCCAGTGGCACACTGCATCTCCCCTCCCTGGCAAAGCCTGCAGAGATGCTGGCTGTGATGTCCTCCCCTCTTGCCCTGAACATCCTCTCCCCAGCTCAGAGGGGAGCACAGCCTTAGCAGAGTGGCTAAACCTGGCAGTGGATTGCAATGAAATAACAGTCTCCATTTTTAAAGAATGCTTTATTCACTACATCCTAGAAATGTACCGTAAATGGAGCAAGAACTAAATAAACTCAGATGCTTCTGATAGTACAGAGAACAGAGATACAATAAAACACCTAAAATATCAGCTCTTTTGAGAATAAGGCACACTAGTTTTGTTTTTTTAATATATATATTTTTTTTTCTTTGAATAGTTTGTTCTTAACCTAGAGATGTTCACATTTCAAGTTATCAGACTTACCTCAGTAGTAGTGTACATGAAATGGTTTAGAAGCAAGTATAAAAGGCACGGGCGGGAGGCTCAGCGTGACCTGGCTGCCTGTGTCCCTGTGTCCCCGCATCCCGCCTGCATCCCTGGGTCCTGCCCGCTCCTTCCCCAGGGCGGGCAGCACCCACGAGAGGCCTGGGATGGGATGCCTTGGGGTTTGCCCTTGTTGGCTGCTTTCTCTCCCTGCCACCTCTACGAGCAACAGGACCCTCGTCCTCGGCGGGGAGAGGATGAGTGGGAAGGGAGCCATCACCCCTCACCATTCCTCTGTGGGCTGGCTGTGGTGTGGGGCTGGAAAGGGGCCAGCAGAGACCCAAACCACTAGACTGCCTTTTTTCCTGACCCCAGGGGTGTTTGTACCAAGCCCATGGACCCACGGCGGCATTTAGCTTTGAGCTATGCAAGGCCTTAGTAGGAGGAGGCAGTGACAGCCCTCCACCCTGTTGGGGGCTTTGCCCAAATCGCCTCTTCTTACCCTACAAGCAGGCAGGGCCTCGGAACTAGGGTCTGGGTGGGCTTTCAGCAGCGCAGGGACAGATGAGAAAAGTCTCCCAGGAAGGGACGCAGAGGGGCAGAGTCCAACGTAATGGTTTACCTCCTCACAGTGCTTTTGCTAACGGGTCGATAGAGTTAAGGAGAGCTCAGCTGGGCTGAGCAAGAGCACCTAAAAAACAACCGCTCGCTTTTGAGGCAAGGAAAAAAGTGTATTGAAAGGTCACTTGACTGAGTCGGACGTGGTCTGGAAGTGGTTCAGTTGTCAAAATATACTTAACAGGAAACCCCTTTGGCTGGTACTTGTACCACAAAAAGTAAAGGAACATTGTTTACTCACTCCCTGCTTCGCACCTCGTGTCACCAGAGCTATATTTGCAGGGCTGATGCACTTCATACAATGGGCAAGATATTTCTTTACCTTTTTACTCTATTTTACATTCACCGCACTACTAAATAAAAGCCTTTAAACAGGCCACAAAACACTGCAATAATATATTTACTTCTTAATAAAACAAACTTTTTTATAACATCGCAATAAAAGGTTTTTGTTTTGTGGCAAACCACATACCATGTAAATTTGCAACATAAAATGACTTAAAAAATGTATATTAAAAGATATGTACAAGCTCTATGTTTTAAAATCATCGGGTCTAATAGCTCCCACCCCTGATGTGCATGTACAACTCCAGTTGAGGAGAAGGGGAATTAAGTGTGGAAGGGAGGCCGGGAGGGAGGCTAGTCCCGTTTCACTAATTCCAGTATCACTACCACCCCTAATACCTCGGAAATTTCTCACGGAACATGATGGAGCGATGGGTAAGTAACGCTGCGCATCCTCTCGGCAAGAACGTGCCTGTTCTCGCCAACAGCAGCATACATTCTTAGTCACTACAACATATACTTCAAAGAATAAAGTAAAGAGCATGGAAAAAGAGCCAGGTTTATACTGGATGAAGATCTAAGTCAAGACACCTCATGCGAAATAGCAACTACTAATTTCTGCATGTGCTCCAACTCAAGTAGCTTCAATAAATAGAAAATCCAGTTGTTTAAGGAAAACTCTGAGCTTTTCCTTTACTTAACAGCCTGAAAATCACACTGTGAAGAACTTTGTGTGAGGAGGCTGGTTTTCTCTCTTTCTCCCAAATGGGCAATATTAGTTACTTCTGATTTCAAATAAGAATGAGCAGATTGTATTAATGCCAGCACAGTAATGCAGAGGTCTTGCACATTTTTCAAATTGCACTTTCCAGTATAATTTTTAAATAAGATACTTACTGTTTTTTTTTCTTTAAAAAAAAATTCTAAAGTATGTATTCTTTAAATATTGAATATATTCTTCAAAATATATTGTTAAAACTTTCCCTAGCTGCTCAGGTGTGGTTTTTAATATATAGCTGATATATTATTAAAGGCACTACAAAATAGACATCTCTGGAGTGCGGAAGTTACTAAAAAATAACCTTCATACCACAAATATATTGAAAATATAACTGCTAAAAAAAAAAGACCCTATGCAACCCCACTAGGATGCGTATAAATGCATGTCAGCGGTGGGCTGGATGCATCGAGGTCCTTTAGAAATGTATGAATACAGGTGTGTTAAATTTTAAAAATAGCCTAAAAAAGTTAGTGAAAACTTCAAGCGTAGAAAATATTTCAACCATGTTTTTCTATGACATTCTTCACTTTCTGCCTCAGTTTACTGAGCCCAAACATTTACTCTTTCGCAGCCGGTTTTTTCTTCATAAATAGTAAAATGTTCCTTCAGTGTGTGCTTCTCCACTGCCCTCCTCAGCCAACAGTTTCAGTACGTCTGATAGACGTCGTGGATGGGGACCTGGATGGTTGCGGCTGGGAATGCTGGGGGGATGTAGCCGGCATACCCGCCATAGGCAGCGGCAGCAGCGGCGGCAGCAGCGGCGGCAGCATTCTTCTGTAGCGTGGCTATTGTTGCCGTCGCCGCAGCAGGTGCTGCAAATGGCACGTAGCTTGTCCCATAAATCCCAGCAGCAGGGATCCGCTGCACATTGGGAGCCATAGTGTACACTGGCGTGATGGGGCGGCCCTGGAAGGAAAGCATCGAGTTCAGACCTCAAAAAAAAGTGCTTAAATGGCTGTAATATCCTGTTTCCACCCCCTGAATTGCAAACCACCTAGAAGGGAATGTGAAAATGGGAGGGCAGGCAGTACATGCCCTGTCAACTAAGAGTTATGCCATCATGGGGGGCTGTTCCCTCCTTCCCAGATTTGGGTCCCCCACAGCAGGAGATCAGCTGTCCAAAGCACAGAAGTCTAAGACAGGGCAGGTGAACTGCAGAGCTGTTGGGCATTGTAACATCATCGATAGCATCTCCTGAATGGGAGCAGGGCAAGAGGCCAGGCTTTCCCCCCACCCCGGATGTGCAGAGCAAGACATATGGGAAGCAGGACATATGGGAATAGGGATGTAGAGGAAGCAGGACTTATGTGCTGAACTCACCTGGAAAGGGGGAGGCGTTGAAACAGCTGGTATTACAGCTGCGGCTGCAGCTGCCGCAGCGGCTGCCGCACTGGCCGGGTCCTGCTGGACAGCTATAGGGTTGATGATGTGCTCGACAGTATGGATTTTGCCATCTTCCATCATCTTGGCTGGTGGTGCAGCCTGAAACATGGAGTACTGGGCGCCAATGGCAGGGATGGCCACTAGGAGAGACCAGACACATCAGGTGCTTTAAGAGAGGGTCTCCAGGACCTCATCTCAAAGAGGAAGCAGCCCTCCCTCCTGGCTGCAACAGCTTTCCCTCAGCAGTCCTGTGCCACCCTGATCAGGGCAGGTAGCCCTGTGTGCCGTTGGGGGACCTGGGGCACTTCTGCCCTCATGGACATCCCAGGGTCAGAGCCCTGCTGGGGACCAGGAGCTACATCCTGGATCTGCACAACCCCTTCTGATCACCACTGTCTTTCCTCAGGCCAAGAGTGCAGCCCCAGGACAGGGACGGGTGGGAGCGATGGGGTCCCCGGTCCAGCTGTCAAGATCAAGGGACGTGTAGCTGCCACAGGCAGAGCTGTTCTGGGAAAGAAGTTCTCCAGAAGTTGCAAAGTTGCAGGCAGCAACTGATCCAGTCTATATGCTGTCCTTTGGCCAACCCTACAAAGTATCAGTTCATTTATCACCATGCATTCCCAGGACTAACTTGGCTAAATATGTTTTGTCCCATGTTTCTGCTACAGAATCAATCTTTTCAATGACACCAAAAAAGAAATGGCTTTTTAGAGAATTCTCGCTTGTGCCAAAATTGAACAATAGAAAATAATTAGAGCTACGGTCTTCCAAACAAAGTAAAAACACTCCAGTAAGAATGATGGCATTCAGAGAAAATGAGTCTGTACATGTTCCAAAATGGAGCTTCATGGCACTGCTTATGGAAGAAAAGTGGTTTCCTGAACAGTCCCAATAATCATAATAATGGGACTTGAGCTAGCAATGTGCATTTGCAGCCTAGAAAGCCAGTAGTATCCTGGACTGCATCAAAAGAAGCGTGGTCAACAGGTCAAGGGACGTGACTCTCCCCTTCTACTCTACTCTTGTGAGACCCCACGTGGAGTACTGTGTCCAGATTTGGGGTCCCTAGCACAAGAAAGACAGGGACCTGTTGGAATGAGTCCAGAGAAGGGCTACAAAATCAAACCAGAGGGCTGGAGCACCTCTCCTGTGAGGACAGGCTGCGAGAGTTAGGTTTGTTCCACCTGGAGAAGAGAAGTCTCTGGGGACACCTTATTGTGGCCTTTCAATACTTAAAGGGGGCTTATAAGAAAGATGGGGACAGGCTTTTTACCAAGGCTTATAGTGACAGGACAAGGGGTAACACTTTTAAACTGGAAGAGGGTAGATTTAGATTGGATATAAGGAAGAAATTCTTTATTGTGAGGGTGGTGAGACATTAGAACAGGCTATGCAGAGAAGCTGTGGATGCCCCATCCCTGCAAGTATTCAAGGCCAGGTTGGATGGGGCTTTAAGCAACCTGGTCTGGTTGAAGATTTCCACAGAGGGGTTGGACTAGATGATCTCTAAAGGTCCCTTCCAACTCAAACCATTCTATGATTCTGTGACACTATGATTTCCATTGTTGCCTTAAAGTGCACACTCCAGCATTCAGCTCTTGAGCTTTTCCTCAGTAAGGTTATTCACAGCGAAAATAGAGTAATCAATAAATGATGGTGGTGACGGCATCTATGGGGGGTGCAGCCAGTAAATCAGAAATGAAGCCAAATACACACATTGATTTCTTTCACTGGGATGAAACCTTGCAATGTGGAAGTGTGCAGTTCTGCCTATGGAGAGAACAGACGCCAGTAAGCAGTACTCTCATTTTGATCCTGGAGACTGCAACAAGAGATCCGATCAGGTATCTTTCACGTTTCCACCACCAGTGCTCTACCACTGTTTCCTCAAGCAGACACCTCCACCCGTGAGCTTTTCCAGTTCTTCTACAAGAAGTCCACCTGGTCAGCTCAAGCCAGTTTTATCACTGGTTTAAATACCCTGAATCATTTCTCACCAAAGCAAAGGTAGAGAGCTCATGTGCTCCATTCCACAGTAACTTTTGGCAGAAAAGCAGTAACAGACAATTACTGGGGTATTGGGGTGACCTCTCAGAAGTTTTCTAACCATTTGCAAAGAAATGAGCTTTAAGGTTGTTCTAAATGGTAAGAAACTTTGCAGAGTGGGTACATCTCTATTCCTTCATTCTGGTCATACCCTTTGACCGGAGCCATACCCTTTTGATAAAAGAGGTAAGTCTTGCATGTGGTACCTCTCACTAGGTCATCTGATTTGGTTGGGGAAAACGGACGGGGTGCTTCTGTGCACAGAGGCTGTGCTGGAACCATACACGAGAGGAAGATGTGATAAAGAAATCTGAACCTCAACATGCTTCAAGTGTAGAAACATTTAGACTCAACCTTCAGGCTTTTGTTCAGCAGTTGAATGAATTACAGACATCACGAATAGGTGTGCATTTCAAAGCCTGCTTTTCAAGCATCCTTTAGTAATGTCTGGAATTCCTGAAGTATCTTTACAAACATGCATAGCAGTAATATTTTCTGGTTGTGAGTGGGTAGTTTTCTCAGGAAGTCTGATCTTCCTTTGGAAATAGTTCTGATCTTAACAGCCTGCCTTTGTCTCTAGACCTCTAATCACATTGCCTTGTTCAGCTGTTACGAAGAACTCTTCACAACCTTTGTTAGATGCAAGCCGTAGTTTCCACTGACAGTATGGAGCATGTTTTGGGAGACCACTGCAGGTGTATTATTAAACACTGCTTAGGTCCTGCAATTACAATTTACTCGGAGAGAGGAATGGTGAGAAGACCTGAGGACTTCTGCAAGGGTGCTTGCCTCTGTCACCTGCAAGGACCTTCTTCCTCAGACTGCGTTTCCAAACAAAAATATTTCCAAGCAGGATCTTCAGGAATTGCAGGGCTTTAGCCTTCATTTCGTTCACCTGGGAAGGACAAGGGCTGGATACTCAGCTGAGGATGTGGCAGAAAGGGGTGATCCCTGCCCTGGCCCTTGGGCTGGCTCCGTGCAGCCCAGCGCTGCTGAGAGCTCTCCTGCAGGTCACTCTGCAGCTGCGAGCTGGACCCCCAGGGCTCCCTGCATCACTCCTTCCCCATGCTGCCGATGGTGATGGAGAAGCTCTCCTTAGCCAGGGACTACCCTGCAGTGGGAAAGCCCCAGGTCCTTTCCCCAGTCTCATAGTACTGGAGAAATATGAACTGAGCACAGGAGAGCTCTGACTTGGCTGGAAATCTGGGGTGGGAATCGCCCAGGGTGAGATTAGCAGTGAAGAAATTAAAAAGAAGGAAGATTGGTCTCAGTCACCATGCTCTAGCATACACGACTAGACAGAGAGGAAAGGCTCCTTCGTCCTGAGGGGTGAAGGAGGATAGGATAGCAGGAATGGGCACAGCTTCAGCCTTTTTTCCTTTGGTCTGGAGTACTCCCAGACATTCATGTCCATTGCCCCGCTGCATGCTTCTTGTTTGCAGAAAGCCCAGCCAGGGCCAGGAGGCATCTGGCACAGGGGAGCGCTGAGCCCTGTCCCTGGGGCTGTCTCCGCTGCTGCAGCTGTGGGCTGGAGGGGTCCCTGTATGCCTGACATGGGGCTCGGAGCAGGGGCTCACCTGCCACCTCTGCCTTCCTCCCCTGACTGCGCATACTAACCTGCACCGGGCTTTATGGCCACCGGATTGACCGCAGGTAACTCCAAGTTGGGTACCAGCTCGTATCCTTTCTCCTGCTGTTTTCCTTTGCCTTCGTGGTACCTGCTGTAGATGCCACGGCCGGCGGAGTATCCCCCCAGGTAGGAACCCCTGGGGCCTGGGGCTCTGTTGCCAGCTGCACCTCGCCCTCTGCCTCGTATGCTGCCTGCTTATGATAAGAACATAGAAGAGGATGGTGAATAACGGAGAGCAATAGCCCCACCGGGAGCACGAATGGCCCCAGGCTGAGACCAGGAGGCACATACTTAGCAATGCGGCTGCTGAAGTTGGTTTGATCTGAGCCTTAGTGACTTTGCTTATGAAAACAGAAGAGTTCACCCTTAGGTTCACCCATTAAGACTACACAAGTTTTGCTCTTGTTGTTCTGATTATACATTAACTGCTTATTTATACTGATGCAACTCTCATGGCCAGCATTATGGGTATAATGCACTCAGCAGAGACAGAGGGGCTCCTCCCGAGGTGATATCTACGCAGTAGGAACAATTTCTGCTCTCAGCTCTGCTCCACTGGAGACCCAGCCCATCAGCTGCCATGATGGGACCCTGCAGAGATGGCCCAAAGTTGTACCTGGCCTTTAACCAACTTTGTCCCACCATTGCATTTATTTTTACTAGTCTGGTTTGTTTTCTCTGCTGTTTTATTAATGTGAATATACTCCATCTCCAAAAATACTGCCTTTATTATCTTAGCAACTCCATGCCCGTTATAACAGTACTTTGGACACTGCAGTATTAATGCGCTCTACAATGGACAAATTGAATATTGAATGTTTTGACTGTCAGTTTGTAGTTCATTGCAAATACAAATCTGGAAATTGAGAAGAAGCTGAAATTCTTGATCAACTAGGGTGAAAAATATTTCTTGGTTTGCATGAGTGCTTTAGGAACATACTCATGCTAAACTGACTGTTGTATGGAAATACACATTAAATTTCAGGAAAATATAATTCCTGTAAGTACAGGATAATTGTAATTATAACACCAGTTATAGCTGGTAGGGGCTTTTTATGAATAACTGATTTTTGGTTAATTTTGAATTATGTAACCAATAACTAACTAAAGCATACATAATAAAAGGATTATTTTGCACTCACGTGATTCCTTCTGCTTGTAGTTCTCAAATGACTTTATAAAGGACACAGCTCTACTGTCATTTTAATGAGGAGGGCAAATGACAGCTGGAGAGCTCCCAGCTCCCTAATATCCCTCCCTTTGGATGACCAGGTCACCATATTCACACCTTCAGAAGAAGGCAAAGGGAGCACTTTGTCATGAGCCCTAATACTCAGGATCCAGCTCTTTGGAAGGAGGCATCAGAAGCTGGAGTCCTTGGGCTTGCTCAGACTTAGTACGGCACACATAAAAACCCAATCCCTCTCTTCCCCATCCTCTGCTTGGTCCATTAGCTCATTCTTAACCATATTTTTGATGCCTCCCTCATACTAGCCTGTACATTAGCAATTATTTATAGATAAATACACTCTGTATAGTCATAAACTAAATGAGATCAAACAGAAATATGGCAATAATACTTATAAAAGTGTGTTTAAGAAAAAAGTGCATCGCACCAACTGTCCTTTGGCTCAGGCAGACCTTGGGTCGCACCAACCTGAGATCAAACCTGCCCATCACATCCCCTAATTGTGCTTACTAACCTTTCACAAAGTAATCTCTGTTGGGCCCGATCAAGGCATTGTACGGATATCCATAATACGCTAGTGCATACGGATCACAAGAGTAAACATAATTAGGTTGCTGAGTTACTTCGGGCGTTGCTGTGGCCCCTCCTTTTGCTGCTTTCTGGTAGCGAGTGTATTGCTCCTTGTCTACCGGCTTGGCCAAGGTAACCTCTAGGCACGAGCCTTCCAGTTCGACTCCATTAAGGTTGTTCATGGCATGAATGGCGTCTTCCCTGGTTGTAAAGTGCACAAAGGCGTAATCACGTATTTTTTTCACCCGTTCTACACAGCCAGGATTAAATTGCCCAAAGACCTTTTTAATTGTGTCCTCTGTGGTCTCAATCATTAAATTCCTCACATAGAGGATTTTAACTGTCTCCATGACATCTTCATCCACATCTATCTCTGGTTCCGCCCAGTCAACAGCAATTTGGTGTCCCCACAGCTGGATCCTTCCTGGCATGAGTTTCCTCCTGGCCATTGCTGCTGCTCGATGGCTCTCATACTCCACAAAGGCAAAGCCTCTGTTCTTCATCTTATCTGCGGCACTGGCATACACAATGACATCCAGCACGCCTTCTGTCACCTTGGCGATCTCTTCCAGGATCTCCTCTCTCTTCTTCATTTTGGGAATGCCACCAATGAAGAGCCGGCAGTTATCCACACTGCAGCAAACACCCAGCAGCCTGCCGGGACGGATTTCATAGTTATTCAGCTCCCTGACAGCACGCTTTGCCTCGTGCTTCTGCGTGTACATCACAAAGGCATAGCCACGGTTCTTCCCATCAAAGTCCATCATCAAGCGCATTTCATAGATGCGGCCGACTGACTCAAACACAGGGACGAGCTCATCTTCATATACGTCACGGGGAATTTTGCCCACGAAGACTTCACAGCCTCGAGGAGGGTGCAGGCCCTCCCAGCCAGGAGGAGGACCGCCGTACTTGCGTTGCCCGTTCTCCTGGATCATGCTGTACCCAGTGCGCTCCATGAGGGCCAGAAGAGCTGCCTCATTGGGCGCACCAGCAACGCCTTCAGGGACTTTTGTGGTAGCCACATTGGAAGAATCGTTGCTCATCCTTGCAGTGGAGTCCTCAGCAGTCATGGTGTCAAACTCATTCACGGCCTGATAAAGCCTGAGCAAAGGAAGAAGGAGGACACTCATTAAAAGCTGTAAGCTACCACCAGAATTCCACCACTCTCTTTTGTCTTCCTGTAGTTGTTCTGCAAATTTGTTTTTCAAACTGGGACTAAGGCTGCAGAAAAGCAGATGAATGAGCTGCAACAGCCTGAACACTGAAACTGCAAGGGGGACACATCCTGGATGTAGGCACAGTCCCTTTTTGAGGACGGCAGTTGAGGATCACTTGCCTGTACCACTCTGGCACCAAGACCTCCTGCCATAGGAGGCTGAAGTCATACGAACGGATGCCACCAGGCACCTCAAAACCTCAAGACCGCAGGGAGGCTTGTCTACTGTTTGAAAGCGTAGGAAGGAGGTGACATACGATTGGGAAAAGGAAGATACTGCCATGAAGCCAGTGGTTCCCACCTCCAGAGCCCTCTTCTCGCTCTCAGTCATTCCTTAATCCATATACTCCTGAACAGCACAAGTGCCAGGTGCCATACTCCACGGTGAAAGATGGCATTTGAATACAGGCAGAGAGCGGGAAATGCAGACATACAGGAGGAGATGACCATGCTAATGACCACAACTGCAAGGCAGTGGGCTTCCTCTCTCAGCACAATTAAATAAGACACTTTGAAAGTAGTTAATTCATTGACTTTTAAAGCTGGAAAGGTCCATCCGACCATTTAATATGAGTGACTGTATACAACATGGACCATGGACCATTACATTTTATCTTTATTTGCACAGAGTCCTATAACATTTGTCCGAGTAAACTGTATCTTCCAGAAGAACCTTGAAGGACTCAAAGAGCTGTAGACCCCACTACTTCCCTTTATGACTTGTTTGCTAATCACTACCTCAGACAAGTAAGCATGCAGTATTTCTCATGAGAATTTGGCTGGCTTTTGCTTCCAGCTAGCATTACTTGTTAAACCTTTCTCTGATAGATTATAGTCTTTCAAGACTTCTGCTTTTGCCTTATTTAAGTTTGTCTTGTCACAACTTTAATAAAACTTGCAGGCTGAAATCTTGAACTCCTTCACAATCAGTAATTTTTTCAGCTAAAATCATTTTTTTTGTGGCTCTTTGGACAGTTCTCTAAACTTTCATCCTTTTCCACTCTTGCTACACACAGGGATGAAGATCATCCCTCTTTCTTCTCCCCGTATCTCTGTATTGCCAAGGCCCATTTCTCCACACCTCACTAGCAAACTACATGAAGTGGAGTTTTTTTGTCAATTCTAATCCCAGCTCCTTTCCAGAAGCACCACTTTCTGAGGTTATGTCCCATGCAGCAGGCGTGCCTTGTGTTTGTTACTCCTAAATACCACAACCTTGTGTTCAGCCCTATCCCAACTGCCTTTAGAGTAGATCCCACCTACTGAGTGCTACACCATTGGCTCCTCCTCATTGTTTTTTTACAACTCCATCATTGTTTGCATCATCCACCAATTTATTTGCCATGATTTGCATTCATGACATTGTTGATGGAACTCTCAAAAAAACACTGGCTGCTGTAGGAAACTCTGCAAACCACCTCAAGAAATGCTCCCACACTGGGTTTGACAGTCTTGTTTTCCAAAAAAAAAAGGACAAAGCTTCAGCCAGATCTATTTATTCTATGTGGTCGTGTTATTCAGTGGGACATGGGTTTCTCTCTGTCCTACAAGGACTCTGATAGATACCCTTCATTAGAACAATTTGGGCATTTTCAGTGCATTGGTTACCATGCAGGCAGGTCCTTCACTAATACAGAAGGCCTAACTCCACAGAAATATAGGTGCAAAATGTAGTCACTTAAGCCTGATTTGTATGGTTCACAAAACCCATTTAAATCCTAGTAACCTTAGCACCTGAGATTTTTTTTCAATAAAGCTCCTGAGCTGCCCAGAATTGTGCTGGTCTGTAACCAGAGATGCCTTTGCACCAGCCAGGACAAACACCACCGTGCCTGGTTCAGCTCCTAAACGTATTTGGGATTGAGAAACCAGACCTCTGAGCCTCAGCCTGTGGCAGGGCCTGATCCTGCAGGTGTGTTTGGGCCATGGGTGTTACACGTGGAGGCTTTCTGAGCAATTTTCATTTAAAAACAGGGAGAGCAGAGAAGGATACAGAGAATATGGAGTGCAGTAATAGTGATGCTGATGCCAAGGCAATACTTTTGCTTTAGAAAACATAATTTATTTGAAATCAGATCTTTCATGGAAATGCATCAGTTTTGATAGCTTCTTGCTTTAAAATGGTGTTGATAAGCATGTTTCTCTCAGATTGAAATGTTCCCCCTTTTTAATGTGCCACAGTCAGACATTTCCATTTTGCTTCTGGGAATTATTTGACATAATTAAAAAAAATTAAGGCAGAGAAAAATTAATTTTTCACTTGACAATTTGTTCCTAAAAATGTGACTTCACCTTTCCCTGCATGAAAACAAAGCTTGTTAAACAAACATTTTACTGAGGAATAACCATTACCTTTACATGGGCCACCTGTTGAAAAGTGAATTACTTATCACCCCAGGTTCGGATAAGTTTAGAAATGAGTCATTACCGTCAGTTTTAGGTCAACTTACAAAATAAAAGTCTCTGTATTCTGTTATCTGCAGGGCTCAGTCCCTGGGGCTATAGTCTACAAAGCTACAGATGGGCACCGAGACTGTGGACACAGGAGAGATAGAGCAAAGCCTCCTCTGCCCACCAGAAACCAGCTGGTGGCCACTTAGGAACTGGCATGTTCTCCAGCACTTTGCATTGCACCAGCAGGACGATTTCTAGTGTTGGAAGTTGTACCTGAAGCTGCTGCTAAGTGCTGATGGACACCTTTGCAGCAAACACTACCATAGAACATTTGTGATAGTGAATAATTAAAAATTCTTTGTGAACCTAAAATGCATTTATCCCTATGTAATTTACCGGGAATCAAGAGTCATGGTCAGCTGTGTTTAATTTTTTTCTGTGCAGCTCCATAGAGCTGGGTTTCATAAGTATATACTACCTAAGACAATTAATTATAGAGCCTGTGTAGTCTTACTTGATGTAGCTAAATACACACTTAACAACATTCATTGTCACAAGACACAATCAACACCTTCGCAAAGTTCTGATATCATCTACCTTGATGAGAAAAAATGCAAGTGTGTCTGGTCTGAGAGCTCTCTCCTCCTGTTATTATTACTTTAAAAAATGGGCTGCCACACAGCCTAACCTTTTCATGTCAAAAAGTGATCACTCTCAAGAAAATTGTTTTTAAAAATGTCTATTTCCAAAGTGTTCAACCATACTTGTGCATTTTTTCAGTCCACAGTAAACCGGACGTGAAAATTGGTTATCACGTCTTGTGGGTGTACACAAGGCATGAACTAATACTGTGAGTTTAATAAAGCCAGACTGAGTCCAGTACATCCACCAAGTGTGATTAATGCTAGAAGAGGAAAAAATTTGAGCTACGTTAAAATGTAGTGTCTTGTGAAACAGAAGCACTTGATTTCTAATCTCTAAGAAGGACAACACACGTGATCTCAATGGCAAAGATTCGTAAAAGAGAGATAGATTAAAATATTAATTGCTGATGAGAAAGGTTGTGCTCTGGAGACAACTAAATTTTAAATGGCTAATTATCAAGACTGAAAAAAGACTGGCTTCTTTTCTTCTCAGAAAAAGATAAAGCCTGCTTGATTGTTCAAGGCCACCTTTGATGGGTGCCAAGAGCCAGGCTTGCGAGCCCTTCGGTTCGGCGTCTCTGCTCCAAGGACTCTCCCTCACGCAGGTGAACACTCAGATGTACACGTTTCACTGAAACCATTAAAATGACACTTCCTCTTGCTTATGAAACTCTGTCCCTGCTGCCAGTCAGGCAGGTGTAAATAGTTCTTGCTCTAAACATTAATTACTTTCTTTTTAACCTGTGTTTTTTTTACATTGCAGCTCAGAATATTAAATGGGAAACTCACAATATTAAATGAGAATATTAAGCTCAGAATATTAAATAGGAAAACCCCATCCATGGAAACATTCAAGGCCAGGTTCGTTTGGGCTCTGAGCAACCTGATCTGGTTGGAGACGTCCCTGCTCCTTGCAGGGGGGTTGGAGTAGATGACCTTTGAAGGTCCCTTCCAACCCAAACTATTCTATCATTCTATGATTCTAACTTAATGTGTTGGCAGTGACTAACCTAAAGCATACTGCGAGCAGGCTGATTAACTGAGGCAGATATTCAATTAAATGGCAATACCACACCTTGATTAACAACAATGCAGGGCCAAATGATGAAGTCCCTTGTGCTAGGGCAAATCCAGGGGCTGTGGCGAGAAAGCGATGACCATAACCCATATAGCATCTGATCCCTGGGCTTGTCCAGCACCGGGCATTGCCCTGCGAAGTCACCCAGCCACCTGCTCCTCTGTTGATCCTGGTGTGGTAAAACAGGCTTTTACAGGGACACAGCCGGTGTCCTTGTGGCAGCAACCGCGTGTTCACTGCACTCACGTGCTCCTATAAAATGGGGTTGCTTATGTTTGTGTTTAATTCATCCCTCCAGTTTTGTGTTACACAGATTTAGTGGCATCAGGTGTCCTTCTGCGGGTGACACAGCCGTTGGCAGTCACGCAGCATGGGGACGGGTGCCAGCAACAGGAAGGCCCAGGGACACCCACTGTCTCTGTGGTAATGGGAGGCAGGAGGGGACACCCGTGCCCCACCCACAGACCCGGGGCCATACAAGCTCCCGCTGAGCTGACGTGGTGGTGGTGTCACGGCACGGCCGCCTGCTTGCTCCAAGACACCGTCACTGTTTTGCATTTTAAGCCACCACTGCTACAGGGGGAAGGTCAGTTGCTGAAGTTTTAACTAAATATACCCTGTTGACAGAGGCAAATCACAGCTACTGGTTTAAATGTAACTTTCCTAGTTTTTTTAGTTAAAATAATAAGGGCAAATGGTACTCCTGCTGCTGATGTTGAGCAGCAGCTCTGGAAGCACAACTGCCATTAAAGCTCTTTATTTTCAAAAGCTGACTCTTTTCTCACGGCAACTTCAGATACATAAAATGCATACAACAACAACAACAGCAGCTTACTAAGAACAACTGTATAACTTTATCACAAACATCAGATATCCACAGATATCTGAAAACACAGTTTGCCTGTTTACAGATTTATCAGCTGAACCATGGTGTGCCTGACTGCGGGCCTGAGGCCGGCCTGGCAGTCCTGCAGTTGCAGCCATGGCAGGGATCTGGCCTGCAAGGCGCTCCTTCCCAAACTAATGGCGAAATAGAAAGTCTCACTTCTACAAATGTGCCTAATGTAGCTGCTGGCCCCGCAAGTACTCCCCGCCATCCCATGTGCTCCCTGGCAGAAGGCTTTACCCTCTGTTTTCAATCACCTTAGGAGACAGACTGCTGGAATCAACAGCCTTGGCTCCTCTCCACACACAGTCCAATCTTTGGTGAAAAATCCATGCAAAGACTTCACCTTATTCCAAATTAAGTTATATTTCAAGTGTCAAAGGCTAGTCCTCGGTGTGGTTTTCAACAGGAGCTGGACCAGAGCTAGTTTCCCTACCTGCTGTTGCTAATGAAATACAAAGGTCTGAAGTTTAATCTTGTGGTGAGTCACTGCAAGAGAGAGTGTAGCATTTAAGTATGGCTTTTTGGCTAGGGACCTTTTCTGATAGTCTTTCATCAAGGAAAGGGAAGGTCACTGGGGATGGATGAGGTCTTCAGACTTTTTACAAAAAAAAAAAAATACTTGAGGCCAACAGGCCATAACAGTGCCTGCAGTGCATCAGACACATTGCTTCACCTGCAGCTGAACTGGGTGAAGAAGTTGCCCCAGGCTAGGTTAAACGCTTTGAAAAGGTGGATTTTCTTATCTGGATCATTTTGGCAAAATCCTGTGGAGAAAGTGGTGAACTGTATCAGCAGACCTGAAGGGGCAGGAATGTCCGCTGGCAAGAGACTTGACGAGTAAAGTACCTAAAGGGCAGGATAAGACTGGCCTACTAAAAGGCCACTAAATCTCCAGGCTAGCTGCTGAAATTCCCGCTTCTGCTAATGGTGACATTCAGCATTCTAACCCACAGCCTATCATAGGCGGTCTGGACACTGACTTCAGTGGAAGAGTTCATATTTCAAGCTTAAACTTCACTTTTATTCTGGTCAGTTAGTAACGATCCCCTTGTATGGGGCAAGTTAATGTTCTGGGCCTGAAAAGCAGTTTTCAGGGTGTAGCTACTGCAGAGAGGGTCTGTGCATGATTCACAGTTGCTTAAATTTGTCCTAAGTGGCTAAGCATCTTAAAAATGGTTGGTTCCATTTAAAACACACCAAAAACTGTTGGCTGCTTCTTTAGATCATGTTCTCTTCAAAGAAGGAACATAAAGAAACAGAAAAGTAAAGGTGATATTTCCAACAACATCCAGCATCTCCCCCTGACATCAGTTATAAGACTCTAATGGCTTCTGTAGGGATATATTTAAGACAGCGATGAGCACTACTGAAAATCCTGCCTTAAAAGTCTTGCAGGGACTAGTTATGTCCTCCAGGCACCAATCAAAAGCAAAGTATTTGGCTTTACAAACTGTAGCAAAATGACTATAAATGACTATAAATCTGTTCTTTTACTTCTTGCTCCTTTTTAGGAGGAAAACACCTGAAATTATTCTGTAATTTAACATCCTGGAATTTCCCAGGTTAAAACTTGAGTGCTAATCAGATAGTCAAACACTGAAGCTTAAACTTCTTATTTTCATCACTATCATTAAGAGCAATAACAATCACAGACCTAATTCTCTTATCCATATTATACCAGTTCCCTTAACCATATTAATCTTATCTCACAGGAATTTTATATGCAATTTAAAAATTTAAGCTGAAATTATGATTCTCCTACAAAATAAAGCCACCCTGTATTATGCAAACTTCCTGCCTATTCTGTTATCAACCCTCTGTGCATCCTTCTAAGGAATATTTAATGTGGAGTGTGATCCTGCAAAGGCTGTTAAAGGTTCCGCTTGCGTTATCCATAACGCATAATATCAGTGTCCAGCAGTGAACACTCCCAGGATGGACGTCCCTCAACGACCTGACCTCCTGGCCTAGAAACTGCAAAAATAGTATTCAATAAGATATCAATTACATTATCTCAAATAATAAAGTGAGAAAACTTTCCTGAGCCTGGCATTCTACTTCTTGCTATTGCTTTTTGGTGATCACAAGTGAAAATTCAGTTCATGCATATATGGTTTTCCCATGGCGTGAATGAAGTGATGTTGATGAAAAAGTTTTTGATGTGCCAAAACACCACCAACACCTAAAGCATCCTACCAACATGGTTGTTATTTTCCCTGCTTCTGCAATGTGAATTCTGTCAATGCTATCTGTGTTTCTTGAGTATTTTTATGCTACTGCAGTGCCAAACCAGCCATCTCAGATTACACCACTTCTGAAAAAAGTCTGGGTAAGCAAAACCCAGTCTCTTCCCATATTTTATAAAGCACTTTGCTGCAAGTCATTCAGAACTTTGTCCCAACAACATATGTAACCCATGTGTTGTACCATTTGCCCCAGCTCCATCTTTTACCCAACTCAAAATAATTCTACAACTATCAGCCTTTTCAACAGGACCAGTTGCTGGCTGAGGCCGAAGTTATATCCTGCAAGATTATTGAAGCCGCATGTTGAGGAAAGCTGAGATGAGAGATGGGTTGTGCAATCATTCTTATCGGCTTTTCAAACCAGGAAACAACACAACCATTCCCTTCTCCCCATATTCCCATATTTCAATCTAGTCAACAAAGTCTATTATTACCACGGTCAGACAGGAAAATGTGTGACACATAAATAAAGTGCAATGCAGTCATTCAGTATGTAGCAAGTATTTCCTATTCTGGATGCGCTGTACTTGATAGGAAACTTTTTGTGGCATTTGTTTATCATGAACGCAATTAAACAGTGTTCTCTGCAGAGATGCTTGTGCAGATAAGTGTGTTCTCCTGATTAACCGTCTGCTTTAAAAAGCATTCTTTCTAGGAAAGGACAGAGTGTTTCATTCAGTGTGGTCTAAGAGCTTGCAAGCTTTTGCCATAAGAAAGATGGGAAAAACGATCTTCTGCAACTGCAAAGCAAAGACACAACTGGACTCATCTGTTAATTATTACACAGGAAAGTCTAGACATTCACCTATTTCACTTCTTGCCTCTTCGAAGAAAAATCTTATGTATGAACACAGTGATTTAATTTGATCATTGAAAACGTCTGTGAAAGGCATTACTGAACACTGTGGAGTAGGGATACACATACACATGCTTGTGATTTTTCTATGTTATTATAATGCAGAACACTCTGTCTGTCCATGTAAACACTACAGTAATATGTTCCACTCTACAGTACAACCAAGAGTATCTAAAAAAGTTCATAAACTACAGTTCCCTTTTTCAGCCTTTCTGATCTAACTATTTCAGCTAACTGTTCTGGAGATCCCAGAGTAAAACAGAACACATCCCGCCTGTTCATGCAAAGTCTACTCGCTAAGTCAATTTTATAACAATAAAAATAGCTTCAGACTTTTCAGTTCACCCTACTCTTATGCATTATTTTTATTGCAACATTCTCAGTTTTGTGTTCACCATACGAACCCCGCAACAACGGAGGGCCCAACTTGCCACCCTGCCTTCAGCACGAGACAGAGATTTCAGGGAAAGCTGAAAGCCGCCCAACATGTTCCCTCCCCCTCAGGTCACAGAAATTAAAATTACCAAAAAGCAAACCACAGTTGGGATGTGAATGTTCGCTGCTGAAAGTACATTAAACTCAAAGCATTTGGCTTAGTCAGTGGCTGGGTGTTGGATTTTTTTTTCCCCTTTGTGCACTGACATTTGACCCCTTTTATAATATGCACCTTGCACCACTGAAACCCAGTTAGTTATTTATTAAACTCAGGTACCAATGGCTGACTTGTACATATCACGCTTTTAACTACCTGATGTCGCCCGTGCGTGGAGGAGAGGGGGATGAAATGCAATCGTCTTTGCTGTGAAATTCTGTCATATCGGCAGAAAGGAGCTGCAAAGTGCAGCAATTTTTACTTGACCTCTGATCTAAGAAGTTTGTACAAACCTTTGAACCCTGGATTGAAATTGAGAAATAAGGTTTACAAGTACAAGGAAGAGATTTCCAGCACTTGTTACCTGTACCCAGGGTTAATATTATAAATTGAAAAAAAATGTTTAACCAAGGCAGAGACTCTCTCAGGAGGCACCATTCCTGTGCTGGGTTAATTCAAGACAATTTAGGTCTCCTGAAGTTACAGCTTGGTTAGGAATACTTAGGGTTTGGAAATGAAATTTCTGTGCTCTTCAGAAAAGGAGTGCAATTTGAGACAGATGTCATTTGAAATTCACCTTTTGCTGACCTTAACCAGGATTTTTTTTTTTTTTTAATTAAAAGCTGAAGAAAGAAGACAAGCAGAATTTGATTCAATATCATTTTTTTTCAGCAAAGCGTGGAGCTGAAATGCAGAATTGAATAGAAATTATTTTAAAAAGTAGCAAAATTACTCCTGCTTTGTTAACTTTGTTTATTTTTATCCAACACATTAACTAATCTTGGTTATACAGTGCAGAGCTGTTTGAGAAACCCATGGAAAAATAATCAAATCGACAACATTACAACAAGCTCTTGATAGACAGTCATATTGCCTTGTCTTGATGAGCAAAAAGGACAAGTTTTGCAGTTCTATTAGATTAGCTGTGTTCATTTAATCAAAAAGCTCTCTCAACTTTTTCAGACACTGGCAAGGTCTTTGATGCAACATCATCAGCTAACACCAACATGTGCCTCTGTGGAGTGTGTTGGGTGTGAAGGCCTTCAGAGATCAGCTGTGATAATACAATTGAAAAAGATGCCCTTTCTGCAACCCAGCCTGTCATGCCATAGAGCACCAGTAACATTTTGTGGTGACATCCCTCATACATTGTGAGCTCTGGTTGTCATCCATGGCAGGCTTGGGTGTGCAAAGGGTGAAGCAGCACTTTACACGCATATTTTGAATCACAGATTCAATCCCACCTGGCTCAGCACAGGACACCATTATACACAACTGCTGCATCCAGTCCACATGTGAATGGACAATATTATAACTGGTTTTAATGAACCTTACTTACAACAACTACATTTCCTTTTCTTTGTTTTTTAAAGGTTTTAGATTCAACTGATTTTCTTCCAGATTTAAGTTCAAACTTCACTATTGTTATCAGCACTGACCCCAATAAAGAAATAAATAAATAAGGGTGAATAGATTAATGTCACGTGTCCTATGTCATATACAAGCCTTAAAGGTTTCACATGCTGCTTAAGTAGAATATGAATAGAATAATATCAGAACTTGATTTTCTTAAAATACTAGCAAACTTTCAGCATGCAGAATGAGTTATATAGACAAATTTGTATTAATAACACTTGCATATATACCCTGCTTGCTCAACCTTCCTAGCCACCTTCAAGCTACAAGCCCCAAATTCCGTACCTGTAGCTGATAACCCACTTTTAAAGCTTGATTTTTATGTCATTCTCTTGAAAAAGCAGAACAAAATACCAGGCAGCATAAACAAACAATGGCAGAGACAGATCAATTGAAAACACAACGTCAGGCAGTTGTAAATGGCTACCTTTCGTTTCATTAATTTAAGATAGCATAAAAAATACCTCTGAGACCTGATTTTATTTGTTTTCCTCTGTCTAAAATGTCAATCGTTTAGTTTTCACCATTCTGACATTCGCTTTGCTGTTTGGTACACAAATTCTTTTAGGTATTCACATTTTGAGCTCATAGTTCAAGCTTCAAAGGAGTTGCTGCCTTCTCAAACAACTCTTTAGGACCCTCTAAAGGAAGGCAAAACCCAAACCCGATACCTTGACAATGACATACTTTCGGTCTCAACTTCCTGATAAATGAAAACCAGATAAAAAGCCCTACAGAGCAAACAAGATTTCCCTTACCTCTCTGGTCCCGCGATCGAAGTGCGACAGGTTAAGAGGACTTGCGCCTTTGCCCGAGCAACCTTTCTTCCTAATGGCAAGAGCCGTGTAACCTGGTTATACAGTTTATGCATCTCTTTATTGGCCAGCGAGCGTTAGCCATTTAAATTCCTTGGGAGTCATTTGTTAAGGGCTCTTAGGCTGAGGCTAAGTGGGTGGGACGGAGGGAGAGGGGATGGTAGCGCTGCCAGACGCAGAGAGCTCTCCAAAGCAGTTTGAAGATTAATAGAAAACCATCTGCAACGAAGGGATCTTTGGAGGGAGCACTGGGTCCAACATTCAGGGAAGCACAGGAAAGAGAAACTGTGACATTTTTGCAAGGAGGAGGAATTTGAAGAGAAAGATTTCATTCAAAATTCAAAACTTGGAAAAAAGGGAGTGAAACATGTACAAACAACTCCTTCCTAGCACAAGGCGTTGTGCAAATAGCTTGAGTTACTCACAACAGATAAGATAAGAAAAGGGCATATTTTACTTGACAGTATGAGGTTTTCTCAGTGAAATTTTTTTTTTTCTTTCTATGTGTCTGGCAAAATTATTTCAGGCTGTGCTGAATCAATTTACCTTTGGTTGTAAGAAAAAAAAAAAGGTCTGTGGCTCCTGGAGCGAGAGGTGGGTTTACCGATGTCAGTAGCTAGAATGGTAGGAATAACCCAGCCTGCGCTGCGAACCCGGCGTGCACCGTTTCAGTGGCAACATGGAAACTCGAATGTGTTTGCTTGAAGGAAAAAAAAGAGCCTGGTGCAGGAGTAAAAGCACAGGGGTGGTAAAACATGATTCATGACAGCAGAAATGGTCTGTACATAACAACGGAGCATTAGGCCCCAGGAGCACTTAGACAAAGCAAACAACACACCTTCTCGAGCAGCCAAGAGGAGGAACTGCGCCGAAACACTCTTTGGATGATGGATTTGCCCGGTCGGCAAGCAGTGTGCACAACCAGCCGGCAGGAGAAGAGGGAGCAGGGCATGCCGTGGGAGACGAGTAATTTCTCGGAAAGGACACTGCCCGGAGAAGGTGAAAAGCAAACAGCATATTGCAGAAGGAAAACAACTACAGCTTTCCATCCTTTCCCAGTTTTTTTTTTTCTACTAGCATAGCCATTCCTTTCTTCTTTCTCTATTTTTCCAAAAAGTAAAGCTTGGTCTAAATCTCCAGCCAAGCAGTGCACAAGCAGTAACCTTGGGCATCCTGGTGTGGAAGAAGTGTTTTAACCTCTCACTGCCAAACTGTTCACAGGGCCGGATTCTGCAGAGGAAGCACTGTCGGTTTGTATCCGATGCTCCTACATAATGATTTTTCTTGCCCTCTGAGTGGTTTAACCTGTGCACCTAAAACTTAGCGATATTCTTGTACTGCAGAGTCCGAGCCTGATCAATAGAGAAGAGGAGTAGGGGAATCAATGGGTGTAGGGATAAGAGCTCTAAAATAAGAAGGCTCCAAGTTAGAGAGTGAAATGTGAAGGATGGCAAGGACAGGCAAAAGAAGCATTTTTGTGGTGATTTCTGAAAGTGAACAGGAAGGATAGCTGTTCTACGTATACTGCAAACCCAAAGGGTGATTGCAATCACTCTGTTCTGGCTTTTTAGACTTGTTTATCCACAGTCCTGTGGCTGTGGTGTGTTAGGCACTGTACAAACACACCTGCAGCCCAGATCCGGGTCCCAAAATGCCTGCAGCCCCAGTCTACAAGTCTTTCATGTTCAGAATGCCTCTCTGGAAACGTTAACTCATTAACTGCAAGAGCTGCAGAAAAGCAGGTACTGGTCTGCTGCTAGGGAAGCTGCAGCGTGGAAGTCAAGTGGCTTGCGCAAGACTGTGAAAGAAATCTGTCTCAAATAAAATTCTGCCAAAATCTGATCCATGCCTCAGTTTCACTGATCTATAAAGTGAAGTGAGTATAAAATATCTAGTTGGTATAAGTTTGCAAAACTCCCCTCCACCAGATTATTATTTTTAAAGTAAGTATCCTTTTTACTTTGCATTTTTTGGTTAGAAAACAAACTGAACATTCAACCATAAGCATTGTAAAGTGAATCCTATCAGCTACAATCGTGCATGTACTTGAATGCACAGGGAAGACTGCTCTGGTGTAAGTGGAATGAAAAAGCACCAATGCTGGTGAGCCGATGGGCTCGTTTTTAGAAGGCTCTTCAATATACTGCGTCAACCAGGATCGTGTAGGGAGGCCGCTCAAATCCTTGACTTTCATTTTGTAGTTTCGCTTTTAGCTCCAGCTTGACATAAATCTCCAAGTTATGCCCCCATTATTGTTTAAAGCAATGCACGTCAGCAGATCAAGTTGCTGCAGGGTATTCTCAGCTTCCCCAATGGCAGAATTTGAAAAGATATTAATTTGTCCTGCAGGCTGTGCTTTTATAGGGAAGGTAAGAGAGTTGGGCAGAATGCTGCATGTCCCCCGGCTTTCCCTAGCATTACGCACCTACTTCACTTCAATTTCAAGCACACTGTGTGCATAACAATCACATGATTTTTTATATGCCTCTTTATGATGACTCTGGCATTATGAGAAGGATACACCTAAGGCAAAGTGGAAAAGTGTTAAGGGCAGAGCCATCCAGGCAGCAGGGAGGATGGATTTTGTACACGCACACATGCTTCTTTCCTCATACAGCATCCATTGCGCTGGTGTAAGGATATAAACACACCTTCTCTCCCAGTGTTCAACTTGACTACAATGATGAAGTGTCACTACAATACTACCATAAATATGCAGTTGTTTCCTCCTTTTGATGATTGACAACTAAGCAGGGGCCAAATCCTAAGAGATGTGAAAGGGAACAGTGCAGAGAAGAATCCATCCAGATGAGTCCATAACTGTGTTTCCCATAGACCTTTAATTTCCTTTTATTCTTTCCTGTAGTGGGATTACACATAAAAGGCTTTTCCTAAATAATTGTTCTTTCGAATACAGTGATAGAAAAGGCTGGAAATTTGAAGAAAAATGTGAGATCTGCTAGATTATGCTAATGCCTGTCAGATAGGGACCTTCTACCTGATGCAGAAAAAGCTTCCAAGGAGACCGTGTGCTTCCCCTTGTCTCTTGTCTGCAGGCAGACACATGATCTGGCCTCTGCTGATCGGGTGCCCTGAGCTCCTCGATGTGAGGACCAGCGCTTATAAAGCATTGGATCTGCTTTCTGAGATTTTTAGAAAGATTGAACCCAAATGCTTTGGGAGATCCAGAAGCTGATCACAGGCTCATCATTTTAGTGGAGCAGTGTCATTATCTGGATGAGGGTGAATATTTTTGATGATCATGGCAGGAAATAGACTGTCAGGAGAAATTTCAGAGTGGTAGCTCAGCATCATGTGACAGTGCAGACACGTGAGCAAGTGAAAGCAGAAAGGAGAGCAAGGAGTTAGTGGTGGGTTGGCTTTTATGGTTATATTTGGTCTCCAAAAACTACTGAGAGACTGTAGTGGAATGAGAAGGGAATGTGCCAAGTAAAATATTTCACCAAAAGGCCACATGAATTTAAAAGTGACCTGCAAGGTCTCCAGTCTCAGGCTCAGAAAGTCTTTACAGTATATTCACACATAAGCCTGTCCTCAGCCACAATACAGCCACAAAAATTAGGATCTCATAATGTAACAGACAGCCTTTTATTTCCTTTTCTTTTTTTTTCTTCTCTTTTTAACAAAACCACTTTATGTTTGGTGGAACAGGTTCCCACATGCTTGTAGAACCATTTTATTGCTTATTTGAATGTTTAAAGGGACAACACCACTTTATTTAAATTAATAACATGTTATTTTACACCTGTTCTTACACAATATGTAAGAATAAAGCACAATTTGTAATTTCTTGACTTTCGTAAGTTATTGCAGACCAAAATCTGTGGAGATCCTTCAGAGAACATACGGTCTGTAACAGGTTTACACTTCTGTTTTTTTTTTCTAGTGGATAGTATGCAACAAACACACATATAATATGTCTCAAACCAGCTTTACTATACAGTCTCAGGAGATTTTCAGAGATATCGAGGCACCCAGGTAGACACTTGGAGACAACAGTTTTCCAAGTTCTCTCACACCAAAGCCCTTTCCATGTGTAACCTATGTCAGTTCTTTGACCTTTATCTTGTCACATCACAGAGGATTCCCACAAAAACATGCTTGCAAAGGTGGATTACCCTTCTGCTCTGCCAGCCCCAGCCACAGCCCCCGTCCCACCATGGAGAGGACAAAGTCACAGCCCTGAAGGTGGAGTCCCACCAGGGGAAAATTTGGCCAAGGACACCTTGGGCTTTCCCCTTCTGTTTTTTAATCTTAGGCTTCTCTAGTTCATGGGTAGTGAGAGTTGCCCCGATAACCTTAATGGTCACTAGGCAAAGTTTTTGTTTTATTTTTGGCAAACACTTTAATTGTCATTCTGCAATTAAAGTCAGCACGGAGGATCTCCCTGGAGAGTAGGCTCAGTTTCCTCGTGTCATTTTTGTGCTTTCATTTAAACCAGAATGCAAGTTTTAGGTTCCAAAATGTAAGAAGACAGATATTGAATAAACTCATCGACAGCAACAGATTTTAACTAGCACATAAACAGAGAAGAAAACCAGCAAAATCCAAAGTTTTTTTTTGTCTAGCCACAGCCATTACATTTCTGTGGCATGTTTGCTTTCCATTAAAATAAACACAGGGTGGGTTCTGGATAGACATATCTACAAGGGAGGTTAATACAGTGATTGCTTTTCACTCTCTGGGTAAATAAAACACTCTATGGGAAAAACGTTTAGCCCTCAGTAGCCTGATGTGGCTGCACAAGGCCAGCATTTCACGCCACAGACTCACAAACACGTTGAACTGGAGCTGCTCATGTAAGGTCCCACTCCATCCTTCCCACCCTGTGCAGCGTTTGTGCGGCTGCACTCAGCGCACACACACAGAACCTGAACACCCGTGCTGGCAGTGGGGAAGAAGAAGAAGGTGGGACTGGTCTTTCTGCCAGCATTGCTGGCTTAAAGCATTTGTTGAATCACCAGCACTGAGAAAATTCATGGGAAAACAGGAAAGATTTCTTTTTGAAGCTTTCTGAATCCGGTTTTACAGCACAGCTCCTGCTCTGGAGAAGCCAATGAGATTTCATGGGGGGAAGGTGAGAGCCTTTCTGTAGCACCAAGGAGCTCACTGAACCATCCAGATGGTTCAGAGTGTGGAACAGCAAACTGTTACTCTTTAAAAATTTGGATGCAGCTAGTGAATTTTAGTGCTGCTGGTACTGAGGGGCTAAAGGCACTGGAAAAAGCAAGGAGGGAGGTGCAGCGCGGTGGTGTGAGGTCCGTGGGTCACTGAAAGGCAACTGGTGGCCACCTCCTGTGGCTAGCAGGGATATCCAGCCAGGACAAACCAACCATGTGCCAACCAATTTGGATAATTAAAAGGTTCCCAGAAAAGAACATTCTCACTGTTTCCCTGTGGGGCCATTTTTACAAAGGAGAGCATCACAGAGATTTGTGATACATGTTCAAAAAAAGGAAGGATAAAGACCTCCAAACTTAGATTTACAGGAGAGCGAAGCTGGGCTTCCAGAACCGGGGTATGAAAATGAGCATGGTTAGCACACGTAACCCTCGTTTCCTCTCTTCCAGCCCTTGCTCTGCCCTTTTACAGTAGAATATAAGAATATTAAATGAAAGAGCTTTTCCTCCAGCCAACAGGCATCATCTCTGGTTAGGGTACAAGCTTTTCTATTTTAGTTGTTAATGTCTTATTGGAAATACGACAATAAGCATCACTCGGAAATTGTTTGTTAAAAGAGGTTATCAGATAAGGGAACTGACACAGTTTCCTTCAGGAAGACAAATTTATTTTTCTGCCTCCCAGTAACATGAAGGAAAAATTTAGACCAGAGGAGACTGAATGAGCTGCAGGTGCGTTTACCATATCCATTAATTCCTGTGTCTCTTACGTTATGTTTTGTTACGCATTCACAACTTCCATGTCTCAGAACACTGATTTATTGTCAGAATTAGAAAATGTGGCTTTTTATGGTGCTGACAGTGCCTGAACTACTGTCCACAGAAAAGGCAAAGAAGCCTGTGTTAGGGAGATCACGCCTTATACCAGTCCTATGCTGCCAGAATACCTGGAACGGGACTGTACATGGTAAAAAGCTGCTGTGACCAAGTCACCCGCTGGAGGGGCATGCTGCTGGGAGTCGAGAGCAGGGTCACACCTCTTGGCCCATCGCCCTGCCTCGCCATGGCACACTTTGTCCCCGCGGCCCAGCGCGGATTTGCCCGTGCGGTCACATGCTCTCCCCTTACCTAACCTCACCCCAGCGCCCTGGCTCCTCCTCTGCCGGTGTTTGCATCCTGTCTGCTCCTCTCCACCGCTGACCTTGGCTACAAGCAGGCAGGATTTGGGCTGCAAACCTGCCTTCGGCTGAGCTTTCTTCCCAGTAGCCAGTGTTGTACCAGAAACCAGCTGCAGGCAGGCTGCTCCCAAGCCACTGCGGCTTGCTCTGGTTTGGGGCTGATTTAAGCTATGCTGCAAGTCTAAGATGTGCTTCTACATTGGGGGAAACAGGATGGATTTGCCTGTTATTCCACCAAACATGCTGTCTACAGCACAGGCAAGCCCTAGAGCTACGTTTTTACGGAGCCACGTGCACGGTGCAGAAGCACAAGTGTAACGTAAGAGGCTCTTGGTATGAACTTTGCAACCCTGTGGTAAAACCACCCACTGTAACCAAACACGCTTGAATAATAATTGGGCACTTTCACCTCCGCAGCTGTGCCTGGGCTGGGGCCCACCGTCCCTGGGGGGCTCTGGAGCATCACCCCCCTGACTGCCAGAGCTGCCCCAGGTCACCCTGTGGGATAGAGCCGGCCTGATTAAACCCGAAAGTGCTCGAGGGCTGTGGCAATGGGCAGCTCTCAGTAATCACAGGAAGGTGATTTTTTTTACAGGGCTACACTGCTATAAAACACTTCTCTCTCAAAGAAAGACCTCAGAGCTGTTGACATAACTTACCTCTATAGATATTTGACAAGATAAAACCGGCAAAGTGTCTGTGATTTCAAGGACCATAATAGCTAAAACATTCAGGAATGAGAAGAATGGTGCAGTTATTAAATCCATTAGTTAAATTGCTCTTTCCCTTCCTTGGTAAAGAAAATGTTTCTACAATGACCTAGGATCGGTTGCTCTTGGGCCATTCACAAAGCCTCAGCCGGAGGTATATCTCATTCAGGACACACCTAAGCCCCACACTTCCTATTTCTAGGGAAAGGTTTGTAGTTTCAAGAGGACATTTCAAAACTGGACATAACCAAACCCTCATAACCAAGCCCTGCAGACTCAGAAGCCTCATGAAAAGGCCCTGAAACAGGAAGATCCCTTTACTTTGGCTAAAGGAGGGGTTGGAGATACAGAATGGGCTCTTCTGAGCAGCATCCGCACTCTCAGCTCTGCCTTATTTACTTCTCCTGTATTTTCTCTTCTGCAAGGTGAGTGCATGTAGACCCCAGGACTGCCCAAGGTAGCCACTGTGGGCAAGACCACCTTGTTTTGGGAGGAAGGAGCAGACTTCAGCTAAAAGATTGTCTGCTGTGATGCCTTTGGGTCCAAGGAAGGGACCCTGCTATGTTTTATTTGTTAGCAGAGATGTAACCGGTGGGAACCACTGTCCTCAACTGTTGGACATAAATAATGCTCTCCATGCACCTGAGATGTTAGCTGTTTGCAAGGAGCCATCTGTAATTAAACAGGAAATTGCGGCTTGTCAGCGGGTTAACCAGGTGACAAATGGCCGTAATCTCGCAGAGATACTCCCTTTTTTTGAAAAAAAAAAGTTAAAATATTCTCAGGAACTTTAAAAGGTCAGTGACTTTGCCCTTTTCAAAAACTTGCAAGATAAACTCTTAAAGGAAGCACATTTAACTGGTGGGAATACATCTAGGTTGCATTTTAAAGGTAAGCATGTTACCAAATATCCAGAGGAAGAGTTGCTGCAGTCTCCTTACAGCTAAGATGGTTGAAATCTGACCTTTCTAGGGTTGTGTGCTGTTTTCAGAGCACCAGTGGAGGTAAGCAGAGACCCGTGTTTGAGGATGTTGCCCTTCCTGCTAGATTGCTGGAGATTATTCCAAAAGAAAAAGGAAGACATTTTCATGCAGTCTGTCCCAGTCTTACCCCGTTTGATTCATCAGTACATGATGTAGCACAGAATCTCTGAATATGAAAATGTAATATATTGCTGTCTAGTGCACAATTTAAGGTGGCAACAAGCGGGTTGGCACCTGTCCTTCATCTATCCAAATACTTAGACTTCCACATCATCCTTGATGTCTGGATTTTCTATCTGTAGAAGGAATTATTTGTTCTGTTTACATTTACGAGTGCATGTAAAGAGACGGTTGAAATTTTTTTGGTGTAGAAGTTTATCTGAACGAAGCAAATTCATTCTTGGTGCCACATCATCACGTTTGACATGAACAATGTTACATCAAGGATTTAATTTGGCTTCTCATATATTTCACAGTATGAAACTGGTGGTATGTAAAAGACAGCACATCCCAGAAAATACAAATAAAGCCATCAGGTGGTGAGGTTTCACTTGTTTTTGATCTTTGGCCATTGCAAAAAGAAGCAAAATATTTTTCCGAAGGTGTGCCACAAACCGATGAAGAGTAGTAAGGTTATACTGACACTTTAGACTCCTTTTCTTTGTAAATTCTCAATTCTTTTGGAAATAATTATTGTTAAAAATGAAACCTAAGTGGATTAAAATTGCCTTGCACATAATTTCCTAAGTATATTGATGATGCCAACAAAAGTTATTTCCTAATGCAGTCACTGATCTACATCATTTCAGACAGGAAAAAATTTAATATTTTGAGTTTGTGCATTTACTCCTGAAAAGACCACTTTAAACATGTGAGAAGGTTACTTTTAGTCTGTTATTGATCACCTTAGAAGATTAAACATAACATTAAAAGAGCAATTGCGGAGTAGAGTTGCTGCACACGCCATGTACACCCCTGCGGCACAGGAGGACACTCCTGGAAGAGCAGGAGCCTCCACAATGACTGCCCATTTCTAACAGAGATGCTCAGTTTTACTCAAAACACAGTCAGCTTCACAAAAGTAAAAACCTTCATGTCTAAAGCATATGACCATCTCTTGCATTTAGTGACTAGGAAGACAGATTTCTCTGAAACAAGGATTTTCCATCACCAATTCCTCTATGAATTCTTGCATTGTGTTTTAGGGCATCTACTACTTCCCAGGAGGCTGAAACAGCATCACTGACGAGGCTCTCTCCGACACAGCCCGCATCCCTGCTAAAGACCATAGGAAATATAACCACGACCATAATACCGCCGCAGGGTACAGTTACTAACCTACAGGTCGCTCCTCAGCCAGCCGGCAGCAGTAGGCTTGTGCCCTGCTAAGCCGTCGCGTGCCTGGTGCCACTGTCGCCGTCACGTTCCCCAACACCCAGCCTCTTCGAGACCTCAGCCAGGGACTTTGCCGCTCACAGAGAACCAGCAGGACAGACCTCGTGCTTTCAGATGCTCTTTTATTGAAACTATCGAGGGAACCTAAATCATTACAACCCCTAACGACGACTGGAGCTGATTAAAGGGCACTTTACAAAAGGTTCCTCCCTGGGTACACTGTGATCGTGGTTCGCCAAGAGCAACCAGCTTCTCTCCTATCTCCTCTGGCCAAAGGTCAGCACGTCAAATCGAACAAAGTTCACCAGTAGCTCATGGTTAAACGGCTAACGCCACTCTGGCTGACTGCAGGTGCTCCAGAAGTAAAGCTGCTATGACGCTCAAAGCTCACAGGTGTAAACTACTGTAAAATTTGGAAGGAGAGGAAGCGCATTTCGGCACAGAAGACAAACAGCATCTGTGGCTGTAACTGAGCAAACAGACAATAAATAGACTCGTTGTCTTTGCCTGGGAGTTAATTTCCCTGTTTGCAGATCCTAGCACTTGCGAGCTCTTCCTGGTTTTGCTGAATGCATGGTGTTTCCAGCCTGTGTTCCTAAAATCGTCCCCCACGCCCCACCCCAGGCGTAAGAACTTGCGCCATGTCTGCCAACACCCATGTTCTCCCTGTTCACCACTTCTGGGCCTGCTGGCCAGCTGCAGCCAAGCAGCAAGGGGACGGAGAGAGGTCTCGGGGCCCAGGCAGCTTTAGGGAAGCCAGGGCTAACTCAGAGAGGTGAAATTTGTATCCGGCTGAGGGAGAGGCAGTTAGAGCACAGCTTTTCACCAACCCTGAGAAGCAGTGGCCAGCAGGGCTGTTGAATTGGCCAGTGAGGGCACCCATGGCCACCAGCAGCCTCCCAGCCTGCAGGAATGCAAAGGGTGGGAGGATGGGAGGAGCTGGGGACACGGATGGAGCTGGAATTGCTCTGGATTCCTACAGCGATACTATAGAAAACCAGACTTAATAAGTTCTGCTATTCATAGATCAGCCAGTTATAATGATGTTAAATCCTCCAGTCCTTGTCTGTCAAGTTCACACTGAGATAAGTAGGAACTAAGTATGCTCAAGAGCCTTTGAAGGCTGTGTAAGTGCCTAGATATTGGCCTGGGGAGGTCTGACTTTAAATACCCCTGTCTTAAAATGACAACATACTTTAAAAAAAGTTCTGTTTTTGAGACACAAACTTTAATTATTATATTGCCCAACTCACAGAAACCTTATCAATAAAATTATGCAAAAAGGACCCAGCTACATTCTAATACTGAGTAAAAAACTAATTTCTGAGACTATGCTACACTTTAATTTCATTAAGCAGATAACATTTTTTAATTAACCTAAACCCTAAAATGGTCCTTCTGTCTTCAAACCCACTAAATTTAGTCTTCCTTAAGTACACTACAGATACAAATGTAAGGTTACTGGAATGTCAAAGAAGAAGTAATGACAACATATAAAAGAGTGGCCTAGAGCAGAGAGAGAGAGAAAAAAAATGAATTTTTGCACTAGTGGAATGATGAGACGTGTGGAAAACCCTGGCTGCTGGTTTGCTATTTTCAGTTCATTAGTAGAGGCGTTGTCTCCCGAAAGAGCAGCTCTTCTTCCTTCCTTCCCTCTTTCTCTAGAAAGAGAACAATGCATAGAAGGAACATAATGGTTTGAAGGATAAATTGTTTTCCTCTTATCTTACTCCATCTTTCAGTTGCTCTTTATAACAGTTCTTAATTTTAAGGCAATAGTAACAAAGGAGACATATTCAGAAAGAGTTGTCCTTCTAACAAAACAAACAAGAAACACCTAGGACAGGTAGAAATCTGAAGAGTCAACGATGCCCTTTAATAAGGATGCATAAGGGAACAATCCCATTAGTTGTCTGCCTGGTGGTTTGGAAACCCCTGACAGCTAACATACTGCATACTATTGTGCATTTATTTATTTCAGCGAAGGGAAAACCCAGTTTATTTATTATCCTATTATGGGGCTTTGTTTCCGATGTCCTTACTCTCAAAAGCAGCAAAAGCACCAAAACAATGTCTTGTTTAATATCAAACAATGCTCTTACTTCTCATCAGAACAGGGAAATCAAGTCTTGCTCAACTGCATAGCCAGAAGGAATATAACAATACATTTAGACTGGGCTTATCAAAGAAAATAAGGAACAGCATGAGAGCAGGGGAGATTTATAATAGGAGCAAAGGGAACCCATCACTACCTGTCAGGAGTTTCTCTAACTGCCTGTCAAGCTGGGAGCACAATGTTTTACAAACCCCAGTGTCAATTCTTAGCTCAGAAAGAGGAACTGGAAGCTAGAAATGTGGTTTGGGGGAAATGAATATGTTGCAGTTAGGTGGCAGAGCGGCATGCAAGAGCCCCAGCTGATGTAGCCAGGGCACAGGTTGCTGCTGGAGGTCTCACATCCCAGGTGGGTTCTCTGCCTTTCTGGTTGCTCTGGAGTGGTTCCTTCTCTTGGTTTGGCCCAGAAATTACATCCTGGACATGAAAGTGTAACTGAAACTGTGAAATCTTCTGAACACTTTTGGTTCTAATCATGTATGCTCTACACCAAAACTATGTCTTTAAAAAAAATATCTCAAAAAGCCATGACATAAGCACATAAACCCCTACTTAGTGCTTGTCTCTTGTGGAGAAGCTGCGGATACTCCTCTCTGAAGGAGGATCATGTTTATTCCTACAAGGGGAAGGTGGAGGAGATTCCTGATGGAGGAAGGGCTGGACCACTGCCTATGCTACACCTCCATTCTGCCTGTGAGAGAGCAGAGAAGGGTACATGTGTCCTTTCCATCACCCCAGCTGGTGAACCCTCTGCCTGCTTTGATGCCTGGTGTAGCTCAGAGCTACATGCGCTCTGTACATCTTCACCATGCGACAGCTCAGTTCTCCGGGTCATCCTCTGTCCTGGTCTTCTGAGCATCCATGCTCCATCAATGCTTGGTTTTGGGTCCCCTTTTGGACAGAACCAACCAGCTCTTCCTGAACAAAGTCCAGATGTGGCTTAGCCCATGGACTAGCCCATGCCAGGTGTGTTTCCCTGGGCTGATGCAGCACAGTCTTCCAAGAGGATCCCTGCACCCACAGCCATCCCTGTGTGATGCTGTGCTGTGGCCAAACGCACTCCCTCAGCTTCATCACACCCCTCTGCCACACTTCAGGAGCTCCTAGCTAACAAAAAGCATGTAAGAACTAAGAGGACTAGGAGGGTCATCACAGGTGCTAAAGAAGACCTGGGACACGTTGTGTGGATGAGCCAGCCTGCTCTGGAAGGGTTAGCAGAGCACCTTCTGATATGAATACTAAATTGATATTAATTTCAATTAATACATTGTCTGCTACCTACTTTGTCTGCTACCTACTTTTTGTTTTCCCCTAAGCAACACAGCATAGATAGTAAATGTAAGTGAAAACTGCTGGTTACAAAAATTAGTGAAAACAAAAATTATGTCCAGTAGGCTAAATAAATTTGTAAATCTGAGGTGCAAGCTGCAAACGTTTGGTGCCATGCCTCCAAACGACTTTGTGTGATTCTACTGAAACCTGCTGGGAAAACCCTGAGCTCAGATGAGGGAAAACTTGTTTTTCTTCTGATTGCTTGGAAGTGGAACAATTCTCTGAAATGCAGTCCTAAATCTAAAAGGTTATTTCTTTTATAAATGTGAAGAAACTTGCATCTAGCATTGGAGCATTTTGAGGGAGGTATAAACATTAATATGCACATCCCCACGCCTGGCCCCCTCACACGGGTATTTGCAGTGCAAGTGGTTAAAAAAAACCCTAAACAAATGAAAATAGAGCCTTCCCCGGGGATGAGACAGGCAAGCAGAGGAGACAGAGACACCTCATGGCACAGCCCGCCGCCGAAAGCATCAAATCACCGAACAACACAAATGAAATACTGTGCTATTATACCTAGCTCATACAGAAAGCACCCCGCTGGTAGCAGGTGAATGGGAAAGTTGTATTTCACAATCAGATTTCGACAAGGGGGTCATGCTTTGGAGGTGAGAGGCCGTGCAAAAGACACAGGCTATTTTTAAGAGTCAAGCCTAATGCTTGAAGAAAATCTTCTAAAAAGTAGCCGCCAGCACAGCTGTGTTTATGGGTCTATTCAACCAGCAAGTAGCTGGCTCATGGATTTTGAGTGCAAGTAATGATTTAACATTGTGACCCAAGCAAGAAACTGGAACATTCTAAGAACTGATTTTGGCAAGGGTACATTTAAGGCGTCTGAGTGTCCTGTTATCTGATGGTGTGTTTTTACATGGTGGGAGTTATTTTAATTGCCGTATAATAATCTGAGAAGCTGCGAAGGACAGAATGCTTCCCCTTTCACTACCAGCCAAGTCAACACTGGTCATGTTTTTGCATTATGCAAGGCAAGCAAGTTTTGCCAGCAAGGCAAAACTGCAAGGCAAAAATATCTGGTGATGGACCTGGGTATGGAGCCACTGTGCACATGCCCTCTGGACAGCTGGGACTGTGGACAAGCTTGCAGCTCTCCTGCCCTTTGCTGCACATTTTCCTTGTTTTTAGGCTCGGGGAAGAGGTCACATCTTCCTGGTATTTGTGTCTGTTCTTTTTCACATGAGCAGCCAGAGGAATAAATGAGAAATGGAGCATGTGCATGAATCAGAAATAAATCCTGTTTGAAAGCTGACTTGAACAGATGATCCAGACTGGTACATTTATTCTGGTGATGGTTTTCTTAAAAAAAACCCAAACAACAAAACTATCTCCCAGCCTCTTTACTCAACCCCACATTAATTTTCTAAAAAAACTCCAAAATATTTGACCCTATCCATCGCTTACCGACAGAGCTGACAGGACGCTATAAATTAGCTATATGACTAAAAACTGCTACTCCCAAATATTTTTATAAGCAAACAGGAAAATCTATTGCCCATAAAAATACCACCGATGTAATATGCTCATCTGAGGTCTCAAAAAGTTGCGCTCACAGCTAAAAATATTTAACATTTATAAAGTTGCTTAATTAAAAAAGTAGTGGAGTTTTGGGGTTTTTTTAAAATCAGATGAAAGTTAGACCTGATGAAATGGCCAAATGCCAGCTGCTGAGCTATGTGCCATATGGCTCCGCTGGCCGGAATGGCCATCACCTCTAATAGCAAAGCTCCACATACAGATATTGGAGTATTGAGCATTAACCGTCTTCTAGGGGCAAGGTGGTCACCCGGATGAAAGAGGAGAAGCAGAGGGAGGTTGCAGTCACTGACTTGCTTGCAAATCTGTTTGTCAGATCCTTGCAGATGCCCCTTCTTACACAAACTCGCAGATCTTGCATGCTAACAGTCTGAAGGACATAAAACAGAGATATTTTCAGTTTTTCACTTCCCTTAAGAAAGATGTGCCTGCTGTCTTAACACAAAAACTAGTCTATCAGCTAGAACAGCCCTTTTTAAAAATTACTTGGACTTCACTCACAAAAACATAATCCTAACTATAAGTAATTTACATAATTACAACTCTGGAAAACCTGAGTTTAAACAAAACAGCAAACTCCCTGGAACTGGATTGGACAAGCAGAAAAACAAAAGAGAAGAGATAGATCCTATCTCCCACAGCCTGGCATGTTAAGACAACTCCATTCCCAAAACGCTGTCAAAATTTGACTTCTTCAAAACAATAGTTTTCCTTTTCTATTTTTTTTTTCACATACATCTCTAATATATTCAAGAATAAAACCATCAGGCCTCAAAGTTCAGCATCAGGTCTCAAAGTTCAGCACTATGATAAACTTAAGTGCCAGTTAATAATGTGCCAAGCAGCGCAATCGTGGACTCTGGACACAAAGTCTGGTGAGGCTGTTGGAGAGCGCTGCGTACCCAGGACTCATGGAGATCTGCACCGTGAAGAGCTGCTATGGGGTGCTAACACAGAGCCTCTTCCCTTCATCAGGTGGGAGTTTAAGAAGGCTACTCGCCCCCGTAAGGGAAGAACTCATGAAAGCATGAGTTTGCCAGTTTTGCTTGTGTCCATCAGAAATTCTGAGATTTGACTGATTATGCATGTTTTTGAGGCAATACCTTGTTGACTTCTTTTTAAGTTAGTTCTTCAGTTTCCCATAAAACAAATCTCTACATAGCCTCCCAATGCAGCAAAATATCTAAGCAAGTGAAAACAGTTTAAATCTCACTTACACTAAAACAATCCCAATGTGTTTAAAATGACTGGCTGGGATGGACCCTACCTGCCTCTCCCAAAATGTAGCCAGAGGTTTCAGTAACCTCCCTACCACCGCAGTTAACGTACAGAAGAGCTTTCACTGTGTTTTTGCGCTGCCTTCAAGACACACCCAGGTAATTCAACAATTTCTTTATTGAAACTTCCTTGTTTAAATGTAAATGAAGAGCAGAGCTGAGCCTACAGTGTTGAATGAACATAAATTGAAATGCGGTAACCGGATTTCATTTCCATGCCTTCCCTCTCTTCTTCCGCAGGGGAGATGTGTCATCACGAAATTTAAAAGAAAGCTCTGTATGTATCCTGCTTCTGTTTACAAAAGGCTGCTCACTTTTCTGTTTGC
Source organism: Tetrax tetrax (assembly GCA_009806455.1). Classification (NCBI taxonomy): domain Eukaryota; kingdom Metazoa; phylum Chordata; class Aves; order Otidiformes; family Otididae; genus Tetrax; species Tetrax tetrax. Next base: position 442,093 of record WHYT01017480.1, on the reverse strand, counting down.
CATTTTAAAAACTAACTAAAAAGAAACACATTCTTCATTGAAAAAGTTATTTGTGTCTGTGCTGAAAGCAGTCACTTTGAAAAACACTCAGCTGCAGAGATGTGCATTACTCCAGTTAGTGACAGTCATAGCGTTTGTATCCAACATCAGCACTAACTCACTGGCCATTTACATCAGAATGTTCTGCAGCAGAAAATGGATTACTACCTAGAGTGAAAAAAACCCTTAGCATATAGAACAGCACTGTATTAAACAGCTGTGCATGACTCTAGTTTTAATGTGGGCTATCTGTAATTACGGTGGTACTACAGAATCGCAATGATGGTCTTCACCCTGGCTGAAGAGAAATAAATTCTTCTATTCAGCCTCACTGGAGCAGCTGCATGATACAAAATGGCCCAGGAGGTTCTTTGTTGACTTTAGTCCAGGGTGAAATCCTGCTAGGGCTTTGTGGAAGATGACAGTAGCCTGTAGAGTCTTTCAAAATATGTTTCTGTTGGATTTACTGATCATTCCCCTTATCTCCAGACTGTGAAATGGAAGGAGCATATCGCCTGTAAGCCTCTGGAAATCCTTCCCCCTCGGGTGTGGTACATCTGGTATTTTGACATATAGAGGATATCACAGGACACTGAAGCGTAAGATCTTTCAGAAGCAGAAAGATGAAGAAAACGGAGAAATCAAGAAGACAGGGTTTTTTAGTCCCTTTTTATTGCTCTTAAGCACTGTTGTCTCGGACTTTCACCCAGATGACCCTGCTCTGCTATAGGGAGTGATAAGCTGGGCATCGGCCGTTCTTGCTGCTGCCCTACTTCCATCACCCATCACTCTCCCCATTCGTTTCTGTGATATTGCTTCTCTCCATGGGATTTTTTCAGAGGACTGTCTTGAGACACCAGGTGCCCAGAGCTCCTTCCAGCCCCCACCTTGGCAGAGGGCAGCAGGGCTCCCCCATGCCCACCTCCATTTCAAGCCCTCTGCACAGAGAGCTCTGGGGTCAATGGTGCTCCTCTTTTGGGTAGATCTTCTTGATCCTCTCACACTCCCACCTATGATGCTATTTTTGCAGCTACTGTGATTTACGCCTGTATTTACAGCATTGCACAGTTTCAAACAATGTCCCGCTTGATAAGGGATTCCCACCTGACTGCCGACGTAGAGCTAAGCTTTATGCTTCAGAACTGATTGACAAGAAGTTTTAAGTTAAAATGAAGTAGTGGCAATACCTCCAGTAACTTCCAACGTACCTAATCCCCACCATCCGTGCTGATGGTACCAACCATCAAGCCAAAGAAGCTTTCCACACAGTAATCCCAGGCACTCTTCCTACATTTTAATGAAGATATGGTGCTTGAAGAGACTTGTAGAGGTCCATAGGCACATCCTATAAATTTTTAGAACCGCAGCATGAGTTTTACCCTGGAACTCCATTCAGAGCCATCCTTGCTGTTACGTCTAACAGCCCAGGCAGGCACAGCCCTATCAGAGATAGCATTTACTCATACGCACAGCCTGATTAAGCCCCTTCGGTATGCAGTACATAATGGCAATGTAGTTCCCAAGAATAATGTTAGCAGGAATAAACACGATGCCAGGTAAAGAAGGGTTTGCAGAATCAAGATTTTAGCTATCAATCCCAACATCTGACACCAATGGGCTGAGTAATTCCATTAAACTCAACCTGTAGCTGCCTATCCATGAATTTTCTATTCTAATATGACTGTCAAGTCCTTAGTTTCAGCTTTATTTATAAAGTCGTCTGCCCACACAGAGCTAACTACAGGTGTGGTCTGAGCATCTCTGGGAGCTGTTCAAATGGAAGGGCTTCATGATAGAGCGGCTGCCCTGAGTACTGCTTGGAGAAGCATTAACAAAAGTGCCATAAACCAGGTCAGAAAAAGCTATTTCTGTTCATCGCAGAATGTTTACATATCAATTTTCCTTTCAAAGCATTCCCAGTTTTTCAGGTGAAAGCATTCAGTTCAGTAAAGCTTAGCATGATCCTAGCTGACAGCCTGGCTTAGGGCTGCTGCTGGGGCTGCTTTCAGTTGCAATTACAAAAACTGCCCAGAGGAAAGAAGATCCAAGCAAGATGTGCATTTTTTCTGGAGATTATTTAAGAAATACGTCACTGCTATAGCACCACAGCATTTTTCTGAGAATATCTTTGCAGGAGGTAGGAAGGACTGGGATAATGACTGTTCTCTGCAGCTCTTTAGAAAGGATGAAAAGTCAGTAGAGGCTTCACATCTGCAAAACAGGACTTCCTTCACTCAGCAGCCAAAAGGTTTTGGTTTGAACGATGCATTTTCGCTTTTAAGTCAAATACTCATTAGATACAAGAGAGGCAATCTGACAGCTTCTCAAACTTTACTCCTTCCTAATACGAAGGCTAAATGGCACTGCAGGTTTTGCTCAGTGTCTTTTCTTTTTTACTCTCATAGCCTGGGATATGCAGGGAAGAAGACCGGTAAGTCCACATGAGTCAGGATTTGCAGTATGAGAAGTAAACCTTTGTTTAGTCAGCCATTAAAAAAATTATTTCTGCAAAAATTATTGGTTATTATTTCTACTTTTGCCTTCCAGCGTGTAAGCAAATACTGTTTGATATTGACAGCTGCTGTTAAACATTGGAAGAAAAGGGAAACATGGTGACTCAGCACAGGGGAGGGGAGGGCAGGGCTGCCATTCATTTGGATAGATATGTTTAAGCATCAACTATATATTGCACTCTGATCCATGCAACATCTGACTACTGATGAGAATAAAAGTTCTGAAAGTTATTACTGAAAGCAACAAATTGCATAAAGAAATATTCTCAATGAAAGCACCCACTGCAAAGAAGAAAAAACTAAATCAAGATCTAAGCATACATTTCTCGTTGACATCACTGGGAACTGCATATACATGCATCCAGCACAAAATAATTTTGGTAATTAAAATAATTAAAGTTACTTCATTTCACAGAAATTCTATTTCATGTTCAGCTCCAATTCATGGGTTAAGACTCTGTGTTATTTTAGCACAATTGAACACCTGGAGTTCCAATGCATCGCTACTACTTATACTCAGCTGGAAATGTGAAGGGTAAGGTTGCTTGCCTCTAATCACTGTCCTTTAAGGTTTGCCTTTTACCTGGTCATTTAATTCACCACAACAGAAAGAGGAAATGCAGCTAATTTGTCACAAAAACATGCTTTTGCAACTGGCTTTGATAGTTTCCCTCAGAAAACTCTTGCTCCTATAAAAGCCAAAAATCCCCCAGTAAAAACACACTTAAGACAGTAAACTAATTAAATGCTGATGTTTTGCATTGCTCCCAAAGTAATGCAAAGGAGATATGCTGGTCACGTGGGTGTTGTACAAGTAGAAATAGAAATAGAAAAGATTTTCCAGTATTCAGAGCAATAGAAAAGATTTTCCAGTATTCAGAGAAAGAAAGTGGGGAGGCACATCTTCATAGAAGGAAGGAGACTCCTGCCATGGCTGCAACCCGCTTGCTCTTCTGCCTCAGGCCCAAAGCACCTGCAATGCCTTGCCCAGGCGCCACGTGACTGCTGTGTCACCGGAAAAAAATAATTACTATGAAGGTCTCCACGCAGGGGATGTTCTTAAAGAAAGAGGTCCTGCACAGCAAACCCCAAGTAACCTGTCTGATACAGGTGATTTGTTGTCACCGTCTTTGTAACGGGGAGTCAAGGAAAGCGACTGTAACATCTCACCCTGGTGTGATGGCCGCTGCACAAACAAGTACAAACAAATGGAAGGAGCACGGGAGCGCAGGAGGTCGCCGAGCACACAGCACCACCGCTGCTTGGGGCACCCTCCCCGTGACAGCCCCCTCACCTGCCCAGGCAGAGCAGGGACCGAGGCTGCTCCTGCCCCTGCGAGGGCACTGCTCGGCATGCCGGGCCCTGGCACACACGGGCAAGTGGGGAAACCCTGATGCTTTCCAGGGAGGAGACAGCAGAGTTTTGCCATGCCTCTTTTACTCTTCTGTAATCCCGGTTGCACGTTGTTTTTTTTTTTGTTTGGCAATGCTTTCTTTTTTTTGCCATCCAAATATTTGGCATCTCCATTGACAGTATTACTCCTTTCCAAAGTATCTGAAGAGATTATTCCCATTTTAATATTTCTTTTTCATATGGTAATTTCTGGTTCAAATATAAATTGAAATTTGGAGAAGTGTCACTGTGAGATCTTTGTGGGATCCATGATATTTTATTTTGCATAGGTCTAGCAATAATGCCTGTGTCACCAGGACTGCCTCTAAGGGCAAAGAGAAACTTCTTTTTAACTAGCGACTCTGTAACCAGCCCAGGCTAAGCATTATTCTCAATCTTTTCCACCTCGTATATGCAGAAAAAGATTTGTGGATCCGGCTGTCCTCGTGACCTCTGTGCAGCCCTGCTCTTTTCAGTGTATGTACACAGGTTTAACCAACTGAAACTTGGTAAACAGCTGTGCTGAAAATCAAACACATGGAATGAAACCTGCTTGCTTCGTTTTAGCATGCAATAATATGTTATTATTTACTGAAACAATTTAAGTTGCTCATAATTTATAGATAGTTATCACACCTTTGCCTTGAAACCCGTCTATCTGATAATGTTGTTCCTTGATTCAGAGATGGAAAGGGGTTGGAGCTGCCCTGAAAGAAGTCCTTCATAGAGCAAACAGGACTCGAAGACTGAACAGATTTTGTCAATAGTCCTACTCCTTCCATTTAAGCCACATAATCTTCCTTATAGTCACCAGCTACAACTCTATCTTTGTATGAAAACAGAGAAGATAACATTGTCATCACTGTCTTTTGTTTTAGATATTTATTTTTAAAATTCAGTCTCTGTGAGCTCTGAGATAGGATTTGACCTCTTTCTTTAGTTACTGCAAAAGAAACTGGTACATCAGTCCAATTTACTATCAAATACTGGAACCACCGTTCCTGTGAGGAGAGGGCAGGACTCACACATCAGCTACGACACACATGAAAGGCACAGACTTTAATCATAGTCATGCTTTACGTCTACGAATTCACCGACAGACTGAAACTACGGTGCAGCCTTTACCAAAATTTTTCTTGAATCATATTTCAATCCTTTAAAGCAGATGCTTGTGGGAATACAGTTGCTTTGTTCTCCAGTAATTTTTTCCTGCACTTTGCTTTAGGAGTTTTAGTACCGCTAAGAACTGAAGCCACACTTAGACTACATTTAATGAAGTAAATGTGTTACCACACTTCTGTAGCGCCTAACACAACTGAGCATTTGCTAAGAATAAATACCATATCATGTGCAAGCCCAGTTAGCAAACACATCAAGAAAATCTCTGTCACATCAGGGAGGACTGAAGCAAGCAGCAAGCACAGCTAGGGCCCGACACTGATAAACTGTAAGCAACAAATTGAAAAAAAAAGATATCGTTCTTGCATTTTGTTTTGCACACAAAACATACTGTAAATAAATTGTGAATACTGACTACACATCAGTCACTTCACACTGAGCCCTCTGTGAATATTCCCCTTTCAGGATTACTTGACAATTATCTGGGATGTAAAAGGTCATTTTTGGGGAGTCACCATATGTACTTATATAAAGACATATCCAGACCAGCAAAGCATACATGCAGGATGGTTCCTGTGTGAATGAGTTAGATTCCACCCCATGGTAGAAGCTTTCAGCCACTGAGCAAACTTAGAACAATTATTTGACTCTATTCAGCTTTGCCTCTCTCAGTGGCATATGCATACTAAGAACTTAAATTCTGATATTTTTTTTGTGTCTACTGCCTTGGAACGTGGAAAAAAATCTTGAAAATATTAGTCACTTTGCCTATTTTTGCAAAACTCATTCAAAAATCAGCAAGTATTTTTCAGCATGAGTCACTACCCACATCCCTGTTTCAGTAATTGGATTATGCATTTTCATTAGAGACTCTGACCCCTGATCCTACTCTTCAGTTAGAAGATGAGCAGACACCAGCTGTTTTGAAGTTTATTAGAAAACCATGAAGCTTTCAAATGCAACTGTGCATTCATTTTGATTTTTTGTTTGAAGGTACAACAAAATCAAAACAACTGGCTAATTAAGCATGTGTTAATCAACCCATGCTTTAGATGACACCATGCAGTCAACTACAGTTGACGCAAGCAAACAGCAAAATAACAACGCTAACTCCTCTTCCGACTTCGAGGGAGCGAACCTTTGGCAAACCTTATCACTGAGTGCCGTTGCCATTCTGCCTTTCAGAGCTAGGAAAATGGAAGTGGAAAACAGTACCTGTGGAGAAGGTGGCGTGCTCCCGTGGGTGCTGGCTGCTGCCAGGCTCCCGCTGCCTGCGTCCCTGGGCAGCCCAGTGCCTCCGCAGCCACGGCTGCTGGCGCAGGTCAATGTTTTACCAGGCTGTGAGCAGCTCGCTGTCCCACCCTCCCTGCAAACACCCCGTGGGGAAGGCAGCGCCAGGGCCACAGGGGCAGAGTCAGCGCCGAAAAGGTCGCCTGTCTTCCATCCGCCCTGTCCTCCGCAGGGAAAGCAAAACACTCAAAAAAAGGGGAGACCTGCTAACAGGGAGACGTAGGGAAAGCATGCCACGAAGGGAAAAAAAAAAAAAAAAAGCTACATAAATGGTGCTATTAATAGATAATTTGTGGCAGGTAAGTCATGATAACCTTTCTCTGTATTGTTCTAAGGCTGCGTGCAAGCCTAGGCGTGCCTGGCTGAAAGCTGAGAGGGAACACTTAATTTATGGGAGTACATACATTTCCAAATAAATCTTTGGCAGAAGAGAGCAGTCATCCAAATGACAGCTAAAACTTCAAAAAACAGAATGACAACAAAAAGACCTGAAACAGCATGATAAAATAACTCAAAGGGAGCCCAAACACAAAAACAAGGGAAAGAAACGGCCGAGGCAACCTGCGATGGTTTCCCTTGCAGGCAGAGGCTCTGCTCCAGCGCCTCGGATACTTGGGAGTGCCTCTGAGTTAAAGCTATACCTGTGCTAGCCAGAGCCTTCCGTTTCCCAGCAAGTTAACAATTACAAGCAGAGGGCAGCCGAAATGGGCTGGCAACTGAACATGGTGCTGACAAGGTGCCACTGCTGCTCCCCGAGGAGGGGAGGAGAGCTGCTGAGCTTGGGAAGGACTCGGAGGCTGGGACTCAATGGCTGCTCTCAACCTTGGAGAGCTTTTCTGGATCTGGTACACAGATGTGTGCCCACAGAGGAGCAACGGGAAAATCTAGGCTACGTTTTGTGTCCTGGTTTTGTGATACTGCCTTGTCTATATCCCCTTTCAGTCCTGGTTTGGGGAAGAGTGATTAATTTTTGTCTAATCTAGGGTCCCTGATTGGAGCAGTATGTATTTCACATGTGTTTAAGGAGAAAATCTCCATCACTGGCTGCTCTAGATAGTCAGATTAGCTGCTAAAACTTTCCATGTAGTGCAACAAGGAGCATGCCCATGTGCTGGGTTGCTGTTGATCTGGATCTTTCACGGCCTCGCACAGGGATGGGGTTGTCCACACTTGGTGATGCTGGGCTGAGGGACACCAGCTGAGTCTGGTCAGGCTGGAGAGGCTTTCTCTGCCTGCTGGGCACACTGTGGCATACTCACGAGTGGCCAGGGGCACAGCTACCTCCAGTTCACCTGTCAGCACACACGTGTGACGCTGTTTGCTGGGGCAGCAACGGCCTGTGGCTGGACTCAAGCAGATGTGTCACCAAAAGCTGGAGTGCCTTCCCTGAGCCAGGGTTCCTGAGGGGATTTTCTCAAAGCCCAGGGCCCAGGGCAAGCCCGCAGGGGCCGATCCTTAGCCGGCTGATGCATGGCCAGGCGCTGTGGCAATGCGAGCCCTATGACTGTGACCTGTGCTGCATGCCCAGTGCACCCAACATACCAATCTGCTCAACTCTCCAACGTGCCATCGTTTGCTGTGGGTGCTTTCATGTGTGGTGTTCCCTCTTGCTGATCCCCTCTCCTCTTCCCTGGAAAAGGAGAGGCAGAAGGGGAATCTCTCACACATTTGGTATTTAAGGCCACCTTGGAGGCAGCCTGTGGCTCCCTGGTAGGACAGACTGTTGGTATGAATAGAGAAGACATATGGGCTTCCCTACAGCTGCTAGACACCATCCTGCTGCTGTAGGACAACCTGCAAGATCTGGCAGTCTTTTGCATAAGTCTTATTAATTCCCAACTGTCAAATTGTATTCCCTCTAGACAAAAAAACCCTCACAGCTGCTTTACAGCATCTGCTCCCAACCTGTGAGGAACAGTGCTGTGACAAACACACAGGGGAATGAGAGACCATCTTCTTCTCAGGCTCACAGCAGGACACCTTGCCACATCATGTTACCCTCTCAGTGACTTGCTGATCCTCCAGCTGTAAGTGGAAATAATAACAACCTGCTATTCCAAAGAGCTGCTCGACATCTCAGCTATGGCTATTACCTCTGAGATCCCCAGGCAGAAAGAGGGGTCTTATCTGCAAGAGAGCTTATCTGCACTTAAGACCCTGCCTAACCAGCTCTGCGGAGCAGGAACTACTTGTAGCAGTCTGGCTCCACCTGGTATCCAGAGCTGCTCCCAGAGAGGTGGACTAGGTGGGCGAGGAGGGGAGTCCAGCCATGCCGTTTCTCTTTTTACAGTGAGGGTGGTGAAGCACTGGCACAGGTTGCCCAGAGAGGTGGTGGATGCCCCATCCCTGGACACATTCAAGGCCAGGTTGGTTGGGGCTCTGAGCAGCCTGATCTGGTTGGAGATGTCCCTGCTCCTTGCAGGAGAGTTTGGAGATGACCTTTGAAGGTCCCTTCCAACTCTAACCATTCTATGATTCTATGATAAGGACTCCACTCAAAATCTGTCAGACCTTCACAACAAAATTTGGGGGGTAGGAGAACATGTTTCTGTGAAAAGGTCCACTTTTGGCAGCTTTGTGTTTTCTGGTTGCAGGAGCATTTCAGCAGAAGACTCTGGAGGAGTGCTGCCCTCCCACATAGATCAGATCTAGATTTTACCACTGTTGCATTTCATGTCGTAATACTGCTGGTCCAGTCGTAATACTGCTGGTCCACTCGCCAGCGAGATTGGAAACTGAGGCCACAGTGATGAGATTTGGAAGCCTAAGAGTGGCATGCTTGTCCTTGAGTTATGGAGCCAGCTCATATTTAGTTTGCCTGCCAGTGCAGACAAGGTCACTGCCAGTTACGGGAAGGTTGAACAAATACTCACTTTTCCATGGCGCTAATACTTCTGGCAATGCATGTTAGCATGGTTCAGACCTAAGAGATTCAAACTATCTTTAGTATTGACACACTGGGGGCAAAGGATGTCAGAGAAACTCAGTTTTCAGTCATAGCAGCCAGGTGTAGCTACCACAGAAAAATGTCACTACTATGGTACAGCTGAGGTTGTATCATGTCACCCTGGACAAATAGAACAATGGACAATCCTCCCACAAAACCTGCCCTTGTAGATAAGCTGATATAATGCAACAGAAACCAAATATTTTTTCAGTGTTGCACAAGCAATAAGAAAAAAAAAGTTATCTTTTGCACATACCTCTGTATAGCTACTGCTTTTTGTGAAAACTCAGTCTTTCACTCACACAAGCTTGGGCAACCTTTTCCCTGTTTTTTTCAGAGATTAAGCTCTAAATGAAAATCATCCAAAACCGATGAGTTTTACCTTTCTTTGCAAGAAAGTGATAGCACTAGTATTTTTTATAGAGCGTTAAACCTGAAAGCAAGTTGCAAATGTGAACGACTGGATTAAGTACCGTTGTGAGGCATTTCCCTGCAGTGTTGATGCCTTTGGCTCTTCAACAGGCTGGGGTAGGCTGAGATAAAGTCATTTCCCAAAGGTCACGCTGCAAGGCCGTACCACGCCTGCAGTCAGCTCTGCAGGTAGCATTGCCCATGTTCCTGAAATGAGTGTGGTCAGCTTCTGGCCAACCTGAGTTTAACATGCTTCTCCTTATTTTCTCTTCTCAGAGATGAGGTTTTCACAACCAAGGGCTCAGAGGGAGCCAGATGCTTCTCAGGAGGCCAAGTCTGCTCCTGTGTCACCTGGTCCAAAGTTCCCCACACCACACTTTCACAGATAACCAGGGGTGGGTTTCTGATTAACGCACTGCTGACAGAAGAGACGGTGACCCACGGAAACTTGGCGTTTCAGTCTCTTCTCAGCGCACAACCTTTGTCACAGAGCACAGGTTTCAAGGGCAACGTAACACTTGCATATTTACTCACTGCAAATGGAGGAGGTGCTGGGTTGTACAGCATACAGGCTGTAAAGTCAAACATTAATTTAGTACAGCCACCGTCTAACTTCAGGCTGGCTTGAGTGAAGTAAAGTAAAAGACAGGGATATTGAAAGTGAAAAAGCACCTAAAATTCACAGGCTTTTGGGTAATGCACTTTCAATGAAACACCAATTTGCTTACAAAGTGTTATCAACCTTAAAAATACATGGATCAAACAACAAAAATAAAATGTGGGGATTAGATAACAGAACGGGAAATTTCTGTGAATCTTAAGTGGAGTTTAATTTTGTTCCAGTTCTCTTTCAACAGATGCATTTGTATTTCATCCAGCATGGCAACACTCGCTTTGGAAAAGAGTAAAGGCAGATACAGAAGGTCTACCGCAGAGGCTATGAAAACTTTACATTCCCAGTAAAGAACTTGCACCTGAGCATGCAGTGCTGTTAGGAATATGTTCAGACCCACCCCTAAAGCAGCGTGTCAAAACCACCTCCCCAGGAAGTACTGGAACGGCATCGATCGCCGCTGACGTGAGCTACGTCCCCTCCTCTGGAGCAGAAGGAAGCAACTACCTGCTGCAAAAGAAACAGGTGGGAGGGGAAAAATAATCTCTGTGAGCCATGGAAGATTGTTATCGTGCAGGAAAAAAAAAAGCAGAGACGTGACGTGTGAATTGATAGGGCTCTTCAGCAGTGGCTTGGAAGTGGCACACATGAGGACACCTCTCCAGCTGTGGCTTTGCCTGGGTGTCTGGGCTCTCAGAAATCATACCTGGGCATGCCAGCAGTACAAGACCTACTGCCTTGCCATATTGTGTGCTAGAACACTGGCACAGGTTGCCCAGAGAGGTGGTGGCTGCCCCATCCCTGGAAACCTTTAAGGCCAGGTTAGATGGGGCTCTGAGCAACCTGATCTGATTGGAGATGTCCCTGCTCCTTGCAGGGGGGTTGGACTAGATGACCTTTGAAGGTCCCTTCCAACCCTAACTGTTCTATGATTCTATGATCTATTCTTGCATTTGGTTCATAATTTAGTATCTTGTGCTGAGATTTCAGAGCAAACTGCCCTGTAGATCTGCATCTACTGCAGAATGGACAGCAGTCAGCATGGGACAGATGAAGCACTCCTCCAGCTGATAAGAGGGAGGAGATAGCAAGGGAATTATTTACAAACTGCCTCTACTAGCTGATCCCAGAGGTGTTTTGCTAGTGGTTTCACCGGGCAGAGTTGCAGTCATCATGGTTTCCTTGGAGGAAACAGACCTTGCAAAATACATGAGATATGGAAGAAAACTTGCTCATGATTCACAGAGAAACTGAATGTTGATGGGAAAGAATATTTGCAAGGAGTTTCTGTAAAGCTGATTTGTTAAATACATGGCTAGCAAAGAATGGGCAGTGCTGGTAGAAAATCATATAGTGCCAGGCTATAAACTCTCTAAAAGAAGAGATTTTATTAAAAAAAAAAACAACCCAGCCCACCCCACCTTTCTTGTT
>WHYT01017480.1:416435-430318 GCA_009806455.1 Tetrax tetrax | reverse complement strand
ATTAAAAAAAAAATCCATTTCAGGGTTTTTTTTTTTTTTTTCTGTAGTGTTTCTTTAAAATTTCCTACAATTTCCATGCAAGGTGCTCCAAATTGAAAAATGGAAATATTTTCTTTGGAATTTTTATTTTTACACAGATCAGATTGTTTTGCAAACTTGACTCAAACTTACAAATAGTTTTATTTTTACAAGATCTTCACTTTTGGGTAAGCGTGCTGTTTACACACATTTTTCCCCAGCTGGAATCTTGATGAGCTTGCATATTGTAAGGAAAGTAAGTACAGGTACAGATTTCTATGCTGGTGTTTCATCACTTGTGTGGGCTGATGCTGGCTGTAGGTATGAAATACAAATTTAGTATATACAGATCTTGCTGATCAAGTAGAAGGATTAAATAACACATCTCTTGGCCCTTTTACAGAAGGATGATTCAAGCAATCTGTAGGTTCCTAGGCTGCTGCACAAGATCACAGCCTGATCACACATGTATAATGGCATAAAGAGATGAATAATAGCAATTGCATTTTCAGTCCACCCACATTTCATCTTATTTCTTAAAATCACATAACACCTACACACAATGCTTGGCTAAGACTGACGAACACAGAGAACAAGAAAATCAATATATTGTTTTCCGTGTGTGTGTATCTCAGGAGGAAATAATAGCTGGGGTTTCTTTTTTTTTTTTTTTTTTTTTTTTTTTTTTTTTTGCAAAAATAGCATTTCAAAATCTTATCATCCAAAGCGTTCTTGAGAACTGCCTGTTTTGACTTTATCTGTGTTTTGTACGACCACACTACCCTGGTGATTTAGCAACTTCACACTGCAGACAAATATTTCAAAATATTCGCTTCTTTGTAGCTGTTCAACCGCTTTTACATGTATTGCTGCATTTCATGATGCCACACACAGTCGTGCTTAGGAAAGGATCATGTTGGAAACAGTGGTTTAAAATCACAGAAGTGCGTTCCCCATGGGTTTGATTTTAGTGCAAAAGTCCCTCAGCTAAGCTGCTTCTGGGACTTCCCCGATGTGACAATTACTGAACAGGTCTGAGGCTTGGGCTTCAATGGTGCTGGCTTAGTCAGGATCCTGACTGGGCAGTTAGGGGGTCAGTGTGGTTTGGGTGCTCGAGCAAAGTTGCTGTTGTGTCCCTGGTCCCTCATGTCTGCCTGTGCAGATCAGAAGTGGAGGAGCAAATGGGTAGGCTGGCAGAGGTCTGGGGGAAGATGTCCTTGGGAGCACCCAAAGCACCAGGAGTGCCTGACAGGCACATCTGCTCTGGCCCGCCATTGGGATGGTGCTGGGTGCACGTAACAGTGCCCATAGCTCATTGGGGAGCACAACAGAAAGGTATCCTGGTGAAACTAGGGAGATTTCCAGCTGCAGAGGAAGATTATTACTACTTCAGGGGGAAAACCAGCATGCATTGAACCATATTTTTAGAAGAACCTGCCTCTTGCTTAGGCTTTCACCTTGCCTAAGGTGAAAATGGAGCCCCACATACTACCTGGGCACAGGTGTCACAAGAGAAGTTGCGAAGAGTGGAGTGATTTTATAAATCAGACTCTTTCCCAGGCAGGTTGGTGTGGCAGCCTCTACCTCACAGACCCTGCCCAAGCACGGCAAACACCAACCCAGGGCATTGGGCTTCCCCAGCGCTGAGTGACCTGCAGCGGCCAGCTAGGGTCTGCAAGGAGTCCTCCACATAAATGTGCTGCTAGACATGAAAGACAGGTAGAAAATACACTAGAATAAAGTATTGAGAGATTTCTGTGACTGTTGCTTAGAAAATGTAAAAGTCTGAAAAATTAAACAATCCTAATATCAGTATGGTGTTTTTACTAATTTTCTTCTTTAAAGGGTATTACTAGGAAGAGAAATTTCTTCTACTTACATTTCAGTTAAGACATTTTTAATTACTTGGATAAATATATTTATTATGCATGTGATGTAAATAATTATAAGACACAGCTTGGTACACGACCTTTTGTTTCCCTGTAGTTCCTTTAAGATAAAAAGAAAATTGTTTATGTTATACAGAAGAGCACTTGAATCAACATTTATGTGCTGTTTGCCTGTATCTATCTGTTATCTATCTATGATGAATCTTTCTATTAAGACACATTAGGTTTTACAGTGCTTTGAGACATCTGACTGGGTATGTGGAGCTGCAAAAAGGAAGAATTTCTGATAAAAGCTATACATGTGCTGCTAACAATGCCTTAATTCTACTTTCTCGGGCTTTAATATTTGAACTGAAAATAGCCTGTAGCCATTTTAGCAATGGGCAGTCTTCTTAGCACTGCCCTTAGTGCCTCATGTTAAATTTGAGCAAATATTTGCCATCTAATTCAGTGCCTAACATTTGATGACATGAAACATCTTCATTAGACTTCGCAAGTGCAGCTAGCTGCTGTGAATGAACCCCAGGAGATAAGTAATGTTTCTATTTAAAAGTAATGCTTAAGAAGATAATACATACAGAGATTTTATAGCTGAATGGAAAAGCTGAGACTGAATCAGCCTTTCCAGCAGATACTGCCAAGTAGATGAATGAAATACTTTTTGTTCTTATTTGCTTTGCTGAGAATCTCAGAGGAGATATTGATACAGATCTCTGTGAGGCCGGTTCCTGAGGACTGTACTTAAATATTTGGAAGCTATTATTTACTGCTCAATTATCTCCATGCAACCAAAACCATCTCTCAGCTTCAGTACACAGATGCTTTTTACAGCACATCCACTTCATCACCAAATTGAAGGGACAAGAAATGACATCTGTAGAAGCGCAATTGCTCATCTACATTGAGCATTGCTCAAGAAATGACATCTGAGATGGTGAAGACATGGCTGGAACTAGATAGGCAACCACAAAAATGCGACAAACATTGAGAATGCTTAGGATGGAGTCAGGGACTTGATAATTGTCTAGAAGGAAGTTAATAGAGAATCACAGAGATCAACAGGTGTGATTCAGGAGCAATAGGAGCTGTGAACTGCTTACAGGGCAGGTGATATCTGGAAAGGAAGGTGGGGCAGAGCTGGAAGGCATCTTGTGTGTTGAAGAGATGAAAGGAAATCCATAATTTCCAAAGGGAAAAAAAAACTAGGATGGGGCAACGCAACTACTGGGGTGAGTTAAGGTGTTTTGGAGGGACAGCTAATGAGACATAGTAATGCTTGTGAGAAAGGAGAAAATGTATCATCTACAAGTAAAAAATGAGCGTTGAATTGGAAAGAGGAAGCAGTAAATACAGAATTTACAAATGATGTCTCTAAAAAATATGAATGAGTCAGGTAAAATATTAGTGTACTCAAAGCACATATCCAAAAGGACAGCTAGCCCCTGGTGAAGGAAGACTTGGTGGGTCATCTGCTTTCAACCCAAGCATTTGACACCACTGTACTGGCTGCTCGAAGTGACACTGGCACAAAAGGGAAAGAGATGGAGTCCACCTAGAAAGAGAGGAGGAAAAGAGCCGGAGGTGACAGTGCAAAAGGGTCTGACTATGGAAAAACAGTGAGGTTAGGGCCAAAATTACTTGTGTGGTGGAGCTGGTCCTGGGGCACCAGGAGTGAAAGGAGGAGTGGGAACTGGAGGGGTAACGGTTCAGAAAGGAAAATGAAACAACAAACCTTTTTCCTGTTTATGATAAAAATAGCCCCAAGCAGATTTTCTTACTTATTAAAAATCCTCACATAAAAGAAGCCTTGGAGAACCAGCAATACCCTCTCTACAGTAGCTACATCACGTGCAAATAAAATATGTTGCTAAACTTGTTTTTTTTTCCTATGTAAGGACTAAAACCAGATATCATTTACTCCCATGCACACACAACCAGTAGTGCATTATGCTTGTAGCGTTCTCGTCCACTGTATGAAAGCTGGAGAATTGAGTAACACAATGTTCTGTACCAGAAAACCGCAGCATTTAGCCAGTGTATCAGTTTCCCAGAGTAGTTTTATGGCATTTCTATTTTTTAGATCTTCCATTAGTGCTCAAAGTAGATCTGTTTTTCCACCCAAAGGAATGATTTAAGAGAAAATCTGTAATGCCTACTCTGGCAAGCACATTGATGCATTTTCTGAGATCAGTGGCAAACTGTTCTGCAATCCGGCTGTCACGAGGCTCACAGCATGGCTAGTGGGAAAATCCAAATTCAAACTCCCAAGTTGTAAAACCCATCTTGTTCCTACACAGGTTTTTAGAATTCAAAAACCTTTCACTGGATTCTGCAAAATTCACATTGTAACCTTTGAGCTTAGGCAGACACTGTGTTTTGAGAGCTGACGTAGAGAACCTTGCTTTGCTCGCTGCTATGAAATCAGGAGCTGTTGGATACATGTATTTAAGTGAAAAAAAAGTGCTGTCTATTTTTAAGCACAGGTGCAGCTATTTGTGGTTGGCTGGGTCTCAGTCCAGCTTACCTGCAGGCTACAATTCAGATTTGAGGCTTGGATTTGATCTGCGTTGAAACTGCAGTTACATAGTTTGCTCTCATTAACCTTTGCTCAAGACAGAGGGACTCTCAGGACCAGCTTGTTCTTGCAAGACTTCTGCTTAGAACAAAACCTCTCTGAGGACAACAGTTTGCATTTGAGTTGAGCTGTACTAGGGCTAGATCTTTGGCTTTGTAGATTCAAAATGGTCCCCTAACCAGTGAGGATTTAAACACCTGAAATGAAAGGATGCATTTGATTCAACACAGCTCCATTTATTTCATGTGGATAATGAGGAGCACTGAAGTTTTGGCTGTGTGGTGAACTCCTGGTTTGGTCATTTTTGTGGTACCGCACATCAGCTATGGACAGCTAGATATTTTTGTTTTGTAAACATGGGGGAATAGATGTATGGAGACTGTTGCTCTGAAATAACATACATCCAGAGAACTAAATGGATGTTACAGACCATTGTGAAGAGAAATGACAAATCGTATTTCAGTGATTACCAACATTCCAAGCATCACTGTATTACGAGAAAGGTCTTAAAAGATGCCTTAGGAAAGATTGCCAGGTGGCTGTCTAAGAGTCATCCGACACTAGTAAAATAGCAGATTTTGAAACCAAACAAACCGTTATCAGTCTGGCAATGTTGAGAAGTGTGAGAATGGTATTGCAAAGCTGAAAACAGGATTTTTTTTTCATGATTGATTGCACTCTCCTTTTTCTTTTGCAACTTATCGCCTGAATCTAAACCCAAACTTAATTGGTATTTTGGAATAATCCTGAAATATTGTGCAGTGATAGTCAGTATTTCATATTACAGTTATGTACTTGTGGGCTTTTAAATGCTATTAATGGCTTACCCTTGCACAGCCTTTCCCTTGAAGGAATGAATCCCAGCTCACTTGCAGAAAGTATTTTCACATAGTGTTTTCACCTCCTTTGATACAGAGTCAGCTCTGAAGGAGAACACAATGTGAAGTGATTGAAGTTAGAAATAAAAAAAAAACCCACTTGGTTTCACTAAGGTTACTGGGAGCATTTTGAGAGACAGAATGCATTTATCTGATCTCACGCATTAGCCAGCCACTCATTAAAAATGTAGGGATGGCTACGCTTGGGAAACTGAGCATCTTGGCCACTTCTAAAAATTTTCTTCTTACTAAAATACAGCACTCTCTCCAAGAGTACCAGCAGCAAGCACCATTCATCCTAGGAAGAGTCAGGAAGCTCTCCTCTATTTCATTATTAAAATTTTAAAAAGATCTAGATCACGAATAGTGTTTCCATACCCTCACCCATTGCTCAGGTAGGAAGCAGGGACATGTGACTGCTTGAAAGCCAAGCGCTGCGGAGGATGAGAACAGGTCCAACACAACAAAGAGTAACATCTCTCTTGGTTTGAGGCCAGCCAAGGCTGTGTCTGCAAATCTCCTATTTGCCATTTACACTCACTTCACTAAAAATAAGAAATTATCTCCTGCTAGACACCAGGTCAGTCTGAGCCAAGGTGAGAAGTGCTACCACAGTGTCTTTTGCAGAGCTACATCAGTCAGGGGATGAGAACCTGCCCTGCCAGCCGGCACCACCTCTGACCAGTCTCATTCCTCCCTGCAAGCTCATTTCTGGGATGGGGCATGGGTTCAAGAGCCAGGCTTGAGAGCCTGCTACCAGGGCGGATCTCCCATGGTCCTCCCCTGGCCCTGGCATTCCTTTCCAGCGTGGCTGGGAGGATGCTGGGAGGCAGCTGGGGAGTGCCCCGCCGCCCCGGCTGTGCTGAGCCGTAACCCCAGCACATTCAGGGGAAAGGTAAGGTGTTTCTTCACACCAGGCTTCCCTCAGGAACGAAGGCAATGGCATGTTGAAACAATGTCCCTCCTGGATACAAACAAGTGAAGGCAACTCAGGCAGTACAAATAAACAAATAGAAGTGCAGAAGGAAGGAAAATTGCACCTTTTGGATTTGGTGCTACTCTTCTCGTGCGCATTTGACACTTAGATGCTATTACAATGGATGCTACAGTTCACTTATTGAACATATCCCAGTTACTGAGCCCTTTTCTAGCTCTTGGCCAATGCCACTTTATTGGTAGGTTAAATACAACTTTCTTTGCTTGCAGTTAAATAAATCATCAATGTCAATCAACATTTTCTTATGGTGCTAAGCCCACAAAAGCCATGCACCAGGCAGAGCAGTGATAAATATAAGCCTATGGGATCACACTGTGTGTGAGCCTGAAATTCCAGGCTATGAATCAGTCTGCGGATCTTTTGCAAAAAATGGCACATGGATTAACACTTACTGAAACTTCATTTTCATCAGTGTCTTAGTCAATGTTTTGGGTGTTAGCATCTTGCTGACTGCATCATTTGTTAAGGAACAGAAAAGAAAGTGACAGTTCACAGCTCCTTTGGCATGCAGACGTCCCACCCATGATACTGTATCTCTGATGGGGAGAAATGAGGGAGACACTTAGATTTATACTGAGGAATTGCACTGTTTAAACAAAGCATGCTCCATCCTGTGCTACTCATGATGCTGCTGGTTGTCAGGAGCTCTGCAAGCTTCTGGGCTTCAGCAGCCAGTGGAGCTCCTGGTGATTATTCTGAGGAAATTTATTTCTAGTGAGCCAATAGTCTGAAGTGTCCCATGCCCTAGGTTAGCATCCCTTGGGTGCTGCATGGGACAAGCCAGCACAGATCTGTTTAGTCCTGGAGCCTCTGTTTCTTCTACACTGTAACTGGAAATGGAGGCAAGGGGGTTGTATTGTCTTAATTCTGCTAAAATCCCTCCCTTGCCATCTTCAGGCCCATACAAAGTAACATAGGCAAGGAAGGAAAGAAGATAAATGATGTTCCAGAGAAGGTGAAAGGAATTCTGCATGGCCTTGTTAAACATGCCTGTCCCTAAGAAATAGATTTCTAGAAATTAAATTTTCTACGGGTTTCATTCCAGTTGAATGAAGAAGGAAATGGTGAGACTACAGCAAAAGGAGGTTTCACCCTTTTCATATTATGGGTGACATTCTTTTAGAAACCTGTGACTCTAAGGTGTTTTTTTGCCTTGTGACTAAGATTCAGAAGCAATATCCAAGTTAAATGCCCGCAATTCTAACCTAAAGAAAAACTATATTGTGCTCAGTCATGCAAATTAATGTATCAGTCAGAATCCACTGAGCTGTCTGTGACATCAGATTATGATTTGAGACAATTTCTTTTAACCTAATGAGTCTGCATTCTTCGTTAAAGCAAATTAGCATAATTCCACCACAGTCAAGGTAGCTGTACTATTTCAGATATGTTCTTACACCGTGCTTACCATCTGAGGGCTTTACAGCAGAGCTGTAAGCAATGTCACTAATATCAGGAATAAGCTGCTTTGTTTCCTCTGAGACAAAACCTAAAAGTGCTATCGCAGTTAATACAATTTTAAAAATGTAGATACCATTTATAAAACTTTTAATAAAAATCTGTATCACAGACGGTGCAGATATGTACAGATCTCAAAAAAATGTCCATATGAAAATAAGCTGTCGCTCCCCACAGCCACAGAAAGGAAACTCACAGCTTGTGATGAGATTTGACACAATTCTCATATTTTTGTGCATGGATGTGTGCAAAAAAATCTGCAGCATCACCCTTGTCACTTTTTAAAAATTATCATTAAATATTTTTTTAAATTATTTATTATTTTTTAAAATGTTAAGATTGTTTGTTTAAATAATTAAAGAAAAATTCTTAAGCAACAGGAATATCAGAGTGATTTTTTATGATCTCATAAGATATATTTCTCGTATTGTGCCACAGCGGCACTCAGATTATAAACCTATAAATCGTGTGCCAGAATTAGCTGGTCAGAGTCTCCCCTCCTCACAGCTTCAGATTTTAAGGCAATGGGATTACACTGATGTAATATGCTTTTAAAAAGTGCTCATCATTGCTGCAGTATAAAAGAAGGGGATAAATACTGCTTTTTTTTTTTTTTTCTGGTGGTCTGAAGATAAGCAAGTTAATTTAAACTACTGAGTATAATGTTTCCTGCTATATGTTCTCAAGCACAAGGGCAATACAAGTTTCACTGTATTGCTGTGAAGGGTGTTTTACTTATTTAGAGCATAAAGGAAGGACTTGGGGTCATTTGTCAATCCAGAAACTTTGCAAAAACTATTTTAGTTTCATAAAAGAAAGCACAGAGCTCAATTCTGAGTCTTCCTCTGCACAGAAAGAGGGAAAAAAGGTGGTAGGGGAAACAGAGAAGAAGGTGCTCTCGGCTAAGTCAGTCTTGCCAGGCTAGTTTAACAGGGTTAAAAATGCTTCCTGGCATAAATAACTGGGAGCACTACAGCACATGGGGGTAGTATGGCTTCAAAGAGTTTAGCCTGCATCTTACTGGACCCCCAGCCCACACACACCATCACACAATGCTCCTGCCACTGAGCTCTCCTGTCTCCCTCCGCATCCAGTGCCGATAGCCATGGTACGGCTGAGGGAGCGACCTCCTTCCCCACAGGTGCTCTGGGACCACTGCTCCATGCCGTCCTCGCCCCTCCAGCTCAGGCACAGATGGGAAGACAGAGCACCTTCAACTCAGCTACACATCAGAAAATCAGGACATTTGTGGAAAAAAATTTTTGGAAAATAAAAACATTAAGAACATTGTTGTTATTTCAGCTTTTTGAGGGCCACATAGCACAGTAATTTGTCTGCAGCAGTGAGCACAAACTGACCCCTATGAAAGAGCAAGAGCAGGATGAGCATATGTGATCTTTCCTGCAAGTCCTCTTCCAGCCTCCAACGACTTTCAGCTCAGGGGACTCCTTGACCCTGATGCAGTTTGCCCAGTGGTGGACCTCTCTTCCAAGTACTTGCCCAGACTTCCCTTGAATGCCTGCGAAACCTGTAATTATCACACCCTTTGGCAAAGAGTTTCACAGATATATTTGCTGCATGAAGGAATATCTCCTTTTGTTCTGAAAACAGCTTCTACAGCTTTGTTTAACAGTGGCTACCTCTTGCATTGGAAAAGACAGTGAGCAGCTCACCCTCACCGGCCCCCTCCACACCACCCAGGATTTTATAGACCTGAATCAGAGACCTCCACAGTGGTCTCTTTGCCTGAGCCTGAACCTACTCAGTCAGAAGCTCAGAATCACACATATATTTTGGCTACTGGTTTCCAATGGGTTAGGGAATTTACTAAAATGTTCTTGTTGCCCAGGGTCCCTGCACATCCTCACTGCAAAACTTCACTCCACACTCACTGGTTGGACATTGAAAGTGGTGAACGTACATTCATGCAAAGTTTGGTGTGCATCAACGATCCCAAATATTTAATCGCTTGTGTGTCCATGCTTTAGTAAGACCAGTAGAAATCCAGCCTCCCACTTTGGTCATCAGTGTCCTGGCCACCCACAACACAGCGTGGCCAACACAGTTGCCTGACGGTGAGGTCCAATGCCTGCCCTCCACAGGCACATCGACAGGCAGACCTGCCCTGCAGCAGTGCTCATTCAGGGAACTCAGATTGCTGAAATAACACATGTATGTTCCTAAAATTGAATTTGAAAAAAACAGGCTTCTGCCTTGACCCAGTCTCCACTTCACTTCTCATTAATATTGTGTATGATCTCCTTGAATACTGGATTTATGCAGGCTCTGCAGCTTGGTTGCACAGCTCTCAGCTTCCCCATCTACTTGATAATTTTTCCAAAGATACCAGTTTCACTGGCTCTCGGTAGTCTGTGAAGTAGAAGTTTTTGCTTTATTTGGTGTACTGCACTTGGGCTTCTAAAACTAAGATCCCCTTATTATTCAGATGCCCTTGTTATCTTTTAGTTGTACTACCTGGCATATCTCCCTTCCATCACATCATTCTGCCTGATTTTCATTTGGCTTATGGTTTGCTTTCAGTTAGCTATAAAAATCAGTTGGAAAGTTAATTTTTAATGATATGAACATCACCAGCACTGCGAGCACTCATAAACTTATTGTTATCTGCAAGTGATGCTACTGTGATAAATAACCCTGAACTGAGCTTTTCAGTTGCCCTCTGAAAGTCAAAAGTTCAGGATGAGCTCAGACAGTAGATTTTTTAAAAAAGCTGGCTTCCTAAGGAACAATGTCTAATATTTCATGGGTTTGCTACTTTAATTTCTCTCAGTGGTCTGTAATGGAAATTCTGCCTGATCATGCGAGTCTTGTTCAGGTAACATACTTCCAATTGATTTTATGCCCATTCATCAGAATGATTTGCTTTAAAACTGATTTTATGTCTAGCTAGAACACGGTCAAATATGATTTAAACCAAGTGCCCTGCACTGAATATGTGCGCCATACGGTGCACCATGGTTTTCGTCCTGTACTGGGAGAGGAGGGCATTTCTAATTGTTTACAGCAGGGGCAGCTCATCGTAACCACATTTGTAAAAAGCAGCTTGGCCAGCTGTATTCCTCACAGGTCTCTGTGTGTGCTAAGGCATTCCAAGAGCGCGTCATGCCACGCTAGCTAGGCAGACTGTGCAGGCATCTGTTCCCCTGCTGAGGCAGAGCCACCCGGCTCTGAGAGTCAGCGCTCCCATCCTAGAGAGGAGCCCCTAGAGCCGGGAACGAGTATGTGGAGAACGTGGGGATAAATGTATCAAATACCTCAGGTTAATCGGCAATCAGTTAAAGCTGGTGTCTAGGCAAGCTAGTCTCCGCTCAGACCTGGACAGCCTGGACCCGAGGTTCACTTATGCACCCTGTGAGTAGGCTTTGTGCATCCGTGGCCCTTGTTCTGCAGCAGCGCTAGTCTCAAGTTAATAATTACATGTTTAGCACATTACGCAAGCGTTCACTCCTGCTTTTTCACCAGCGTCCACTCTTCCGCTTTGTGATAGCCACTCCTTTTCTGATTTGATTTCACAGGCCACAGGAGCACGGGTCCCATGGGCAATGGCGTTCCCTCCCCAGCCTCGCCTGCCCCATAGCAGTGACCCCGTGTTTCCTGGGTTAGGGCCTGTACGCCACTCACACAGCCTTTCTTGTGGATTCAAATTACTGAGATCAAACGTTCAGCAGGTTCAGTCCTCACTCGGGCTGCTAACGTGTTTATTTGTTCCGGTGACCTGCCAGCTCTTCAGCAATCCCACCAAACCCATGAGAAGATCTCAGCTGTCTTCAGAGCTGGCCTGATTCGTGCAAGGACAAACCAAGGGGCTGCTTTGGAGGGAGAGCAGAGGTGGGTGGGCTATCGAAGGATCATGAAACACACTTTGGAGCTGGCAAATTACCATTAAAGAATGCTGCCCACTTATGCAGAAAAACTGGGTGCCAGCCACTCACCCACCCTGTTATTCAAGTTCTGCAGCCTGCAGCAAAGGGCTCCTGGAATTAGCTCTCCAATGCGGTGGTGAGACACCTCTGATGTCTGAAACAGGCTTGCCTTGGGGTTGTTAAATACCTGCTCCATGTGATTGGGCTAATTAAAAGTTTTTAGCCAAACAAATCCCTGTTTGTGAAGGTATAAAGCTAAGAGGATTAGATGTTAGTTAAACTAGACACAACTGAGAAACAAAGTTGTTGCTGTTAATTCTTAAAAATGCTACCCCAGTGTGCGGGTGAGAGGAGTGGGTAACAAAATTAATCTGTGAAACACAAGTCTCAGATGGCAGTTAAATCAAGTATATTCTGCAGAAAAAAAAATGGTCTGTCTTGAATTCAATACTGCCATGTCATGGGGGAAGACTTTGTTCTACATACAGAAGGCAAAACAGCTTTAATTAAAATTGTTTGATCTCCAGTATTATTCTTGTAAAGGAAATGTAGATATTTTCTGTATAGGTTTACTACTGTAGCCCATTGGCTATGCAGGTATATAGAAATAGTGCCAAAAGATGGCTAGGGACAACGTAACTCCAAACTTTCATCAGAAGGATTGTCTGCTACTAAACTGAGAAAGTGTCTGAGTCTCATTCCTGTCGTACGGATGAGCTGGAAAGTCAGGGGCTCTCAATGACTTTCCACCCTGTCCTTCCAGGGACATCTTGGTTATAAAGAATCAGCTTTTGATTCGGAATCGGAAGTCAATTGTTTTCTTCCCCCAGTAAGGAAGTACTTGCAATAGCATCCCTAGTAAGGACAGATTAGAGAAAATGGCATTTAGATCCCCAGCATAAGTGTGCTGAAAAATCTTTCCTCCCTACCAAAAACAGGCCATCGGAGCCTCCATACTCCTCCTCCCCCTCTGAAAACACACTTTTGTCTTACGCCTGCTCAGAAATTCTTGACATTACTCCCAGACAGACTGTTGGGTTCGGCGGCAGCCAGCAGCCCTCACCATCAGCATCTGCTGCCACCTGTCATTTTGCCTTGTTTCACTGCTGCTTCCTGGGCAGACATCCCACAGATCCCAGGGTTTTATCTTGATGGCTCCGTTCTCCCCTACCAGGCTCTTTCTATAACACTTGCTAATGCTGGTAGCACTAATTATACTTTTATTTGAACATAAATACTTTGCTTGGGGACATAAAAAGTATACACCTGATTTTGGAGCCTCTGAAAGAAGGCTGTTTTGCTGATCAGTGCCAATAAGGAAGGGGGAGATGTAATAACCACCTCTACACAAGTAAATTAAGTTAAATCACGTCAGCGAGCACACCTGGGTGCTGGAAACCAATTGCACCCTTTTAAGGGCCAGAACAGCCCCTGATACACATTGGACCCATGTCGTTTAAATATCAGCTGCCCAAAACAGAGGGCAGATGCTGCTCTCCCAGGCACGGACTGGGGGTTAGGATGAGCTCTGGATCGTTCCTAACACACACTTTGCGTGCAGCCATTCGGTTTTGGCAGGCCAGACAGCATCCTCCTCTGGAGGCAATCAGCCTCCGTGCCAGGGAGCAACTCTGGGCACGTTTAATTGACTAGCAGAGATGTAGCTAATGGGGAACAGAGATAGAAACCCAAACCCCTTCTTTAACAACCAAAATAAAGAAATCTTTTACATCTGGAAATATTGAGGCAGATGATCAAATAATTAGCACTGCAACAAGTTTGTACTGCCTGCAGCTAGAAGAACTGCTCTCTGTGGAAACAGGAATGCGGTTGAGCCTGCAAAAATGCGATAAGGGATCTATACCTAATATTTTTGGATGGTCTACCTATGTCACAGGTATGTTTCCACAGAGCTGAAAGAGCATTCAGGATTTACACCCATGTGAAAACTTCCTACTCAAACCAGCTGAGGATGGCTTCGCCGTCAAGTACCAGTGTCACATCTTTACTCCTCCTGGGAAGGTGAAACTATCAAAAGTAGAGGTGTGTAAACAACCTTTTATTTTCTATCACAAGTTGGCCCTGGAAACAACAATAACAAATATTGTTTTTCCTAGGTTTTGTCAGCACAATTAAAAAAAAAATCCATTTCAGGTTTTTTTGTTTTTTTTTTTTTCTGTAGTT
>WHYT01017480.1:401040-415073 GCA_009806455.1 Tetrax tetrax | reverse complement strand
TACAACTCTCATTGTAAAAAATGTTTTTCTAATATCTAATCTAAACCTACCTCCTTCTAATTTAAACCCATTACCACTTGTCCTATCACAACAGGCCCTACTGAACAGCCTCTCCCCATCTTTCCTATAGGCCCCCTTGAGGTACTGGAAGACCGCTATCAGGTCTCCCCAGAGCCTCCTCTTCTCCAGGCTGAACAGCCCCAACTCTCTCAGCCTGTCCTCGTAGGAACAGGGAGAAGGAGTAAATACAATCTGGCCAACACAGCTGGGCCAGCCAATGCTTGCACTGCAGACCTGGTCAAAGCTTTGGAGATGAAAAGAAGGTGGCTTGCATTCCCTACGATTGTCCCATTAAATGAACACAAGAATGGGCAGACATGAAATGATAACAATGATAACGTCTGTTCTGCACTTTTTGAAAAATTGCCATCATGTGTTATAAAGCTGTCATGCATTGCAGGTCCTCCTCAAAGCCGCTGACCTTGCAGAAGAGCAGAGAAAGAGCTGATGAACATGGGCACAGGTGCATGAAGGGGAATGCACCACTGCCACACTGGGTTAGAAGAGTTTAAACTCTGTGTCCCCTATTAGAGGGATGCAAACTCTTCTCTTGCTTTTTTTTTTCTTTTGTTTGTTTCTTTTCTCTGTTTGTGAATCATCCACCCACTAGTTTTCGTAAGTGTGTTCACAATGTGGTCTTGCTCAATGAAGGCTGCAGTGTGATCCGCCGTGTTTCAGCCTACTTGGGACACTAGGTTTCATCCTTATCTTCAGCCATTTGCTATGCAGGAGGGAGCTTGCTCTGCGTGCTTCATTTCTGACTCTGGATTTCAAGCTGGCTGGCCAGGGGCTGCCTTTCCCTCCAGTGTCTGTGGTACCCAGTGCAATGGGCATCTTTCATTCGTCCCCTTCTACTTCAGAATAATGCATTAAAAGAAATGAATCTCTGCCAGTTTATGTTGGCTGGGACATTTAATGCATTCAGGCTCCCATCCTGCACCTTTCAAGTCACTGAGGCTTTTGGGATGGCTCTAGGGGAGGGGAAGTAGCCCCCATCATCACTGTGCCTCAGCCCCAGCTTGTCTGAAGGCAAAGTGCAAAGCAGGGAGACAGCACTGTGTGGTGGGCTCCTCTGAGTCCACTGCCTCATCACCTCTGTCTCCTACCGATGTCCTGTTCCTCGCTTGAAAACAGCTTCATTTGGGGTCACTTGCAATTATCATCCACCAGGAAAAGGAGAGCCAAACACCCTAGCAATACAGAGTGGAATGTGACTTTGGACTCCTGCTTTTACAAACCACTTTTATTAAACAGATCTCTAGAAGATGTGTGATGAGGTGGTCAGAGCTGTGCTGGACATACTCCCTAAGGAAGGAAATGTTTAATGCTAGGAGACCTAGCAAGGGCAATATCCTACTCCTCAGCACTCTCCTCTCTATGTGTCTTCTGTAATCTCTTCCTTCTTTATCCTCCTATTTTTTTCTCATCTTGCTAAGGACACCAGCCTCATTTATCTTTTCCACAGGCTGTTTTTCCAGCTGTTACAACGTCAGTGAAAGGGGCTAGCCCTGCCAGGTGCTGGCCACCTGCTCTGCTGGGCTGAGTTCACCAGCTCTCCAGCCTGCCAGTAGGGATGCATGTGGGACCAACCATTGCATGCAGAACAAACCAGAAACCAGCCTCTAAACCAGCACAATTTGTACCATGGGTGACTCCCACCCATGAGAAGCCGGTGTTTGCTCCTACCTCTTTTACCCAACAGACGTGCAGGGATGTGGATGAAACACAAAAACAGGCCATGGCGCAGACACTACATCCTGGGATTCCCCCATCCTAGCCCAAAATCTAATCGGCCATTGGCAGTGAGGATGACTCTTTTTGTTTCTCCTCCCAGCCCCACAGCTTCCTGGCCGTGCAGGGCTCCACCTCAGCCGCTTGCCCCTGGGCACGCCCCCCAACACAAGTTCTCTGGTCCAGAAGAGACTGAAGCACTGTGGTGCTTTCCCTGGGTACTCTCCATCCTGACGAGAAGTACCACTGCCCTCAACCCTATGTTTCACTAGGTGAAGGTGCCAGCCTGGGTCTGGAAGAATGCTGCAGTCCTGTGCACGGGGAAGCAAGCGCTGCAACGTGCTGCTCCCCTCTGAGACGGGTCAGAGATCCCCTGGAGCACCCAATATTTGGAAGGCGGGTGCCGCAAATTGGATCCTGCACTGCGCCAGACCCTAACGGGAGATGGTGGCCTCCTTCACTCACCCTGCAGTGCAGAGGGTGGCCCTGCCGCAGCAGAGAAGCTGGGTTTAAGCACTGACTGGCTGCTGTCCTCGTTGCTCTCCTGGAAATGTCAGAGGGGATGTGGCGCCTGATCCACTGTGAGAAAGGGGAACTTGTAGCTCAGGCAGATAAACAGGCTCTTGATTACTGCTTCCTGTCCTTGCTCTGCACATGGATCCTGTGCATCACTGGCCAAGTCGTTTAAACCAAGCTTTGTACAGATGATCACCAACTGCATGTTCCTTATTTTGGGGTAGGAACATTTTCTGATCTGCAATTTACTTGCAGAAGCAAACAGCAGTTAGATCTGCAAGCGATCTCGCTGGGAAATACTCTTTGAAAATGTGGATCTTAAGCAAAACTAAGTTTTCTGGAAAACGGAGTCATAAGGCAAGCAGTGTGACTGACTCATACTGCTAGCTGAACTGCGGAAAAAAAAAAACCAAACAAAAAAAAAGAAGAGGCAATTTATGTTTCCCTACGGCAAACATTTAATTTCTGGGTTCTCTACTCCATTTTTATTGTTAAATTTGGTCAAATTTTTAAATTAAGCATTCTAAAGCAAAAAAAAAAAAGTGGTAGCATTATTTGGAAAATGTGGAAATAACACTTGAACCTATTAAAATATGCTTATTTCCGTTCACCCAAAATAACCTGATAAGCTTGACATAAATCTATAGCTAGAGCTCGTTAATCCTAAAGCACATTTTTCAGTGAACATGACCTTTAACTAAAAAAGTTTACCTGTGCCTGGTCCTGACATCCTACATTGTACACTCAAAACTATGGCAAACTTCTTAATTTACATTCTGCATCCCTATTTTTTTTAGTAAATAAATATCAAATGTTTGTTGTGCAGAATATCTCATGACTGCTTGTAAGGTATTTAAATACTCTAGATGAACACCATTAAAAAGCCAGAGTAGCAAATTTCTCTTCAGAGAAAAAAAAAAATGCAAAAGTGTGAACCATTTACATCCTTAGCAGCAGGACAAAAAAGATAAATACCTAAAGTAAATTGCTCACTGACCACCCTCCTTTTAATACACGGTATAAGGGAAGGATCCTACAAAAGAAATCAACAGTACTGAATGTGTCAAATATATTATACATACCAGAAGGCAAATTAGGATTGTTCAGACTATAAATCTGGCACTACTTGAATTACACACTTCATATTTTTTTATGAGAAGGATATCTGAATTACACAATTCTTTTTTTTTTTTTTTCTGAGTCTGTGCACTGTTTCCTAAGCTTTTATGTTTGTTTTGTTTTTTTTTATGCAAACTGAAACCCAACCCCAAATTCCATCATGTGGCATCCTACTGATGTGTGTGTCACCCGGCGTCATCCACGTGAGATTTACCACACCAACTTCTGCGCCGTGAAGTAACAGAGTAAATCATGGAGGCAGGGCACCAGCCCAGCCTGGCCTTTGCTGGCAGCAGCAGCAGAGGGAAGAAGCAGGAGCAGGGGGCTCCTTCCAGCTTCCCAAGGGAAAGGTGGTGCTGGGAAAGGTCCCGGTTTCATAGCCCCAAGTGCTTCACTCCCCAAGCCCAGACTCCTTGGACTAAGTGCCCCCAGCTCCCTCCCATCCTTGTGGGATACCAGTGCCTGTTTCTTTGCTCCGTTTACCTTCAGGTGCCCTACACCCTGCCCTCCAGCTGAGGTGCAGAGAGCCTCGCAGCCTTGTGTCACACCTGCAACAAAAGCCTTGCTCAGGTTGGAGCATACGCGGTGTGAACAGTGGTTTCTCTGACTTGGGTGTTAAAAGCTGAAGTCTCCACTAAGTGCATGGAAACAGTGATTTTCAAAGGTTTATATCCTGCTTAAGTCTGCACAAGACCCTGCTAAAGGTCAAGTCACTGCCCTAGGAAGAGGCTGCAAAAATCTGAAAATTCTCAAACTTTGATTTCCAGAAACAGTTGAATCATTTTAGGTTAAACGACTCTCAGGCCTCTATCCAGGCAAATGCAGAACAATTCGCATGCGTCAGGCAGACATTTTGCCATGCAATGTTTTAATCCAGGGACTTAAAGCTTTGCAAAATTAGGAGCAAATGAAAATGGTCTCCTACTAGAAAACGCAGGGCATCCTTATTAACCAGATCTGCTGTCTTCTTCCTTTTACATCTGCTCGTACAATGGGAACTTTGGGATGTAAAGCCTGTAGTTACAATCCCAGATCTCTGTAGGTTATATTGAGTGCTCGGTTTTTTCCAGGGTGTTATCACCACCATGCCTGGGGACTCCCAGATCTCCCCTGGCCCTGGGGTTTCACAGCATGTGCTGCTCACCTGCCCTGGCAGCAGGACTTCACTCTGGCTTCACAGGGCACAGCTGGAGCACGAAACACAGACAGCTGGGCAGTTCCCTGCCCTGTCTTGATGGCTTGTGCCCTTGGTGAGCACAAGACCTACATAGCACCAGCAGCACTACCCAAAGGCCCCTTTGCCCCAGGGCTGTGTAGGAAGGGGAGCTGAGGCAGGGAGCGCAGGGGCTGCCAGAGGTTTGGGTTTGGTGTCCAGTTGATCATCACCTTCCCACATCCCTCCCCAGGGCTCTCACAGCACAACAGCCACATGCACAACTGCCCAACCCTATCAAAATGGAGGCCTAACCAAACACACAGAAAAACCCCAGTGATTTGCCATAGCTTCCCAAAGATCAGCCCTAGCAGATCCTGCTGCAAGACCTCACACACACAACACAATGGGATGTTCAGATACACCGGCAGAGACCAGTAACCACAGATCAGATATCCACAGCAACCAGAAACAAGCTATTTGTCTGTGCCATTTTCTGCGGCAAGGCAGAGACATGAACCCAGATTTCCTGAGCCTTATACTGGTGCCTTGCCTGCAAAACCAGTCATTTGTATACTTTTTGCTTCTTTCCTGGCTTGTTCTGGCACATATTCATACGATAGTGTGTGTGAACTCAGAAGAAACTTTTATTTAATAGTGACTGACATTTGCAAGAGCTTTAAGAATGCAATGATTTTGGCATCGGTTACTTTCCAGGTAAGGATTAACAAACCGAGAAGTTAACAACGAACCGATGTTCTTTGTTTAAAACAGGCTGCATTTCAAAATGGAGGCAGCTTTCAGATTTTTTGCAGAAAGATTGTGCTTTGATTTGGAAATAGGGAAGCACAGCAAGGATTGCAACATGAAACAGTTAAGATTAGACAAAGAAGAAATGTGATAGAAATTGTTTGGATCTATGGAAGGAGCGATAAAACACTGCTAACCTCACATTGTTGGTGTTACAGTACTTGCTTTAGGAGACACAGAGGCAGTGTCCCCTTGTCAGAGGTAAGGCAGAAGCTAAGCCCTTGCATTTCGACATCGTGGCTGGAACCCAGACTTGAACAATGTAGAAACACAGTGGAAATTAAAACCCGGTTCCTTCACCTTGCATGGCATTCAGAGCTCCTGACGTTGGTGGGGAGGGCGTTCATCCCTTCTGCTTCATCCCATGGTACCAGCATCTCTGCATCCAGCTATGCAGTGCTCTGGGCCGGCTTTTGTATGCCCTGCCCCTCACTTTGGATCCTTGCAAGCAGGCATCCTGCTCCAGGACCCTCGGCCACAGACCCAAACTCACTGACGGGCACAGGCAGAGCAAGCAGAGAACATGGATGCCCCAAGCAACTGGCACCCACGCTGGAAGGTGAAGCTGGGGATGGCAGGATGGGGAAGCAGTGAGTCAGCGGTAGGCGCTGCATGCCGACTGCCGTATCGCACTGTACGGATGGAGTCTGGCCACTGAGGAGTTTCGATCCTGTGGTTTTGGTCAAGTTTTGCTTTGAACCCAGAACGCAGAAAGAAACTTGCACAACAATGACTACCAAGCTTATCTAATCCTCTTTGCACCAGCCTTATCTCTGGAAAGGGTTTGTCTAACCTGTTTGTGGGTATTCCTAGGGCACAACTACACGCGTGGGGACAAATAGCCTCCTATCTGCTCTGTGGCAGCACAATTACAGCTCCAAAACTGCAGCAGGATCCCTTCTGGTTACTTTGGATTACAAGCAAAAAAGGACACACCGTTTCCTACATATTAAAAACATGAAGGTGTGTCCAAAGATACTATAAACTTACACCCCAGCTTACAACTCCCCTGTGCAGTCTGTGCTTTGGGTACTCACAGCGTTCGCGGAGAGCTGTGGTCTTTAATTGATTTTCATTATTACCAGTATGAAGATTTATTGCAAATCGAACCTTCTAAGCTTACAGATACACGGCATTTTTCATAAAACTAAGTTTATTATGCTGCCCATAGGCTAAGTAGATTGCACTGTCAGCAGTTTTACTTTCATTTTCTTTCGAGACTCTGTATTTTTTATACAACTTATTTATTTAGAAAAAGCTATTGTGCCTATTGGAAAATACAAAGAAAGAGAGATGTTTCATGCTAGAAGCAGGCGCATCCCTACCAAATCTTGTATATATGCAGGATATATATACAGCCTGTCTCCTATGGCACTCCTCAAGAGTGCCTTTCTTATGTTTCACAAGAGAACAGGAAAAAAATACGTATTTCCTATCTATGGGTGGGGAAACTATAGCACAGTGAGGGAAAATGATCTCGTCAAGATCATCCCCCTAAATCAGAGACAAAGATGGTAACTAAACGCTGACAGCTGACTGACAGTGCTTTGGGAATTAAAAATCCAGCAGTGAAACTGATTTGTGTTGATACCTGCTGTGCGTATACAGAGAAGCCTACATCTCTTTAGAAGAAGGAAGGTATTCCCCAAATACCTGTAAAGTTAAACTTACCAAAGCCTTGTTCTCTGCACCTGCAGAGCACTTGTACAGACTTCACTGAAGTCAGTGATCACTGATGCCAGTACAGAAGACAAGGAGTGCAACAACATATAAATATATGAAATAAAAAAATACATGTGTACCTATTTTTATAAATACACAAATATAAATAACATATTTTTCTTTTCCTTTCTCTCTCTTTTTTTTTTTTTAAAGCTCAGCAATCTACAGATGGAGATGCCAGGCTCCGGCTTGGATTTCAGCCTCCTGAGTAAAGGCACAAGCTGGCCTGCTCAAACAGGTTCTGCCCTCCACTGAGGGCTTTGCCGATGGGATGGACAGCACAGCAGTGCTAACAGCCTGCCCACAGCAACCCCACAACCCTGGGGCTAGCAGGATCGCAGGCGACACACCTCTCTCAAATCCCTGCCTTGTTTTAATGGTAACTCTCTTCCCCGCTAGCGTAGCACCACAAACTCAGCTTTGGGAGATGACAGGAATCAAAATGCCAGAGTCAAAACTCCAGATAATGCTGTAGCCAGAGGGGAAAGGCCCTGGAACTGCTCTGTGAGCAAAAGATCTGTTTGCCCTGGGCTTTTCTCATTCTGATGAGAAAGCCAACAGCCAAGGCCACCAGTGCCTCCAGTTCAGCAACACTTAACTGCACTTACTCAGGGCTTCTGGCAGTTCATTCCACATCCCTCAGAGCTGCAGGTTTTATATAGTGCCCCATACATCAACTAGACAGTGAGCTGATAAACTTTCCCCAGGCAGGTGGCCATGGGAATGGCCAGGAATTTGCACAGGAATTTCAACAGGAATTTTCTTAGACTCCTAAGGTCAGCAGACAGTAAAAACTGAAATTGTTTGATAGTCTGTCTTGCTGCTTACCAGGAATGTAAGCCTACAGATGAATACCTGCAGAAAACCAGATTTTTTAAGAGACATAAAACCTGAAGGTGGGAAGATACGGTCTCTGATCTCAGCACCTCAAATTGGGACCCACAAACAGCCATAGTAAAACACAGGTCAGAGAAAAGACCTTCCAGTATCAGGAAGGGCTCAGGGGCTGCAGGCTGGCACGTTACAAGGCAGCAAGGAGCAGAGCAGTTGCAGACACGTTCAGGAGCTGCTGCCCGTCTCGGACCGCGTTTCAACTGATCACACACCACGGAGGCAGAGTACCCTCCCTCCCAATGTACCAGACACCCCCCGCCACCCCTGTGGCATTTGGGAAGATTTATTCTGCACACAAACAGTCTGACCTGTGTGACTCACACAGGTAAGAGGAGGCTTGGCGCTTGAGTATGTGGAAGAAGCACGTAGAAGCCTTTTTGCTTATTGTTGCTCAATCAATTACCTTCTACAAAAATAACTTTTTTTTTTTCTTCCTTGCATGCCAACCATGGCCTGTTTGAACCGTGGCCAGGTCGAAGCTTGCTCCCAGGCCCTGAGGTTGTGCAGCACTGCTGGGTACGTCTGCAGCTGCCCCGGGTCTGCAGCCGCCCTGGGCCTGGGTGCTCAGGGTGAGCAGACAACCTTGTCAGGAGCATCTCCTCACCCAGTTTACTTTGTAAACACTGAGTGAGACACCACACAGGGCAGCAACAATAGGCACGGTCAGATCTCCTTGATCCAGCTGGAGGCACCTCCAGCTTCCCATTCATCCAACCTGTGCATTCAGCAAGTCAGATAAGGTGAGTCTTCTTTGACCCACTTCATGAGGCCAAGAAGCCAAGGACAGAGCCAGTCTTCAAGAGTGCAGGCTGTACTGCAATCCCAAAAGTCTGAATACACCCACCCACTAAATCTATCTCTGCTTGCAGCTTTACCTGTGACTGTGCTCCTGTGAGCTTCAGGCACCTTATTAGCACTATCTTCAATGGGAATACTAATGACAGTGAGACGCTCCCTGTGAGGTGCAGCACTCACATCAGGATGTGGGTACCAGTGCATGAACTCTAGGGAAATTTCAGCATCCACAGCCAACAGAAATTCTACTGCCAGAAGCATGCACATGACGTGGACATGGCCTAAAGTCATGTTAATAATGGGACTATTTTATTAAGGTGAGCTGAACGTGCACTTTTGTTGTAAAAACATCTTGAGGACATGCCTCTGCGTGCATGTTCGTGTTTGAATCTATCTTCCCTCCCTGCCTTTGGTGCCTTTTTTTCCCAGCTCTGGCTCTTCTTCCCTCCCCAACCTTAAGAGTTCCCGCAGTTGCACCCTGCATGCTGCCTGCCCAGTCCTCACGTCCTCTATTCCTCATTCCAGCACAGACTCCAGCTTTAAAGACCTCAGTTAGCCATAGTCTCTTCCTACTTCCCTCCCTCCAGGTCCTGAAACCTTGTTGCCTCAGCAGCAAGGCTTTCAAATCCTAATGATGCATCTTTGTCTCAGATTTTCCCTAACTGGGATCAGACTATACTCAGTGAGTTGATTTTTTCCCCTCTTTCTCCCTCCTCCTCCACCTCTTTATAAGGACCCCTCATTTCTCATTTACTCCCTTCCCAGCCCTGCAGACACCTCCCCTTCACCCAAGTCCACCACCTTCCTCCTCTGGTTTTGATTCTCCGTTTTTCTCTTCTGACTGTTGCTGATTTATGCTGATGACCCATATCACCTCCTCATCATGCTGTCTCCATCTCACCTATTCTGTTGCTCTGCTGCCCTGATCCTTTTCTTTTACTCAAAAAAAGAGACCATTTATTTGGCATGCATTGCTCAGACTCCAGGCTCTCTCCTGCTGAATTTCCCCTGCACTAACCTTCAAGTGGTCCCATTCAGCACCATCCATTAGCCTCCCCCATTATGTCCCACCCTTCAGCTTTTCTGTGATTTCCACTCCATCAACCCTGATGACTTTTCTTTTGCTTTTAACCCTCGTCTTTCTACCAAGTTCAATTGCAAATTCTCCCTGTACTTCAATTTCCTTCAATTTGCTTTCCCATAATATCCAGCCCAGCTGATGCCCCTCACTCACTTTTCCTGCTGTTTTCTGAAAGACTGCCTGCTGAAAGTCTAACCATCATTTCCAGTTCAACGTGGATAAAACAGAGTCCCTAATACCCCCACCCTCAAGCAATATCCAAAATCTCTTTTCTCTCCTTTCTGCAATGGCAATTACTGCTCGGTTGCAGGCAGGGCCCAGTTTTTGTTTCGTCAGCCTTGCTTTCAAGGTACAGCTAAGATCTCCTGATGCTTTCCACTTACAGGTCAGACATTGCCTATTCTATCTGCCCTCGTTGCTAAAACACTTCTCCAGGGTTTCACCCTCGCATTAGCTCAGTAATGGCGACATCTTTTTCTCTGCCTTCGTAATTGCAATCTTGATCCACTGTTTCATTTTTCCAAATACACTTACAAGGGTCATTTTCATAGCCTGATGCTTTGAGTGTGCCACTCATTTCTGTGCTTCTGTTGGCCAGCTCTCCATTCTCTAAAAAATAAAATAAAAAGTGCCCTTACATACTGCGGCTGTGCAGGCAAGGCAGAGCTGAATGGCAAATGGGTGCCTTTTGCAGCTTTTGAACACCCACTTTATGTTTCACATCAAGTACCTTCCTGTTCTCCCATAATTCCTCCCTGAGACTACGTCCCTGGGAACAACTGCAGAGGAACTTCGCTCATGTCTCCTACTTTCCTTCTAAAATCTCTCCCTTGCTGTGAAATAGTGCAACAGCAGCCAGGCTGGCAGCACGCTGCGCCTGCTCTGTACCCAGCTGACCCCTCTCACCATTACCTTGTGCTCCACCCTGCATCTAACCCATCTCTTACCTCTTGCTGGGTATTTCATGCATAAACCCCACACGGCAGTGACAGTCCTTCCCTTCTGCTCCGCCTGCGGAGCAGGTACACGTGCAGCAGCAACACCCAGGTCAGGAATCCCGGGTCTATGACAGCGCAATAATTAACGACATCTTTAATGTTAGCGAGAACTCAACTTGCTGAGGCTGAACCTACACCCTGGCTTGTGGAGCTTACTAAGTGTCTCTGATAAAAGACAGAAAGGCAGAGGCAGTATTCCAGTTTATTTCAAAGGTGGAACTCAAGCACATACATTGGGTACTCAAAAGGCCAAAACATGAATGCAAACCCTGAGCTCCATGTGCTTCTCCAGAGTCAGCCTCTCAATGGCCCTCACGCTGGCAAACGGGACAGAGAGCATTTCAGTCGTCAGTGGTTAGTTAAGCCATGCCCACTTTGGAAATAGCTGAAAGTTACTGTTGTCTCATGATTCTCGGTTGAGGACTCTTGTGCATTTGTAGTTTCTTTCCATCTCGTGCCAAATAAGCCCATCTCTGCTGATTTATTCTCAGCTTTATGACCTAACTAGGTAAAAGATAACATCCAGACTCCAAGTATATTTTGGAAAACACACTCTTAAAAAATATCAAAAACCTCTCTCTTCTTTTCAAATGAAAACTTGCTTGTGATCATGGCAAATGAAAGACTGGAAAGGACAAAAATGCCCTCAAATATCAGGTAGTCAGCTTCGCTGTTCCTAAGAAGTTGCTTTGCTCTGTTGAGTTTACTGTGTCACCAAAACCCTACCAGCCATAGCTATACAAAGCCTGCATTGTCTCAGCAAGGCTACTGAGATGTTCCTGATCTTGGCAAGAGCTAGGTGTACCCAGAAGCATTTTATTGAAAAAAAAAAATTACAACACTAGAATGAAATATTATTTTAGACCTCTTACTGGAAAGATGAAGGTCAGAGTCCTTCTTTCTGCTAAAGCAGGACACAAAAATACCATGTTCACAGAATCCATTTTACAGCCTTAAAAACTGCACCTAAAAATCCTCATATGAAACAAGTTTCAAAGCAACTCAACTACAATATAAGGAAGGATTTGTCGGTTTAGGTCATTGGTAATTTGGAGATCTCAACTTCCTGACGAAAGAAGCAACTACATACTCGCATACAGAGGCACGGAGGTAGTCCCTTCATAGTCTGTCAGATCTGTGTCCTTGCTACAAAGCAAACCTGATTCCTACATCCACTCAAGTCACTGATACCTTATTTTCAACAGGAACAGGATCTGGCAACATTTCTTCACAAAGAGCACATATTTCCTGGTATTAAATTTCTCAATAAATCAGAGCAATGTTGATTTGGGAAACCATGCACAGATGATCAGGGCCAGCAGTTTGAATGAAAAAGCCAAGATTATATTATTAGTTCAACTGTAAGCATAGTATAACATCTGCTGGAGTTTGTCACTCTAAGAGTGTTGTGGGGTCCTACAGTAAACCAACAAGTGCTTGCACACCCACTCCAGAGTAACCCCTGGATCTTCTTCTCCAGCTTCTTCTCTTCTAGAATTTTGAATTGCCAACCCAATAAACAGGACTTCAGTATACATTTAAAACCATAAAAATCAATTTCACTGGTTGTCAGAGCCAGTAATAAGTCTATGATGGTAGAAGTAAGAATTGCAATCTGTGTTGATGGGGTTAAATATTTTTAATTAGCTATCAAAAAAAAGCATCATTTCGAGCTTTTTGCCCAAGTGGTCTTAATTTTCACAGGGGAAAACAGCTGACAGTGGAAAAAAACACCCTAACAAGCAAAAAACAAACCCCTCTGCCTTCTGTCAGATGCTCTCACATCTTTGGCAGAAGAGGGTGTAGCATTTCAGAGAGTGGTAGCAAAGAAGCGAGGAGGCTCTGCCACATGGAGGAAGCCAAGACCCCAAAATGTGAGCAGCCTCAAAAGCAGATCCCAGGTGCTGGGGAGAGCCCTGCCGAAGCCAGCTGGGTGAGAGCCATGCAAGGTCAAGGTTTCAGACCAAAGTGTCATTGAAACAGTATTGCCTGAAGGCTCTGCCATCTCCACTGCTTATATTAAATACTTTTATTCCAAGGTTTTCAATGTTTTTTTAATCTGGTGTATTGAAGGCAGCACATTCTTTTACTTTCTAAAACTTCAAACAAAGATTTCGCATCCCAGGCTGCTGCAGGGATATACAGAAATGATTAGCAACCGTATTTACATGCCAGCCAACTCTAAATATTTCCCTAACAACACCTAGGGCCCAGAGCCTGTGTCTCAGAAGAGGTTGGTACCCGAAAGCAGGGGAGCGGCCCGGGGTCTCCACAGGTAGGGAGGTGAGGTTGGGGCACCTGCCCTCAGCTCCTGGCAGGATGCACGGCTTTAAAATAAACCAGGAGAAAAATCTCTCCTGGGACAGGAATATGCAGGGGAGTGGGGTGAGAGGGAGAGAGAACGAATGTGCAAGAAAAGTGTTTGTCTCTTCATTTATCTCCCAGACAGGAGTTTGTTAGCCTTTAGCGCTCGTGCTACGAGTCTGCCGGACACCAAATAGCGATATGTTCCTGGAATTATCTCTGTTTCCTCTCCGAGACTGCGCATTGCCTTCCAGTTTTCCAGCTGTATACCAGGCTCTACTTAACACCAGAGGCGACCTCTGGCCCCTGTGGCCTGGCACCTGCAGCACGGTGAGCCGGGTGTGTGGCCCACCGGCAATCCCGCCAGCAATTCCGCCAGCAATCCCGCCAGCAATCCCACCAGCAATCCCGCTGGCAATCCTGCCAGCAATCCCACTGGCAGCCTGCCTGTGCCCGGCCACCCGCTGCCACCTCGCTTGCGAAAGATGCTTGGTTCCCCCTCTCGCATCACGTGAACTCGGCTCAACGGGTAAAGAATAATTGCAGGCTTGTCCAAATTATCATTTGCAAAGTCTAGGAGGCACATAAAGGCACCAATATTCAATTTGTGTTAGCCTGGGGCAGCTCATTTCAGTCCAGTCTTACACTCCTGCTCTCTGCCAAATCAGCCCAGTTGAGCTGATAAAATTTAGGAGGGATTTGGTGATCTGTTAGGTCCCAGCCCATCTTTAACTCTTATAACACTTTGGCTGTAGCTCAAAGTTTTATTTTAAATTCCTAAGAAGAAATGAGCTGTGTAGCTTTCCCTCCTAAAAAAAAAAAAAAAAAAAAAAAAAAAAAAAAAAAAAAA
>WHYT01017480.1:365182-399115 GCA_009806455.1 Tetrax tetrax | reverse complement strand
AAAGGGCAAGCAAAAAAAAAAAAAAAAAAAAAAAAAAAAAAAAAGTAAAAAAAAAAATTTGAGCTTCTCCCTTCAATCACTTCTGTTCAAATGCACTTTTTTTCTGTTGTTGTTGGAAAGCTTAATATAGGCAATGTTTCGTCACATATATGCAAATACTTGACTGAACAACATTTATGGCTAGTAGTGATCTAAAGATCTTTTTCATCTGTTTGTTTCGCTGTGCAGGATGCTTCTGTAACTGATCAGTTCTCCCTACCCCCCCAATTAACATCTGTAATTGATGACTAGATAAGGATCTTCATCTAGGATAGCTGGACAAAGCAAACCCCCAACAAACAGTAGATTAGCAGTCCTGCAAGTTAAATCTTTAAACAATAAATAACATTGGAGGTTAAAGCTAGTCACAGAAATTAATTCTTCATAATTCTTCCTAATTTTTAAAAGAATTCTTTTTATTCTTAATTAATTCTCTAGGAATTCTTAATTAATAATTCATCTTAGTTCTTCTTAATTTTTAAAATAAATATTCAGCGTTCAATACACACTATGCTGCTTTGTTACTGTTTTATTACCTATGCTTTTTGAAAGCAGTTTGTCCTTCTAAACATGAATTTATATAATTGTATTCATTTTCCAGTAGAGAAAAATCCCACAGTTTTTATGTAAGCAAATCTGCCTTGACTTCCTAAGAGAGTTTTGCTTCAGGCAGAAACTGATGAATCAAACTACTACTGGGATAACGTGTAAAGCCACACAGCCAAATATTGCACAGTTCCAGCTAGCAGCGTGCTCTCACCAAACGACCCTAATTCAAATGTTGATAAAGGGGTGTGATTCTGGTTTTAGCAAATGTATCACGCATAAAAAACATATTTCAGAACTTACTAGCATTAATGAGCAAATAATCATAGGGAAAATTGTCATCAAATACTTGAATTAAAATGAGAATTCAACATTAGCTGCAAACATTTTATGCAGTTAAATTCTTTAAGGAAAAATAGTCCAGAAAAGCAAATAATGAGGGTCTTAGTGGTAAAAAAAAGTCTCCTAAGTACTCTAGCATTGTCTTCCTTAAAAACGCGACCCATTTGTCCTAAAGCAAGGGTTTTCCATAGTGTCTTAATCTGATAAGATTGCCAATAAATCCCCCAGGAAATCCATCTCATGGAGAGAGAGCTTATCCTCCATTGGCTCTGTTCAGAGGAGCAAAACAGGCATTAGTGGCAGAAGTACTTCTTTGCCAACAAGTACAGATCACTTCTTCTAAATGAGAGTCTCTGTGACATAATGAATAGTATAGAAAATGGAAAGACATATGAATATACTGGCCTGCGTGTCCAGGACACAGCTATGCTACCAAGAGCTGTGGTTGCACTGGTGCGGTAAAGCCAACTGGTTGAAGGTATGCTGCTAAAAGTGTAGCTCTGCCTGTTTTACTGTTTTACTCTTTACATGCGCTTGTGGGACTCACCTCTGACTGACATACGTCTGAAAAACAAAAAATTCTTCTTATTGTAACAGTCGTACCAGTTATCCTACCATCAGACATCCTTGTCAGTGCTGGTCAGACTGGATTTGACATCCTCTCTGAAAGCCAGTTCATGCCTTCTTTTCTGGTAGACGATTCAAGTAGGTTTGAAGATACCAAGGATAGGAAAGAGTTTGACATTTGTCAGTTCAGCTGCAGGTGAAGAGTGTTACAGTGCGTGGAGAGTACAGTTAGAGCCAATGCCAGGCAACAGCTCATCCAGCAATCAAAACATTGTGGTTGTGAGCTCTTTACATAGGAAGGAAAGAGTCACCCAGCCGTAATCTGCTGCAGCACCCTCCAGTCTATGGGTTAAAATGAAAAAGCAGTCACAACCCTGTAGTACTGAGCAGAGATTTCCTGTTCCTCTGCCAAGCCATGGTAGGGTTTCTGACCAAAAGAAAATAGTTTAATGAGTCCATAGCAAAGCAAATTAAGCTAAGTGCAGCATGATTAGGCTGTGAACACTAATCTTTAAAAGCAACAGTATTTGATTAAGGAAGGCGTCCTCCAAAACTGGTCTTAAAATTGCAATAAAAAATGTCTGGCTATGAAAATTCAGTGTTGGGGGGTTGAAGGTTTTTTTGAGCAGGGCCTGTCTCCTGATTTGTAACACTTCCTTCTGAATATTGTGGTGTAAATTGTGTAATACCTATTGTACAGTTCATCACTACTGCCAAGAGCTGACTTTACTGCAGCAAGCGACTGCATGTTGAAAGTTTCGCGACTGCATTTCATTCAGGAGATTATGAAAACCCTTTTTTTTTTCTTTACTAATTGGGAAACTATGAAAAACACAAGTGAGAGAGTATGTTACCCAGGAATGAAATGTTTCTACATATCAGAAAACTAATTGGAGAAGTAGAATATTTGTTACTTCTGTAAAAAGTTAAAAACCCTCTATTTCAACTCTAAATTTTTGTTTAAGCTTTCTAACACAGAGTGTTTCCTAGCACAGTTTAAATATTTGGATATAATTCAGTAAGCAAAGACAGTCTGCAATTAAGTCAGTCATCTTACAGTGTTTGATTTTTTCCCAGTTGAAGCTTGGAGAGAGAAAATTTCTGAGAGTGGTTTGTGAAATATTGTAATTTCCTATGTTAAAGAGCTCAGGATGCTTAGTCAGTGACACAGCACCTTCTCCTCCAGAGAGGTCTTGCAGGGAGCAAATCTGGGACCCCATTTCCTGGGAAGAGGGGATGAGATGGACAGGGGCAGCTAATGAGAAGGGTGATGGAAGGAAAAAGAGAGCCCAGTGAAACCCTTGTGGATCTTTGGTCTCCCAGGACCACGTTGTTTTCTGTTCCACTGACTCTCCTGGGAGCTGCCTGAAGCCAGTGTAGCATCAGGGCAAAAAAATCATCCCTTTGTCAGCACAGCTGAAAGTATCAGAGCTGGCTCTGCCTATAGATTTAAATGCCTCTTACCAACAAAGCTCCCCATATCGTGAACACCCAGCTTCTCCTCAGAAGGTATTTACATATTTTTTGCTACTGGTATCAGTCCAGGATTATTAAACTAACTCCTGTCATTTGGGATCCACACAGAGATGCTGTGGCTTGGATACAATGCCCTTTACTAACAAAACTGGCTTGGTTCGAGATCAGTTTCCACCAAAACCAAAAGGGTGTAATATGAAAGAATGAATTTCCTTTCAAAGATCAAATCCAGGCACATAACTTCATGAAAGGCACCACAGACTTGTACAGAAGAATTTGCTCAGAAATATTTTATAGGTAGGGGAAAAATCTTGTCTCTTTTCCTCACGGGGTTGTGAAAACACCTCATCACATTGCATGCAGAAGAATAGCTCAATTTATTGTTGATAATACAAATAATAAAGATTATAATT
Organism: Tetrax tetrax; assembly: GCA_009806455.1. Taxonomy (NCBI): domain Eukaryota; kingdom Metazoa; phylum Chordata; class Aves; order Otidiformes; family Otididae; genus Tetrax; species Tetrax tetrax. The sequence continues at coordinate 395,732 of WHYT01017480.1, read as the reverse complement.
TGAATTTTTAAGAAACTGTAGCAGCTGACATGATTTCCCCCATCGTCTTGTCCTCTCCTATTTTCTCACCTGCACTGTTTTCTCTCCGATACTTCCATGCAGACTGACTGCAACCTCTGTCTCTGTGGCTTCCCTCCCTCCGCAGTCTGTACGTCTTGCTTCCTACTCAGTGATTTGACCATCCTACCCCTCTCAGCAGTCTCACCTTCTATCTACATGTTTTCAGAGTTAGGCTTTCATTTAAACCCTTCATGTCTCAGACCTTCTCATTCTTTTCTCCATCTCAACACTTTGGGTCTGCCTTGCCGTGACTCCAGCAGTGCCAGCCCAGGTCACTCTAATATTTGCTGTTGTACAAGTAACGCATGTGTTCTGCCATGCTGCCCTCACACTAAATACAATTCCCAAACTAAAAGATGCACGTAAATCCACTAGTGCCTTTTCCTTGGGCTCCTCATTAAAGCAGAGGTCTGTTGTGACAGCAGTGAGAGATTCCCAGTGTTATGTTTTGGGATGGAGATGACACGCCAGAAGGCACTGGCAGAAGGTATGCAGCCTGCCTGGCTGCACTGCAGCTTGCTGTCCTGTTTTTGTCCTTTGCAATAACTCTCCTTGACCTCTAAGGCCCAAATCTCCATCGCTGTGCACGCTGTGCAGCCAGTTACACCTGTGGGAGCCGGGTACGAAGCAGCCTTTTGATTTTGAGGTTTGCACTCACTGTGCCCCTGGCCACAGAAATACAGCCACAACAGCTGCACGGGCTGCTCCCCTTGGCCCGTTTGGACAGCAAATATCCCTTGGGGGGTCCTGGAGCCAGAGAGGTACATTGGGGTGCTTTACTTCAGGGGAGTCTGCACGATGCACCTTGACTGCACGTAAACATGCCCTCATTAACCCTTGCCGCACCTCCAACCTAAGCCCACAACTTGCAGGGTGCTGCAGAAAGCTGCTGCTCTTCCTCCCTCTCTCCTTTATTAAAGCTCTGGAGGGAAGAGAGCTCTGCACTGTCACACAGCCACGGGCAGCACCTCCTCCAGCACAGATATAACAATACTAATGTCCTTTCTGTTGTTATTATGCTGAGCTTGCTCACATATGTGAAGTGGTTTTCCAGTCTTGTAATAAAATGAGGACCTGAAGATGCTCTGAATGCAGTATCGCTCCTCTCTTAAATTCTCAGCTCAGAAGAGTGAATAGTTTCCACAGGGGATCTCAGAGACATCTTCTGCCTTGTGGAAGGTTGAGAACTCACAAGTGAAAGCTTGGGTGCTCCCTTCATAGCCAACACACATTTCTCTAGCTGAAAACTAGAAGCTGTTGCTGGTGAAATCAGGAGCTGGGTAAAATCACAAGGCTCTGTGGTCAGACTTAACCCTGGCTAGAAGACACACTGAGTGCTGGTTTGCTATTTACTCTGAAGTCACTTCTCTTGGAAGGGAAGTGAAATAGGCAAAGTGCAGCAGAAAGCAGTTTGGCAGGAAATTTTCGTTTTGTACCAAAGTAAGCTCTAAGAACAGAACAAAAATCAAGCCAAGTAGAATTCAACTATTTATTAATCCTTGTAAAAAGGGAAAAAAAAAACCAAAGGAGTTGCCTAAATTCACAATTCCTCTCTCTCAGCACACAGAAGAAGTAAGGTCTGAGAGGCCCCCAAGACATCAGATACCACCGTGGCGCATGTCGACACTTGCGTGCTCGGCTGGGTGTGAGCTTGTGTAGAGGTCAGGGGAACAGTTAGGAAGGTTTGTGCCTGTGGGAGGGAAGAGGTGTTCACACGCATCCCATAATAGTCATGGGTGGTTAGCAGAAGAAAATGTACCCAAATGACTTAGTGACTCGAAAATGATGGTGAGAGTTGAACCCCCTCCGCCCTCCAGCAGACAGAAGTACTACAGCAGAGCACGGGACATGGGCTGCGGGACTGTAACGCAGAAAAAGGAACCCATCAAACAGAAAGGTCACCCAGATACGCGAGACCTCTGTCCCACATAAGCCTTATGTTAATAAACACTGATGTTCCTTTTGACCTAAATAGCTAGGTAAAATTAAAGGGCTTTTTGTTTTTTAATTAGCAACTTGCAACAAAAGCAGGAACATTTATTGCAATTCAGATTACTTGCAAAAATAGTTAAGTGTGTGATTTCTTGGACACAGGAGAAATTAAATAATGATGAAATATTTTATTTGCAGGAACAGATAACACTAGACCAAAAGGCCCCTCTGCAGGCTTTTGGTAGGACTCTCCACCACTTCTGTTCACCGTCCTGCTGCTTCTCTGTGCGTTAGCTCGCAGCTTCTGAGCCCTGAGTTGTCTCCAGTCTGCCCACTCACCACAGAGTAATGTTCTTGACCTTCTAACCCTAGAAGGACCTATGCCCAAAGACGAATTTCAGCAGGAAATTATGGTTATCTTTGCATCTTTCCTCATCCCAGGCTTTGGGGAGCTGCTGCCTGCCTCCCACTGGTGAAGAAATCCCAGACCCCAAGGCTGGGCATTGCCAGTGTCTGGCTGCACGTCTCTCACCCTCCAAAGAGGACACAGAAGTCAATAACAGGCGATGCACAAGGGAAAAAGAAGGTGGAGACTGCTAGGAGAGACAAGCATCAGCAAGAGGGATGGAAGGAGGAATTAAACATTACAAAATAACCACACATCTTGCTGGTAAATAAGGACAGAAGGCTATGTGACAGGGAAATTTTCCAATATTTTCTCTGTTCTCTTTTTTTTTTTTTGAAAGCCAAGAACCACCAAAAGAGTGTACATTACACTGAAGAGCAGATTGCACTGCAATCCATTATAAGAGATGGATTTGCATGGAATAAGTGTTCTGTTCCAACTCAGGTATTGCAAAGTTAAAACCACTCTGCTTACCTGTCAAACCAGCTTGAAACTGAGAGGGAGTGACCAGCTCTGGCAGGAATACTCTGAGGTGTACAATACACCGTTTTTGATTGTTTCTATGATAATTATTTTACAATGGATCATGTGAAACAATTTTGGTGATAATTATATAACAGCAGCCCAGTGTGTCTTGCTCCAATATTTGAAGAGGACCCCCACCCTTACCAGCCCCTGTAGATTCATGGCAGCAAGACAACAGTACAACATAGCTTTGTGATTTTGTACAAAAAACCCCATATTTATCAGTTAAATTCACTTACTTGTAATGTCTTGCAGTTAGCTAATGATGAACATCTGTGTATTTCTGGATTTTCCTCTTTTTCAGTATTTCACAGCATCTTTTTGGCTTAATTTGAGGGTTCAAACAAGACAATTCCGAAGAGGAATTAAATCCTCCCCACCTGGAAATTTATTGAAAACATACATTCCAAAAGTGAAATTCACCCAGTGTGAAAATTGCGAACTGTATATACATGAATAAAAGGCACAGCCCATTAAAATTCATGCATTATTTTAGACTTAGATGCAATATTCTAAGCAATTCACTGTTCTTTAAGAAATTAACCTAGAAGCAATGTTTAGGATTACATATACCATTCATACAGAATAAGAACAAGGTCAAAATAAAGCCATGACTTTTGATTACACATACACGGTAACCAGAAGAATTTGTGACACAATCACAAACGGGGTCATGACACAGTTGGTTTGACCTTTGTACAAGTATAAATAATAATAACAAAATAGGTAATTCTTGTTGCATAATGCAGTCCAGGTGTACTCTGTCCTGAGGAAGATCTGTTGACAAAGTAAAAGGCATTGTCTATTCAGATTATAAGTTCTGTGGGAAAAGCACAGGATGTGATCCACATTTGGCAACACGTAGAAGAACCGGGTCTTGATCCATGGCACGTCACTCCAGCACTACAGTAAGATATTCTATATTAGTGATCATAATAACCATTAACTCCTCCATAGGTTTTCCCATCAGGAACTCTGAAGAAATGTATCACAGGATGATTAATGGGATTCACTAGAAGAAAAACTAATGGCTTAATCTGGTCTTTGTAAGATAAGGTCAAATACATCTGCGTGCCCTAAAATAGTCTCTTACCAAGAAATGCAGTGTCACTTTGACAGAAGTGTTGTTTCATATATTATGTTCCAGGTCCTGGCTGTACTAGAGCGGCGTCATGGGTAGTGGTGGTTGGAAGCCACGGTGGGGTGATTCTAGGTCTCTCCTGCAGATAAAGCTTTAAACAGGAAGGTAAAAAAAGAAGGAAGCAAGGAACGCTTGGGGCAAAAGGATGATGATGAAGTGTCCTGCCCAGCTGAGAAGACAAAGGGGATAGGTAACCCAGAGCAGAGTAAAGGGAGGTGGGAGAAAGCAGTTAATTAAATTAACCAGAAAGAAACCTAGATCAGAAGGAATTGCTTCAGCTTAATTATTGCTGATCTAATACTAATCAAAGTAATCAATAGTTGAACATTCCTTCACCTAGGAAATCAAATACAAATCCAAAGTGACTTTTTATTATCTTGCAATAAGAACTTTTCCAGATGCCCTCCCACCGCTGCTGAGAAGTACGAGTTGCTGCAGACCAAATGATTTACGTTGCCTGGAAGCCAGCGGGGATTTACCTTCAGCGCCTTGTCATGGACTCTGCCATCCCTGCCAGACTGCTCGGGCAAAAGCAGAGAGTTTATATGAGTTTTATAGGCCTTAATTGTTCTTTTTTTAAAAATACTATTAGCTTAGTAATTAGTGGTTTGTTAATAATAACCTTGACAAAGCCAAAATATCTACTGGCATTATAGACAGAATTGTTTTAAGCAGGAGAGACGGAGAAGAATGCAGAGCACTGAGTCAGAACCAGTCTCCTCTAGCCAATGCTGACACCACTGTGTTCTTAGCAGCACGTTCTACTGTGATGGCCAAGGTGCTTTTTAGATTTTCTTTTGGTTTGTTTTTTTTTTTCTCCTGACCAGTACTCTAGTTTCCTCTAATTCTTTTTTCTTCTTCTGTACTCTTTACTACTATTTTTCTTCTCCTTTTCCCAGACATACTCATCCAGCCTCAGTTTATCTCAAAATTCACCAGTTTAACTTGCAGGTACCAAAAATTACGGACTGTTTCCAGTGAGATGGGCACAGGCAGTGTGCAGGAGCAACTGCAGAAAACAAGAACTAGGCTTTGAACACCTGTAGAAAGGTTGGAGGCCGACACCATGCAAAAACCCAGAGGGCTCTGAAAAATACCTATTCCCTCCCATCTGCTACCACTCCTTTAGTACAACCTGAAGTTGAGCTCACCGAGAAAATTATGTAAGTGCTCCCAAACGTAGTTCAGGTCAAGTCATCTAACTCAACATAAACAGCTACCAGCGAGGTGCTCCCGGGGGCAGCAGGGATGGCATTGTCCAGCTATGATGGAACAGCCACCACCTGGGAGCAAATGTCATCATGCACACGAGCTGCTGCCATGGCACCAGCTTCACGCCCTCACACTTCTGTTCGCACCATCATCAAGCAAAGTTTCACCAGGTGGATTATCTTTCCCCTTTAGAAATTAAGATCTTTATGAAAAAAAATGAAAATGTCATTAAAGTGTGCTCTTGCCCTTAGTTCTCTTGTGGATAATGGAAAGAAGAGCAATGCTGACAATGGCTTTACAAAAAGTTAAATCTCTGAGATATGTTGTTTTCACTCATTTCTCTCTAACATAAATCTGTTTCAATTGAAGCAGATAAGAAAACAGTAGTTTTATGACACATCATGGGGTCGAATTCTAAGAAACAGCATTTTTTCTCTAAACTAACAAAGCAGCAGGCCACCTAGTGCCCTCCAGGCTCCAGTTCCAGGCTCATACATTACAGATGCCACCAAAAAGCATCATTTTTAACAGGGAGCCTGCCATTAGCAAGCAGTCTCATAGTACCACAAGTAAAGTGTGGTAATACTTGGAAGAAAATCATCAAATATTCCTGAAAATTTTAGATGGATGTAGAATTTTGCACACCTATCAACAAGCTCTGCTTGCAGATGGAGGGATGCTTGTTTTCCTAGCTGATCGCTGCAGCCCTGCAAACACCTGACTATTTGAAAATCAAGCTGGGGTCCTTTTCTCCTCATGTTATCACAGAGTCACAGTGCTGGAAGAGAACTTGTGAAGTCACCCAGTGCGTCCCCCTGCCTAAAGGGATGATCAGTTTTTCCGATGCCGTTTCTGACAGATGCTTGTCCATTAATGATCACTGCTAATAATGATCCTCGAGACCACGTTGTGCCCACAGTGCTTGCAGTGGGGGCCATACAGGTCAATGTGACTAGGATTTATTAAGCTCCTCCTGATGTACGGTATCATAGGGAAAGGATCCAACTCCCTGCTCCTTACCTGTGTTGGCTTAGAGGAACAAAGAAATCCGAAGGAGAGGGGAAGGAAATAATAATTTATGCTAGCAAAGAGCCAAGATTCTGAACACAAAAGTACTTTTTGTCTTTTTTTTTTCTTTAATTAGGATCATACACTTGTAAGAGTGATCATGGGAGCAATGCATGACACTTCCTAACAGAAATCACTCAAATTCCTGCAAGAATTTTTGCAGCATGCAGTGCTTTCAAGCATAATGGGCTTAGATCCACAAATTTACTGCTTGTAAACTACCAAGACTACAGCAGACAGATTCAGAATCCCAGACAGATAATTTGCTTTCTATCATCTCAGCTTCTGTTTCTGTGGCACTGTGAAAACCATAACCGCCACGTGTGTTAGATGGATCCAAGCAGAAGGCTTTGCCATGCCCATGGGTGCAAAGCAGAGGCCAAACCAAGAAGTGTCCACTGTTTTGAATAGTTCCAGGAGCTGATCATGCAAGAGAATAAATCACAAATAAATATGATAGACAGGATGTGAAATGGCTGAAGAAATGTCCTCTGCAGAGGCAGAAGGCCTGAAGAGGGAGGAGAGGAAAGGAAGGAAGGTGAACTGGCTTATTCAGCTTCTTCGACCATTTTGGATAAGAAAAATATTTTCTTCACACCAAGTCAGCAGAAGCATTTCCTGACAACTTGATCTCTTTGCTGCCTTTTTTTTTTTTTTTCTTTTTCCCAGCGAAAGCAGCTTTCTAAAAGGCATTGAAAAATGTGGGTGCTGGTCGAGGGAATGTATTTAACTGTCTCCAGGCTCCACGCTGACTCCATTACCTGAGCTTCACTCAGGCAAAGCCCCATTGCACAGAGCAGGAGGAGAAGGCAGGGGACGAAGCAGCATGAACCAGCAGCCAGGCAGAGCCTGGAAGGGCTGGCAGCAGGAGCACCCATGCGCAGAAAGCCAGTCACGGGTGCCGGATTTAAACCAAACCCTTCAACAGCTTTCCTTCAAGCATTCAAGTCTGCAAGGTGCTTTTGGGTTTCCTTCCTCTCCTCCAGCCCAGTCCGTAGCTGGTTACAGTTCAGGGTTGTGCTCTCACCCCTGCTCAGCTGCTGGTGCACTGACAGGGTTTTAAACTCCTTGTTTTAAGTGCCATGTGAAACAGCAGTGAAAATACTTCTCTGAGTAAATCAAGCAGCAAGGGGCACCTGGGGTAGGATTTGCCTCTGCTCTTTCTGAAATGTGAGAGGTAAACAGGGACTTCACTCTGCATAGAAAATCCTACTCAGGTAGAGCTGATTTTACTTTCATGGGACTAGTTGTTAATAATTTCAAATCTTTCCTCTTTATGCCTTTTATTACATTTTTTTGTGAGAACAGGTGAAGTTTTGCAGCGCAGTTGCCTAAACTGGAAAAATCTGTTTGCATGATTTGTAGAACCTAGGAAAACAAGCTCAAGAAAAAACTGTAAATATTTTTAATTAATGTAAACTACTCCTCTCCCTAGTAAGATTCAGGCCCACGTTTCACCCTTGCTCCCAAGCCTGAAGTGAGCAATGAGGGCGGCGTGAGGAGAGGAAGGAGCGGTGGGTGCCCAGGGAGGGCAGGGGACGGTGCTGCCAGAGGGGGACATCACACGGCGTGGCCTTACCAGGGGCTGCACGGCCACCCTGTGCCCTTCTCCTCACCGTACTCTTTGGAAATGGCCACTGTGGGTGAGAAAGGCGGGCTGCACCTTTCCAAACCCACGGTGAAGCCACTGTCCCTGCACACTCCGAGACCGAGCTGTATTTCTTGTCCGGATTGCTAAGCGGCGAATGTCCTCTTTACCTCCCCCACACAGCGATTTATGCACTTATGTGCTATTAGGACACTCCAAACAGACGAATTACTGCAAGCACACACAGTGCCCTGGATGACCTGAGTGAAATCATCACAGCAGCCTTGCGTTTTGTTTTTCAGGGGCATAGAGGAGCCCTTTCCCAGACAGGACAGCAAATGGCAGCCGCGGTGGTTTTTACCCTGCTGCTGAAGTGCGGTGTTGTTAACACATGTCTGGCCAGACAAACTTTACCAGGCTGATTCTGAACTTGAAGTGAACCTGGGTCAACTGCAACTTCGTACTTTGTGTCATAAACAAATGCTCGGCAGCGGTACCCCATGACTCAGTGTTTTAGTGAGACGGCCATCAATGAAAAACTCTAATGAAGAAAACGACTTCCACCAAATCTCTCCATTATGTGCTGATTCTTTTTTATGTTCTCAAACTAGTTTTTTTTTCTTTTTTTTTTTTTCCCTGTTGCTAATGAGGACTTGAGAATTTGATTTAGCTCCTTGGAATGACTGCCACTTACTGCTAGAATGTTAATCTGTCTAAACCCATTCAGCTCCTCTTACTTGGAAGTCAATCACCTGGAGCCTGCATTTCAAAGAGATGCTGGCTAAGGCAGTCACCACAGCAGAGATGTTTTCGGACAACTCCCACAGTTGGGAGTAATCTCAGGAAAACTCAAGGCTACTAGACAGCAAACAGATTTGTGTTGATTCCCCAAGATAAACAGATCTGGAGTCAGCCCCGACAGAGACCAAGAGGCAAATGTGGGGGAGACAGGAGGCTGTTGAGCTGCAAACACAAGGCTGCGGATCACACAAGGGATGCTGCACTGGCATGTAGCATCAGTGCCTTTCGGAGGACAATCTTTGGTTGATGGTGAAAATATACCCAGGGAGGACGTAGTCAAAGAAGCAGAGGGGAGACACACCAGGACACAGCCAGAGCTAAAGCTTTAAAGTGTCAGCAGAGGAGTCTGGCTTTCCAGAAGTATTTAGAGAGCTCATTTATTTTGTCTTGTACTGGCCCTTTTTTAAACTCTTGTTTGGAGGGGGAGAAAATTTATAAAATCCCATACTAAATGTAGGAGACACGGGCATCACCTGAGACAGTCAATGCCATACTGGAACTGCGTATCTGTGAATCATCCCACTGTGATCTGCTGGAAATGTTTCTCTTTTAGCTTCCTTAGCATGCTCAGAAAGCCCCAGCTGTAAGATGGTGCTGCCCAGCCTGAGGGACGGCCACCGCTGGGGAAGAGTGGGAGATCTGGGGGACGCACTGGGCCCTGCCTGGGAGCAGAGGGGACCACGAAATCCCTAACTGCCAGAATTGCTCCTGGGTATGGGTTCGTTACATGGGAAGAAGAGTGTTTCACCCACAGTACACCCCATCTCTGTCACTGCCCTTTCACTCCACTCCCCATGCAGTTCACTTATGGCAAACCTTGTACAAACTACACCCTTTCAGAGAGGGGAGAGGTGGAAGAAACACACAAATCCTATTGATTTCCTGCTGAAACTATACTGAAATAAACACACTTTTTTTTTTTTTTTCTTTTTTAACATGAGTTTTCTCAGCCACTTGGTTGTAAGTTAAGTGTTACCTAAACCAAGGGACAAGATTTCATAATAAAGAGACAAAAGGAATTGCAACAATTTAATAGGAAAATGATTGCTTTGCTGCTGTTCTCTAGGAGCAGACTGGTCCTGTGATCCTAAATGAAAAAGTCCATTTTGCAAATAAGCAAATATTCAGAGTGGTTATTTGATCTTTGAATAAAATTTTTAGTTTTTTCAAAATAAAAAATGTATCTTTAGAGTGCTTCTCTAGAAACCTTATACATGAGAAATGCACAGGGAAGGTCACAGCATGTATTTTGTCAGCACATACCGTCCTTTCTGAACAGACAGCCCGAGATGGAGCTGGGCTTCACTCAGGTACTTGCACACTTGCCTGCTGTCATAGTTCTAAAATGGGAGAACAAAGAAAATTAAAACTAAAAACCATCATTATTATTATTGATTTATAAGCAAAATGGAAGATTATGTCCATAAGGCTTAGAAGTAGCACCTATGCTGAGACCTAATGTTAGAATTTCTTAAGAAGGAACTCGGAAAAGAAACATGGCAGGCCTGATACACTCACTACAGAGAAGGATTAAAAGTATATTTTAGCTTTAGCGTACAAGCCTGGAATATGCAGGCACTGTAATAACCTAGTACCTAAGTTTTGAAGTAAACTTTCTTAAAACTACTTAATAGTTAGCAGAAGCAGTCTGAAGGATTCAATACAGCAATATCAACATGGTTTCAAATTCTATTCTAAAAGGTTTTTTGTTGTTCACTATGGAAGAGCTACATTTGTGAACTTCTAATTTTCCATAGACTTGAAGAGGAAAACCTAGGAGAATATTTCTCCTGTCTGAAAATTTCAGAAGAAAATGATGGATTCAAACCTCTGCAGTTACCAACAGCAGACCCACTGCCAAGTCCCTTTGGAGAAGGCCTGGTAGCCCTAGCAACCTGCTAAGCTTAAGACCATCAGAGAAAAGCAGCCACAAAATGGTCATTTTTGTCTCTTTGACTGTCAGGATTATTCCAAGAATCAGCTGTTTCCAGGAATGACCTTTGCTGGAAAACAGAAAGACTATAAAGTGTGGCCAGGATGCTGAGCTAATGTGGATGGCTGGCTTTATTTTGTGATGCCAGAAAAAACTACTCCTGGTAATTTTGTGATCACAGAGCAAAGAAAGTGATTTTCATGTGTGAAGAAATGAATGCCTTCTCCATTTATTTACATCAATGCTTGGTGAAGCGATGGAGAGATTGTAGGTACCTGTATAAATACACAAGATTTCTAAACTCCTGTCAACTGGAGAAGCCATTTTTTAAATGAATATGTCCCCAGCTTATCTTCAGCCCACAAGTTTTAACTCTTTTTAAAAGAAGTTCTAACAATTTCTGTTTGATTATAATTACATGAGATCTAAAGCAAAGCTGGTTTTTGACACACAAGAATATTCAGAACTTTTGGCAGCAATGCGAAGATGATAAAGCAAAGCTTTTAAATGTCTGGATGAAATAATGAGACCTGCCAAAATATTTCTTTGGGAGGTAGAGGATGGTGGAGGAAGAGTGATCTTCAGGCTTTTCTCCGTCTGTCATTGCTCAGACGAGCACCTTGCACCAGTGAATTGATGTCTGCGTGACAACAACCTCCCATCCCTCTGCACGTGGGCCGCCACCCTGGGGGTCCCTAGAGGGGACACAGGTCTCCCCAGCCTGGCTGAGCTGTGGTCTCCCTGCTAGTATGGCCCTGTTGTAGAAGGATTAAAAGACCTTTTATATTTGGATTATCCAAAACATGGCCGTCCTACCACCTGCTTCAGCCAAACCGTCTATTTTAATGAGAAAACGAGGCCCATGCACCCACATACAGATGCTTGGAAGAAAGGCTGATTTTGAGGCAAAAGGCATGGGAAGAGCTATTAGATATTTTGATTCGTACCTGCATTGCTTTGTTTTGCCTTTTTTGTTTCAGATTCTCAGAATTTCCTGATACTTCTTATTTATCTGTTTAAGTAAGCACAGGCACAGATGGTGCTTAAAGCTCTTGCCAGCCTAGCTATGTTGTAAGAGGTGCAAAATTGATGACTTAGCCTGTGCAAGAAAAAGCCAGTGGCTTGGCGATTAGACTGGCAAAATAATTCTTTGCTCTCTGTTAGACCATATACTATCAATACACTATTTTCCTTAGGTACTACTTTTATAAACTATGCTAGTAAAGAAATATAAACTGCTACAAACTACCTCAGTAAGAGGCTGTGCCACTCAACAAATGACTCCTTCCAAATGCAATCAGGGAGCTGTTTAAACTGTCACTCCACAAGGATATTTGAGGTACCTGATTTTTAAGATCTTTAAAAAGTATGTCAGTCACAGGCTTGATCTTTCAATATTTTGTATGAGTCCCATTCCTTGAAAAGCAGAGGTTTGTTGTTAAAGATGGTTGTCAATGGCTGGGGTTAAGCTGTAAGCTGATCTGGAATTTTTTTAATAAAGTGCCTATTATTTGCAGAAAACTGCTGAGTAAAGCTGTTCATGTATATAATGCCATCCTATATTTAAAAAACATCATAATAATGTAGAGTTAGGCATACATTTCACTGTGAGGTCTTGCAAAAGACATGTACCAATCAAACTCCAGTGTGCAGCACTGGTACAAGTTATACTCCACTTGTATGGGTGGCTGTTAGGAGAACTGAAACCCCTGTGCAGTCAAATGTGACTGCCTGCAATTTGCAGGTATATTCTCCAACCCCAAGCAGTTTCAGGTGTCCTGAAGAATAGCAAGATCCAGCATTACTGTCAGAGGTTAAGAGCCTCAAAGCCTTCTTACTGGGAAATTGTCTTCCTGAGTTTCAGCTGACTGAAAATGTCTGGATATAAACTCCTTCTAGCTGAACTTGATGTCTCTGACACAAACTCCTCAACTGGGCCAGTTGACCTCTGCTTATACAAACTTCATGTCTAGAAGCTGACCTCACTTGTGTGACTTAAAGAGAAAGGCATTCTGGAAAAAAAAAATGGTGCTATGATTTTCTTCCTTGTGCTCCAGCCTGGAGTTTTGAAATCACGGGCCAAATCCCAGCCATTACCACTGTCAGGAAAACCCAGAAAATTTTCTGTGTGAAAATTCCTACATTCTTTCCCACACTGCTCACCAAACAGTTCCTAGCAGACACATATCACACTTGTATTGGGGTGTAAAACTTCTCACAGGCAGAAAAAAATGATTTTCAAAAAAGCAATACAAGCAGAAACTGGTAAAATCAAGAGAAAGAGAAAAGCATGGCTTTAGGAGGAAAATAAAGGCCTGGGAATCCTCTTATTCTACATGTCCCTTTCCTGGTGGCACGCTAAGTGAGGTCAGGCCTCCAATTCACTCTGGCGAAGGGGGAATGGCAGGCACAGTCCAGCCATTTTCTTTGCTCTCCATCGGAGCAAATAGAGCTCCCACCCCTCCAACCTGATGGGACAGTTGAGCTTTTTACCACAGCCAGGTCTCTTGCCACCCTCAGGGAGCCCAGCACTCTATCTCCACATAAGTCAGATCTCATGGGTCATGGCCAAGGAACCACCGCTACACTCGGAATGGCAACTCACCATGTCTGCTCCTGGCTCTAACGAAACCTTCAAGCCCGTCCCAGAAGGGAAAAGCCTTAAAAAAAAAAAAAAAAAGCTTAGTATTTCTTTTACAAAAGTCTCAAAAATGTTCTTTTTTTTTTTTCTTTTTCTGCAAGTGTTCTGTATAGCCCACTACATATATTCAGTACAACCAGCTAGCCATTCCCATAAAATACACGAACAACAGAATTCAGAAATGTGGCTCTCATGAAAGGCTTCAGACAAACCAAACAGGCGAACAAAAGCTCAGTAAGACCCTCTTTGGCCTGATAGCTCTCTTCATAGATAGACAGGCTTTTGTTTAGGTTCTTGGCATTTTGCAAGGGAATAAAAGAGATCTAATATATAGGAAATCTAGAAGATGGAGTTTTATTTCTTTTTTTTTTAAAAAAAACCGTTTTTTAAAGCATTCCGAAGCATTGACTGGGTATAGATCACCTCACCCACATCAAAGAATGGAAACACAGGTATGCAAAAAAATCCCTCATTGCAGAAAAACATTACTTTCCAGTGTTGCAAACACACCATTGTATTAAACAATAGTGTCAAATTCACCAGCTAGAGCAAGCATTTGTAAAGTATTTGTGGAAACTTCAGTGAAAGAAAAACACAAGATGTACAAGACCTAGGGCACCTCTCTTAAATTACTTCTGAGATCTGTAAAAATTACCTGTTAGAGCTTTTTTTTCTTTTCTTTTTTTTTTTTGAAGCTGGGGTTTTGCAGACTGTATCCACTCTTCTCAGACGTCTAAGCTGGCTTTAAGCTAATGATGTGCTTATTTTTGATGAACAATAGGGGAAACTTCTAACTAGCAGCATTACTCAGCTTCTTTTCTTTTGTGCTGGTTGTTGAAAGATGGATTGTGAATGTGGACAAGTGAGCTATTCAAAGTCAGCTCCTGTATGGATTCCACAGATCCAGCAGAGTAGCAAAGGCCTTATAAAAATTCTTCAACATCCTATACAAAAGTTGAGAAGGTAAATAAAGCTAGTGTTGTAGTCTGATGGAAAAAGAGCATGTCCTGAGTCTATCAGTGTTGGATGAAACAGGTCCAGAAATTCTGTGCCTTTCCTCCACAAATATAGTAAAATAGCTAAGCCATAAAATGGAAGGTTTTGGAAGTCTTGAATGGCAGAAAAACATGTTGGTAACCCAAAAATGGCATATGTCAGAGTGTGAGGGTCACACACATATTTCTTTGTGAACTTTGGAATCTGAATAGGATGCTTTCCCTGGAAATTGTTGCTTTGGTTCTAGTTTGGGCCACAACTGTCAGTCAGCTTTGGCAGCTCAGCCGCTGCTACCTGCCAGAGGAGATGTCCTGACAGAGGAGCGGACACCCTCCAAATGAAACAGAAGCCGAGCACTGGGGGAAGCCTCCACAGTGACCCAGAACTTCAGCACTGCCCCTGTTGTACATTATAGCCCATTGCAGAGGCCGCGCAGATTCTCCTGCTAAGCCCCATCTTGGAGGTGAGACCAATTTTAGAAAACAATGTTCAAACACATCAAATTTAGATAAAGAGGTGAGAGTCCTTCCTTCTCTCAAAGTATCGCTTGTAGTCACACACAGTCAGTGGGAACTTTGCTAAATAAATCCCTCTGCAGATCCTTGAGCGAGTCAAGTAAGCTACCATTTCTTGTCTTCTCATCTATAAATGGGCATAGTAGTACATTAATTAGTAATATAACAGTCTTTCCTTGCTTAGGGAGCTGTTATGTGATCCAACATGGCAAAATTCTGTCATATTATGATGTGGACAGAACACTCCTGAATTTTGATTTAAAGTGGCTTAATTATTTTCAAGAACTGGCCAGATTTTGATGAGCTATAAAATACCATGTACTTGAACATTTGTGAGTGTTATGTGAAAGACTTGTCTGGGGCTTCGAATTTGTGTAATTGTGTTCCTGAAATGGTGTAAAACAGTCAGAAGATCATCTGGAAAAGGCAGCCAAATATTCATGCACAAGGAATTAATATGAAGTTATTTGGGACCCCAATAGCTGGAAGGAATGTCCTATAAGGAGTGGCTAAGGACTTTGGGTTTGTCTATTTTAGAGCAAAGGCGGATGAGGAGGTGACCTCATTGCTCTCTACAGCTTCCTGAGGAGGGGATATGAAGAGAGAGGTGCTGATCTCATTTCCCTGTTATCCAGTGATAGGACACATGGGAATGCTTCAAAGCTGCATCACGGTAGGTTTAGACCAGACATTGGAAACCATTTATTTACCGAGAGGGTGGTCCAACACTATGACAGGCTTCCTAGAGAGGTGGTTGATGCCCCAGTCCTCTCAGTGTTTAAAAGGCATTTGGACAATGCACTTAATAACATGCTTTAACTTGGTCAGCCATGAATTGGTCAGGCAGTTGGACTAGATGACCATTGTAGGTTCCTTCCAACTGAAATACTCTCCTCCTCTTCTCTTCTCTTCTCTTCTCTTCTCTTCTCTTCTCTTCTCTTCTCTTCTCTTCTCTTCTCTTCTCTTCTCTTCTCTTCTCTTCTCTTCTCTTCTCTTCAGCTATGGGTAAACACAGGAATACAGTTTAGTTTTCTGATATTCCACTGCATGCATAGGAGGAGGCAGATACAGTTATTAATTAATTAAGATGATGTAACATGGATGTTCCTGGGTCTACTTTAGTGATAGTTTCAAATTCACCATACATTGAGGCAGAAAAAGGTCACAAGGCACAACTTCCATTTATTTCTCATGGAATGAAGGTCTGGAGAACAGAACAACAAGATCTAGATTGCCTGAACATTACAAGCAGCGAAGTGCTGGATTCAATGAAGCCAGCCAAGGAAGCACAAACATTGCATCTTCTACTGGCCAAGCCTCTGCTGGCCCATGAGACTTTCAGCTCTGAAACTGTTGAGCTTGTTGCTCCTGCCACTTTGATTGTGTGTGGCCGCAAAAGGGGGTATATGGAGGAGATAAATATGGATCGTTATTTTTTTTTTGCTTTTCTTCTCACAAACCCTGGGTGGCTCTGGCCACTGCCAACAGTTTCCTGAATCCTCTGCTCCTCAGCAGATGGGAGTTATATCTGCTTTACAATTTTGCATTTTCTGAGTAATTTCTAACTTTTGAACTGGAAAGGAAGAGATTAGGAAGGTGGGCTCTCTCTGCCTCTGAGGAATCTGGGGGAGGATTTGCACCTATGGAAACTTCCACCTGTAATGCCACCATCACTGGGGACCTCCAAAGTTAAAAGCCCAAACTACTACAATTTGGGCTAAAGCAGCAATGCTAATGGGACCATCTGTACACTGATGTATTTTTGCAGTGACAGGCACAGAGAGGAATGTGTGTGTCGTAGTGTGTTTTACTCATGGCTAATGACTGCTCTGGAAAACAGCTCTGAACCCTGCCTTTTCTGCCACATCCAGGTTGCGCTCTCCTATACTAAAAGCCACCACAAAGAACCCTCCAAAACAGTGGCGTGCAACATAGTGCCTCTTACACAACTGAGATGGTTTGAATATGAAAAATGAGGAGCTGCTGCCACAGTGCCTTACTAGCAGAGCAGAAAGGGGAGTTAAAGGATTTTCCGAAGGCCAGGAGTTGCGTGGCAACACGCAGCACATGTTACCTGTAAACAAAAGCAATCAGTGGCAGGGGCAGGCCCTGTGGCATGGGGAGAAAAACAGAGAACGGGGACAATAGCAGGAAGCCAGAACAACAGTGCAGCACAAAAGGGGGAAAAAAACCCTCCAATATACATCAAATATCTCCATGGATTTGCTTTTTGAGAAAGTGAAACAAAGGGAAATGCTTTGATGCTCAGCTTTCTGGATCACTAAAGCATCCTGGCAGTCATTGTAATTGTTATCCCCATGTTCCACCCAAACAATTAATGCCCTGCCTTCCCTTCATGTTAGAAAGGAGTGGTTTGCTAGTTTTGTGGCAGAAAAATGAGGAGGCATGCCAATACAAATGATGCGCAAAAAATGCAGCTGGAAGTTCAGTAGAGGTTATTGTTAGGTGCATTTTAAGTTTTTACTTAATAACAAGAGGCATTTCAATGACTCCTGCTAAACCAGCAAAGTCTTTACCCTCATGAATGCGGGGGTGTGTGCATGCATGTGTGTCTGTCATGATTTAAGGAATGCATAAGCGATTTTAATAGTTTTCAAGGACATGAGTATGTTTTTGACAAAGCCAGCATTGTACTGCTCATGATGTCAGAGCAGGAATGCAAGGGCAAAAGGTTACGAAGCCAAATCATGAAACTTCTTTTCTTGGTTAGCTACTTGGGTACCCACTCAAACACAATTAAAAAAAAATGCTAGCAGGGATTGTAATTGTGGTTGTTACTTTGAAACATTAATGCGTGACTCGTCTTGAGAAGTCTGAAGAGTAATAAGTTTGCTCTTAAGAAAAACTTGAAAAATGAGGTCAGGTACAGTCCAGATTGGTTATGATTCCCCAAGAGTAATGTTACAAATAAAAATAACCTGAAGCCCAAATATATTATTAATTACCTACCAGGGAGATAAAGGGCACATAGTAAATGAAGATAATGAAAAACTGTAGTAAATACACAGCAGTAATTTATCATTCTTGGGGGAAAAAAAAGATTACGGACTCTCTACCATTGAGTAGACCATTGTATGGAGGTACTCCATTAAAATATACTAATCTCTCTTATTCTAGCAAGAAATGCCAGAATAAGACTCCACTCCAGATGGAGATACCCATTCACTACAAGAATCTGTGTCAAAACAGAATACTTTTGCTAGTCTTTCGCTCAGTATTAAAACTAAGCAGTTCTGGTTTGTTAGTTGTTACAAACTTGGGGAACATAACAACAGATAGATATTTGAGGCAACATTTCTTCAGAAATTTGATGCAGTGGACTGTAAATTCTCCCACTCCAACTCTAGCATAAGAAGATAGAGGGATTATTTGCTTAATGACATTATCCATCAACAATGATATTTGAAAATGTTCGTCTGTGAACATATATTTTATTGCCTTTAATTTGTGAAATTGAGCTAGAATCAAGCCAAACTCAGAGTTTGTCTGACATTCGATGATACCTTTTTATATTTTAAAATCAAACACCACATTATACTTATTTATATCTACTTACACTTTTATTAGCCATGAAAAAAACTGCTCTCTATTTACATCCACATCTAGTTTATAGAATTAGAACATCAGTGATGAAAATATTTGTCCAAGCCCTAGACAGATTTAGAGAGCAATCCTTATTCTTAATTAGAACCCAACAAATAATTATGTTACAGAGATGGACAATTACTGATTGCAGACCTTTCAAACCTACATATGTTAAAACTAAATCCACGGAACAATATCACTGCTCTTAATAGATGCTAAAGCATAATCTGTAATGTGTTAAGTGGAAGCCTGGAGCTATACTCAAATGAAGACACAACTTATCCCACCTTTCAGGCTGGAGATAAGGTGGTAGTTAAAAAAATACAGTGATGAAAGGGGAAGGAAAATCACTTTCTTTGTAGTCTGAACAGGGTGGCAGATAAGTTTTGCTTCAGGAGTGAGTGAACAAAGGAAGGGCTCCCAGAAAAATGAGTGTGAGGAGGATAATGGTGCACCTTCATCCCTGGGTCTCAACTGGACTTTGAAGTAGGACTGAGTCCCGGCATTTCCTGATGGCACATTATTGCCGGCAGAGCACCTTGAAAAAATTTAGTTGCCCTGACTTTAAAAAAGTGCAGATAAAAGGTGATCTTCAAAAGCAGTGCAATTCCTTTCCAATAATATCAAATGTAGATTCACATTTTTTTTTCTTCATATTTTCAAATGCCTGCATTTCAATGCCCAGCCTGTGTGTGTGCATGCAGTTATCAGGGTGCAACTGTGCCAGATTTACCCCTCAAGCT
The DNA here is from genome assembly GCA_009806455.1 of Tetrax tetrax. Classification (NCBI taxonomy): domain Eukaryota; kingdom Metazoa; phylum Chordata; class Aves; order Otidiformes; family Otididae; genus Tetrax; species Tetrax tetrax. The sequence continues at coordinate 376,565 of WHYT01017480.1, read as the reverse complement.
CCACCTTTCTGTTTCCAGCCCAAGATTCTCGCATAAAGGTTATCAGAAAAGTGATGAACAACAGATGTCAAACCCACTGGATCCTCAGTTTCCTACTTAAACACAAATATCAACAGTTTCACAATATTTTACATTCATCTGGATCTTGGGCAGGCAGACATGAGGGAGTCCCTAGAAACCCCCCGGCGTGGCCATATGTGCAGCCGCAGCTTTCTTACATCATCTCCTTGTACAACACGTGGTGCCTCACCCTCTCACCCTGCCTGGTGAGGCAGAGGCAGAGACGGCACAGCCTCCTATTTTCTTCCTTTTCAGTTCAAGACTTGTGCAGCTCCATAAGGACTGCTCCGAGCCTGGCTCCTCTGTGGCTATCCCGTGTGACTGTGTCTCATTTCCACTTGATCAAGTAGCTTTAAACAAATAAACATGTTCACAGTGACACATGCTGAAAGTTCGTCCTTTTGATTAAAGGAAGGAGAGGATCTGATGGTATTACCTAGTCTGGCACAGAAAGCTTCCAGAATAGGATCTGGCTTTGCCTCACCCATTCTTTGAAAAGGAGATTTCCTTGTCCCAATCGGACTGAAATAATTCCTGACAGTAACAACTCTATGTGTGGAAAGACTCACATAAATCTATCCCCGGTGAAGCGGTCCTTTGACCATGTGATGAAGAAGGCAGACAAATTTAATCTCAGTAGAATTCTGCTACTTTAAAGTTTGGATTTAGTAGCATGTCAGGCTGATACAATCAGTAGATAGAAGAGGAGAAGGAGAGCATGGCTGGAAATTAATACATTCTACAACTGTCGTGTTGACTTTTATCACCATGGCCCTGGAGCTTTGGGAAAATGTTGAGCAAACCACCTGAAAAGCCTGTTTCAGAGACAGCGCTAGCTGCGAATATCTGGATCCATATCTAAACCCAAACTTCATTAAAGCATAGATTTGTGTATTTTATACTTGGCCTGGAGGCTGCTTCTGCTCTACAGTTTAGATGTACACCTAATGAAAGAGGTCTTGGTGTAACAGCCTATCCCAGAATGGAAGCTCTACCAGAGCTGCACGTGTAGCGTGTTTATAAAAGGCATTAAGGCAAAACCCACAGTATAAGGATTCAGTTATAGTGGGCCCCAAATCAATTTATGTTAATTTGTTGTGCATGAATGCCAAATGCTTTTAGAATTTGGACAGTTATTCTTCTGTTTATTATGGTTCCCAGCTTGGTGAATGAAAGAGAGTGTGTCTTGGCCTAACAAATGCTTAATGAGAGAAGGAAAACGATCACTGTGACACTGCACAGCTTGAGAGAGTCATGAAGACCAAAGATAATAACCAAACCAGTCAACAAAACCTGACCAGAGGGACGAACCTAACCAGACTAACCTGATAAGAATAATGCCTACATCCTACAAAGTGCTTTGCACTTGCTTAACTTAAAGCATGCAAGTTGTCTATTTGCTGCTGCTGTTCCCTGGGCCTACTTGCATTCCTGCTACCCTAAAAGTACAAAAGTGTTTGTGGACACAGGGGTAGGAATGAAATCCCCAGACAGTTTGCCACAGGATCTAATCCTGACAGAGTGCTATGGTAAGATAAATGAACAGTACGAAATAAACTTCCATGATAAAGTGCAAGGGTATAGACCAAGATATGATAGTAGGGTGAATACATTTTAGTAATTAAATGGACCAATAAACAGGCAAGGTAGGGGAAAAATTATATGCTGAATAGATGTATAAACTTCCTTTTATCCATAGTTAAATATCTATTATCATGCATACTCAATGAATTTAGGCCATTTTAATTTCCTTTGCTTACGTTGCGCTATTCTGCTTGTTTAAAAATACTGCAACAAATAATTAAAAGCTAAACAAACCTATACCTTCCCATTCAATCCCATTCATGTTTCTTCTAGCTGGACTGCACAGCTACCATGTAGGCAGTTGCTAATGACTGGTAGCCAAAACTAAAAAAATTCAGTATTGATGAGTACCCCACATCAGGACCTGGCAAACACCAATTGCATGATAGACCTTTTACTCCTCTGCAAAATTAAGAATAAATCGGTAGATAGTAAATGAGCGTCTCATAAACGTCTTATATTTGACCCGCTGTACAGCAGCGTAGGCAAAGAGGAACGTGCCTTACTGATGATCACAAGTATTCTTCTTTAGGCTTAAGTTTGAGAGAAATTGGCTGCATTGTTCCTACAACTCCCCTTGCTGGACAAGTGGTAGAGATGCAGGGAAAAAAGGCAGAAGAGTCGCGCCTTGCTCTCTGTGCTGTAAGGAATTGCCAAGACCAGTCATTTTCCCAGGTTGAATGAAACCTTTCATCATTTAATAAAGTGAAATGTCTGAAAATATCCGCAGCCATAACGCAGAACTAAAATAGTGCAGCTATGTGCCACCAGTCCTTATGGAAGAAAAACTGTCACCTTCTGGCTTGCATGCTTGTTAAATATTCTGAGATGATCCTACAGCAAGAAAAAAATACCGCAACGCACCGATAATTGCAGTGATACACGCATCAGTCAGTGCCAGCCCAGACATTTCGTTTCACAGCACTCAGATGACTAGTTGAAAAAAACCAACTCAAAAGTCAGCATTGGTATTACAGCCATTGACCTCACAATGATCAGTGGGACCCCGAATGTTGACCTTTTACCCAGTCAGCTCTTTGAATCTAATTACATTTCACTTCATGGCCCTCATCGAGGAAGAAACAATGTCTGAGAAATTTCCCTCTCAATTAGCATTGTGATTTCTGCTCTCTTTCAGAAATAGCAGACCCATGGGCTTTTTTTTTTAATTTTTACATTAAAGTGCTCTTAATGGAAAGGTGATAAACAGTGCTGAGCTGCCAGTCCTGAAGACTGGCATGTATTATTTACCCAGAGGAAAAAAGCATCCAAAACCTAGCCTTAGCTTTGCCAAAATACATCACAAAACCTTCAGCAAATTAGTTTTTCCTTTGGCAAACTGCATATAAAGTTACCGATGCAGGAATTCTGAACCGCTGCCGTCAGTTCAGGTCTCCCTCTATCCTGGTGTGTTTTCCTGAGGTGTTCAAACACTTAGAGACCCTCTGCACGCCGGCTAGTTTGAAATCCTCATGTAAGCACTCTTTCTGTGATAGAGCTTGCAACGCTTTCTTCCTCCAGTGTGGCCAGGCTAGAGAACATTACCTGCTTTACCAGGATGCTGCTGGTGCATGATGAGTTTCTCTGCAGTCAGTGGTATCTTTTTGCCCATATACGGCACCTTCTTCTTCACAGGTCTACAAAATCTAATTTAAAAATCTAATTAAAATGGTTTCTCTGCTGCTGTAAAGCTGGGAATATTCATCCCACCAGAGGCACAGAAGAAAGGCTATATAATGCTAACCATATTATTTTTCTGCTGGTCTTGTTGTATTTATTAACCACTCAGCAATTTAATGTTTCGATAGTTTCTGAGATTTAAATAGAACATGCATATGTGAAACTATAAGGGGGTAATATTTTCTAAATTTAATGTTAGAATGTTTCATACTCAGCAAGTTGAGGAATACTTAAATAAAATGATGAGTCTTTCACTCTAAATAAGACCAAGCTCTATGTACACTTTTGTTATAAGCCCCCAGTGAAAGACAGTAGAAATCAGGCGCAAAATACTCAAAGGAAAAAATACCAGAGATTCACACTGCTACAGCTCCCAGCTGTATGCTGCCCTCTCTAAATGTGTGCCCCTCTCAGGTCTGCTGATGGAGGAGAATATATGGACATTTTCTATGGTCCATGCAAAACCCTGCAGCTTAGCTCAGACTGCCTTGCACAGCAGCTTAAGTTAAGCCATCAGACTTTGCACTGACGTGGCTGAGGCGTGTGCGGTGTGCCACACTACCAGTGATATCTGGCAGAGAGGCGATAACAAATCCCAGGGTGGGAGCTGTGGTAAGAAGGCATTAGCTCTAACTCACTTGTTAAATGACGGTATGTCTAAACCTAGCTTTAGTTTTGTGATGGACATATGTGCTGTGTCCCTACCAACTACTGGTTATATAGGAGAGTGAGATAAATGGAGGAGCAAGGGCAAGAAAAATGAAGCTGTAGACCACTTTCCTATTTGTCCTGGGTACTAGTAAAGAAATACTGAGCTTTGCCCTAAAACAAGCTGGCAACGTGTAGAGTCAACAAGGTGGATGGATGAAGACATCTCTCATGCAATGATAGCTTCTCAGCCTAGCTTAGAACTTGAAAACGCAGTGAGGACCTGCCGTGTCCTGCTTCCAATCCACACACATCATGTACATGGAAACACCTTTACCTTGTCGCACACGGGTTTACATACAATGCAAGCAGTGATGCCAGCGCCCTTGTGCCCCATCTTTCATTGTTCACCACTCTTCCCTACAGGGCCAGAGTAAGGAAAAAAAAACCCACAGCAACACCCCGGGGAGACTCAAAATGCCTGTTACCTTGCCCAGACTGGGGCTGGTTTGGAAATGAGGAGGGAATGGCTGTCCCAGCACAAGGCCAGGCCTCTCGCTAAGGTGTGCTGGGACTTGGCCGAGAGGTGGCAATGCAGAACTGAGTCTCCAGCCCATGCATGCTCCTGAGAACAGGACAGAGCTTTCCTTGCATGGATGACAGCTCTCAGTCTGCATCCAAGCTGATTACAGCTCCTGCACACCCAAATGTATGTACAGTGATTTATTCTTTTGTGATGTATGATGCTGTAGATGACACATTTTTGCTTTTTTCTTCTTCACGAGAGTCTGACTGAACCAGCTAATGCTCAGCATTTAGCTACGCAGTGGTTTTTTTAATACCTGAGGAGTTTTCTGAACCAGCTAACAATGCTGTTCCATTTGATTACAGGTCATATTTTTTTCATAGCAATCGAAGTGATGACCAGAAATCCAAAAGAAAAAAAAAGCAAATTGGCATGTGGGGCTTGGGGAGGCTTTGATTAAATTAAGTTAGAGAGAATCTTAACAGTTTTTATCATATTTAAAAACTATACTCCAAGCATGAAAAAGTTGTATCTGTGATTTGCAGTGTGGGGTTGAATCTGAACACTAACAGCAGGAATCACAACGTTCATTCAATTGTAGATAAAGTTCGAGCTCTGAACTTTATGTGTTGGCCCTAACTCTGCTTTAACCATGCGCTGCTTACGGTTTCTTAACAGTGAGCAAGATCTTACCGAAGTGTGTACTCTTCTATTCTGAGATCACAGCTGTCACTCATTCCTTTGATCCAAGACTTTCAAAGAGATGGGGAAATTTTTTTTTATTTGACTCCAGGGCTTGGATTCCAACAAGGAGGGATATAAAGACAGAACAAGGAGAATTTGGATATGTAGCGTTAATGCATCAGATAACTGAGCTGTCTGATAAAACACTGCCAAATTGACCATGTCATCTCTTGAATTTATATACATATTTTCTGTAGCAAATTTAGTGCAATGTTACAAAATCTTACTGTAATGCTGAATCAAAAAAATCCAACTGTATTATTCTGGCAAAGTTCAGTTTGGGAATATTGCATTTTTTTCTGGAATTTCTTCTTATGTTAAGAAATAGCAGGTAGTGAATTTCCATTCACAAATGATTCAATTCAGGCATCAGGATACACCTGTGACCTGAGTTCTGCAAGGTAAGCCTAAAGAGCCTGAACACTACCAGGAACCACTAGAAATGTAGGAAATTCAGCACCAGAATCAGATCAGGTTTTAACCACCATTAACTGTTCTCTTGGTTGTAGTGAAATTATAAGACAACTCACTACTATAAATGTTACAGATCAGGAAAGTAACCCTTCTTCTGTAGAAGAAATAAGAGATTTTTGCCATAAGTTCTGAATGTGTCGTTGGACTTCATGCTGTGAACTTGGAAAACAAACTTGAGAGACTAAATCTGGAAAGTTTCTCAAGAGTAACCTGATGCCTCTTTAGAAGGTAAGGTTCAGGTTTATCCTTGGAATATCACTGAAATTAACATTGTTGTAGTTATTTATCATTTTCACTGGTATACCTCAGGCAAAAGTTTCACTAATTAAGCGGCATGCAACTGCTGGGTGAATATCCTCAGGCAAAAGTAAAACACTTTTCATTTATTCTAGCAACCTTTATTAGTTTTCCTAAGTGCCAGTCACCTGAATGTGTAAATTAAGAAAAGATGCAACTCTATGTAACAAGGACATGATTAATTCAAACTGGGTGAGCTAATCTAGTATTTTGCCTGTCCAGGGCTTGCAATGATCAGTAATACACTGCTGAAACCAAAGGGAGTTGATCTGAATGAACAAGACAGGGATTTAATAGATTAGAAAAGAAAGATTAAATAATTGAGGACTCTTTCTGTAACGAATATAAACCTATTTGAGATCTTGTTTCAGAAACAAAAGGTGCTTAGACTTGCATCCCTTTATTTTCCTTTCATTGATACTTCTACAGATGAAGGGAAATTCAGAGGCACATACAAAACCGCTGTCAGGAAGAACAAAACCTCCAAATTGCCAATAAATATGTTGATATCAAGCAATCAGTGTTTCATTTATCTACATAACAAGATGAAAAGTCAGGGCCCTGCAGTCTTTCTGTTATGATTAATACTATCACTGAAGTTTTTAACAAATGAAAGAATAGAGCAGCAACAACCTTAATGTTAAGAATGAGTGCTTCACAAAGAATTTAGTAGAGGTAAAGATTTGGAAAAAGGAGATGGATGGTAAATGTGAAAATATGCTCCATCTTTTATTTTCTCCTTCTTTTCTTAGTATTTTCCTATTGGTTTCCTTGCAATATTTTGAATAGAATTTTTTTTTTCTTCTATGAAGAGCATTGCATCTAATTCCAACGGGAACCCATAATGTTTGAGACTGATTACTAAGTTATGAAATGCTAATGTACACAGTGTTCTTTGGCTTGAACCAGACCAGCATATAGATGCAGAATCAGTGAAATTTTAAATGGAAGCCTGATGGCTGTTTTTATTTACGACAGATAAGCACGCTGCTGTTTTTGTTCAGGAAAGTTTTGCTCGGAGAGGCAATAGGATCACAGCACTGCGCAACGGCATTCAACAGCTCTACCTATTAATGTTAATGTATTTAACCACTCAGAAAATGCAACCTCATCACCAACATCCACTGAGTAATGCTAAAAAGCAAATAAGCCATGAAGTCAAGTGCAGGATACACTCAGGCCAGTCTTCAATGAGAACAGTGAGAACTGCATAAATCCTTTTATGCTAAAATCACAGGAAAGAAAATTGCCTTCTTCACTCCATCTTGGCCATCCCAGTATTGAATTGATGCTTTTGGCCTGCATGGAAAGAACCAAAACCTATCAGGAGCTTGTAAAACTGTTTCTCTGAGCTTGTACCTTGTATGTCTCTGTCTGCTTTGACAGTATAATCACTTACATGAGGCACACGCACTGTTTCTCACCTAAGAGGCTATTATTAGATGCATGAAATCAGTTGGAAAGCTGTGTTTTATAAAGCCTACCCCATTTTATAGAGTACTTAAACAGTGCAGGACACAAGCTAGGGAAGTGCCAGACTTGATATCAGGTCACTGCTGTTCTTAACTCCCTGAAAGAAATTGGGCTTACAGTGAGGAATACAAAGAGAGGAAAAGATAGGCACTGTGAAGCCTTAGCAGTATCTGTCCTATTACACAAAAAAGCGCCAAGTTTGGAAGTCATTGGGGTATGCAGGTGACCTGTTTTACAGACAATAGGTCTCCATGATCTTAAAGGTCTTTTCCAACCCAAATCATTTTATGAAAAGAAGCCACAAATCTGAGATGTGTCAGAAGGCACCAATAACAAGCTGCTTCTCATTTCAGGTTATGTCCTGAACAACACTTAACTCCAGCAAAAGACCAGAGCATAAACTGTGAATCAAAACCACTATGCCTCCTCTTTATCCTCCCAGCTTTGATGAATACTCTTACGTTGCCTCTGCTTGTTGAGTGAATTAAATTCTTTTAATCTCTGGTTGTGAGAACTATTTCATTTCTGTTTGTTCAAGAATATGAAAATGCAACTGTGACTTGTCAGGACAAAGAATGTGCCTTTTCATTATCTCTGTTTGCTAGGTATCGGTGAGAATGCAATGGTCATACTAAAAAACTTGTCAATTCATGTTATTAACAGGATCTTTTGTCATTATTGCTGAAAAATTAGGACAAAGTATTCAGAAGGGGAAAATGGACAATTTCATGCAAAGGCACTTATCAAGTGAGTTGCAAATGGTAAAAAGCAATAAATAGGAGCACAGCATGTTTCTTATTCTTATGACTGTATAATAGATCAAGCAATCTCATCCCCAGCCAACAATTTGATGATGCATATGCACTCCCACAATAGCTGCATTGAAATTACATTGCTTAAGAAACACTTATCGCAAATCTGTTTCACGTAAAATATATTTGAGTGGGAACTGATTGATCTTGTCAATAGGGCTGAGAAGTTAATTTTGAGACTTAAAATGCTTGGTGGCATTTCAAGGAGAGTTAGACTTGTGGCTTTCTCTACAATACTCTTATCTGCAGAGCAGTGCCAGAGATTTCTGAAACAGGACTCAGCTTCATCAGCAGAGAAAAATATGTACAGGCACTGTGATGAATGCTCTTCATCAGAAAGACGTCCTGTAACAAACAGGTGTATCTTAAATTGCAAAGTCAGCATGTTAACATTCAATTGCAACTTAGCTCTTAGAAGAATAATTTTTAGTAGGCAAAGAAAGCAGGAAAATCACAACAAAGATGTTAATTTTCTGCCTTAATTTATAGTTGACATCCTGATCCTGTAAAATCTACTGGGTTGTAATAGGTTTTCTTACAATATGTGCCTACATTGTTGAGGGTTTGAGCCCTGGAAATAGAAATCTCCCCTCTATTTAAGCTTTATATTTTTTTTTTTAATAACTCTGCCTAACACATATTACAGACTTTTAAGAGACTGAAACTTTGCCATTGTAGTAAGAGGGATATCAGCAACAGAGTGGAAAGCCAGAGTGGTGAAGGGAACACGCACAACCCCACACCACCAGTCCTCTCGTGCAACTGGATACTTACAATTTCCTTGTGAATTAAATGAAATATTTTGGAACAATTGGCTTAATGAACTAAGGATCTCAAAGCTGACACCACTGGTGGATATTACCTGAGCAGAAGCATGGGGTAACAAAGCCTGATCCTGCATCACTGAACTCAGCAAGAGTGTGTAAATTTAAGCCTAAATCTGTTCTGATGTCTAGTGTTACCTCTGCAGGTGTGCTGGAGAAGAACAGAGGCTCTCACTTCTTCACAGCTGCTCAAGTTGTCCTAGACATTCAGATTGGCTCTGAACCGAAGCTATAGGAGAAAGGAGGAAAACAGAGAAAGTGTTGTGCACCACTTTCAACATGTTTCACAAAAAAAAAATGTACTAACAAGGCAGGTTATAATTTTATTTGCAACTGTAGTGACATGAACAGATCTTTTGAGCTTCAGTTCATTACGCATTTATAGCTTCAGGGCTTTCCATTCTGTATAGATGTGCTTACCTTTGTACAAGATGAAAATTAAGTGAGTTGTTTATGTCACTAAAACCTGAACATGTTGTCCCTGACAGGTGAAAGAATGTTCTTTCTCACACCTTGCCAAACTGCATGACTATTGCTTTTTGCTGTCAAATTGCCTGAGTGTGCTTTACCTCTCTGTACTGTATCTCCTTTATCCTTCTGGTACACATTTTTGCAATTTTATTAGTATATACATAAATCAACATCGTCTTGCACAAATGGTTTCTGTGGAACGTATCCACTACTTTTGTTTTTCTTGATAAACTATAAACATTGCCAACTGACGTGACTTATATGTTAAATCCTTACATTTGAGTTGTAATTAGATGACACAGAAATATTTGTACTGGTAGTTGTTCTCCTGTTCTTAACTTCAAGGAAAAAAATTATAAATGTATGTACATTTATTTTAAGAACATCTGAAAGGTTTTTTGTATGGATATGTCAAACTTTAGATTTCCTAAACAATATTATTTTAATAATTGTCCATTTATGCCAACAAGAATTTTTGTCTGTGACAGAAATGTCTATGAAAAGTATTTCTGAACAGAAAATCACCCTTGAAGCCTAATGTTAGCAGCAATGACTCCTATATTAGCTAAAGGTCAGAAAGATCAGAAACAAGGAACTCAGCCTTGCATTTTTCTCATACATAACCTATAAACCAATGAAACTGAAGAGGAATGTTTTATTAATACCCTGACTGCTTGTTTGTACAAAAAATCTTAATCATACTACTTGAAGACTTGGAAACCTAAGGTCACAAGTGCCAAAAAATGTGAATTACTGCTGCAATGATGGTCATTTTCCAGTGTGACTGGAAGCTCCAATACTCTTCTTTGCTCCTTCTTCTCTGATAGCCTCTGGCTGGAAACTTTGGGTCCGTTTCCTCTGTCTCTTGCTCCTGTTATCCCTGAAGCAGCTCACTTTCCTTTAGTCCTTTTACAAGGCTCTACCCATATTCTTAATGGCAACTATTCTGGCATCTGATGTCCAGATTTCTTCCTCAGAACTCACAGTCAGCTTTCCTTTGTCCTCCACGCTTCAGATTGCTAACAGAATGCTTTATGTATCCTACTGGTTTTTTTTCCAGAGTGTTTATGAGCCTCGAGCCAATTTCTGTTAGTTGTTCTGTGCTATTGTAGAAGTTACAGTCATGGTCCTCCACATTGTAAAATAATTGCCAGAAGAGTGAATGGGGAAAAATTATAACATTCCAGATCAAAGCAAACTTGTTTTTTTTTCCTTATTACAAAGCATAATCCAAGATTTCTTGTAATCGTTAGAAAGGAAAATGAAATCAAAGCACATTTGTGGAGTAAAGAACATATCTGGGCATCCTTTCCGGTGAACAGTTGATAATTCTGATGCTATTAGCAATTTTTGGACTTAATTGGCCATTAACTTTAAAAATTAAAAAAAAAAATCCAGAAAAAGTAAACATCAACAATCAGTTTTTTTGAATGAACCCTTTATATTTTTGGCTGGATTTGCAAGTTAGACCAGAAAAACAAAGGAGGAAGATTTGATTTATCACCTTTATTTCCTCAGTCCTATGCTCTCAGCTAACATTAGAGTCCAGAAAGCAGTTTGTGTACGCTTAAACAGTATTTAAGATTGAAATTATTACACTGCATTTAGATTAACTTCTAACACTAATGAAAGGCGCTCTGCTCTAGAACTTAGATCTTCCACTTCCGAGGTAGGAGAGCTGACCCTAACCAGGATACCTACAAATATTTCAGAATTATTGTGGTAAGTGTAACACTTCAACAAGAAAGAATGCCATAAAAAAAAAAAAAAGAATGTAAGGTAAGATCTCA
>WHYT01017480.1:272744-364090 GCA_009806455.1 Tetrax tetrax | reverse complement strand
AATGTAAGGTAAGATCTCACATGTCTGGCACCACAATAGCTCCCTAAAGGCTTTAAATTTAAGACATGGTACTTGTTAAATGGTTTGAAAAGAAAAAAAAGAGATGCCTTTGTGTAAAAAAAAAAATTACACTGACTCTCAGTTTGGAACCATCAAATTTCTGAAAATTTCTGCAACGAAACTTATTTTCAGTTTGACTTAAAAGACAGTTACTCAGAGCACTTAAAGGAAACAAAACTGTCAAAGTCTTTGTTCTGTTACCAACTCCCAGTTGCTATATAATCAATCTGTTTACACATTAATTTTGCAACTTGTGTTGGGTCAAATAAAAAGGACATCCTTCCTCATACATTTAATCTAGTATGTCTGAAAGAGCTATCAAAACAGAGCAACGACACAAAAGGTCAGGTTCCATAGCCACCAAGAACAACATGATGCTGGACACAACCATGTCTGTTACACATGGGATCCTGGTAGATAATATTGATGACTTCTTATTTACTTTACGTAAATTATTTGCTGGTCTTTCATCATGAAGAACTTCGCAGGCTAGTAAACTCAAGTTCCTGTGGATGAAATGAGTACTGAAAACTTCTACAAGGTGAAGGATGAATTGAAACTCTCATGAACTGATCAACTAGGTTTTGAAGTACCTTGTCAGCACCTGCCGCTTCATCTGAAAAATCAAATATTTGGTGCTTTTTGATTTCTTTGAGAAATCCAGCATTTCAGAAATCAGCACTGACAATATCAGCAGGTAAGATGTTTGTGGCATGACAAGTTTGGCAGATTTTGGTCTTTTTGCCTTTGCAGAAATTATTATCCTTGGATTGTAATTTCAAAATAAGAGGGATAAGAAAGAATGCCCTTGCATGGAAGAATAACTGGTGAAAAGACAGGAAAGGAAAGTGTGAAGGGAAGTAATCAGTGGAGTTCTGTAGTAATTCATTTTGGGATTTTCTTTTTTGGTCCAGCAACAACCTGGAAAGGGAGCGAAGCAATGAGATGTGATGGTTTGCTGATATATGAAAGTATCCAGAGCAGTGAGGATGAGGAAAGGTGTTAGAAATTAGGTCAGAAAGACTGAGTGAGTGGTCAATAACATGACAGATAAAAATCAGATAAATGACATACATAGGAAAAAAAGAGACCTGGCTTCAAATATAGGCAGGTATATAATATACAGCAAGATCTTGTACCCATCACAGAAAGTTCTATAAAAGTATCAACTCAGCGCACTGTACGATCTTTGAGCCACCAAGTTCAGGTTTTACCACATCCAGTCCTTGAGTAGCACTATATATAGTTTAAACCACTGGCTTACATAAGAAAGCCTAATGGCTTCCTAATACTCATCTTGAATTAAACAAATTCATCTACCAAATTGGACATGATTTAGCCTAACAAACACACTCAAGTATTACAACTTATTCAGGAAGGAAATGAGATTTGACCTTTTATTCTGATTCTTAATGTTCCACTCTAACTCTGTCAGTAGTTCATTCATGCATCGCTTAGGGAGCTGAGCCTGCAAACTGGTGAGCCACTTCAGCTCCCACCAAATAAACCCTAATGAGATGACTCAGCTTCCAGGACATGCTAAGCTTCGTGAAGAAAGGGCCCAGAAGAAATAGTTTAGTATTTCCTTTATTTTTCACCTTCCACTAATCAGTTGAAAGTATACAGGCTAAAGAGTCTGTCTTAAGATATGAAGGAGTTTTAAAGGAGATTTCAGTGAGAGAAAAGTAGCGAAAAATGTCAGAGACAAAAAGGAGATGAGATAGTGGTGCTAATATATATATATCTTCTAAAAAGACAAATAGTTTCAAGTACTAAAAATTCTTAACAGAACTCTTAGCCAAATAGACAGAGTTTCTGCATTTGCAAATGAATGAAATGGAGAAAACTTTCCAGGGTCTGGGTTTTTTTGGCTCTATGCAAGGATTGTTTCAGTGGGCAGCTTCCCCTGGCAGGTTCCTGCACTCGCACGACCTGACAAATGCAAAGATGGCACCAGAAAGAGGTGAATGTTACCATGCAGGATGGACAGTCCTATCAAACAATACTATTGATTTTTCAAATTATTTTCAAATGCTAATAGCAACCTAGAAAATACTTAAGTGCGTTTCTGAGGAATGTTATTTTCTGCAAAAGAGGGAAAAGAGACTTCCTGATGTTTTTGTTCTTCTTTGTCCATATTCAGGGTGCTTCAATGTGTGTGGCCTCTCAATTCTGACTTCTAACACAGTCAAACAAAATTAAGACAGACTAATCCATACTAACATAAAGGAAATAAAATTCAGTAATATTACATTCTAGCAAATGTAAAATAAAATCAGTAATGCAAGACATTTCAGAATGGCAGCTTTATTGAAGTAGTTTGCACAGGTGAAATTCTTGTTGCAAGACCTCATTTTCCATGTTTGTCTTGAAAACTCTTTACAGACAGTTTACTGTGCATTCAGTGGATTCAACAGTGGCTTGTTACTTAAACCCAAAACTGCCTTTATATTCATGTTTTCATTTATTTTAATAGATGTTTCTTGAATCTTTTATTGTGTATTTTTTAATTTACTAGTCCAAGTGATGAGCTGTTAGAAGCAGCAAATCCGTCCAAACCATATCTCATTTTCTAAACCAAGATGGTTCATTAATACTTGTGCTGTGTATAGAGGTACACGATACATACGAGTTTAGCAGTGTCAAATATGAAAAGACGCTTTCTCTTAATTCCAGAGAATCTTAAATCACGTACTTGGAGCAAAGAAAAGAACAGCCAGACACACTCTTCAGTGGGTGCTCAATACTCAGAAACGGTGTGCATTCAAGTTTAGGATACAGACAACTTCCCATCACACCTCTTTGAATCTGGCTCCGGAGCCTACCATCAGAAGCAGCACTGCTCCAAACAGTTCTTATGCTCAGGTAACGAGGAGACTGAAGACTGCAACTTTAAAACATCTCCCTCTGCCTACACCAGCAGAGTAGTGCTTTACAATATGGAGGTTAGATCACCTAAAAAAGATAATTTTAAAATCCTCATCAGCATCTCTCTGCTGGTTCTGCCATGCCCTACTTCATTATGATTTAATTTGAAAATCTGTAATGATTTCATATCATCATCAGGCATTTGAATAGGAAAACTGCTCATCTTCCCTACGTCTTTTTTCAAGCTTTTATTCAAATGCATGTGAGGAAATTATTTTAATATTTAAACCATTCAGACACTTGTGAATGATTTGGTGTCTCAATTTAAAAGCCTGCTTTTGATGAATTCAGACACACTCCAGTTCGTACTGGAAGTGCTTAATCCTTTACTTCTCATACAAGAAGAAATCCTATTGCCTTTAAAAGCGTGACTTGATTTCCATCACCTTCCTCCTCAAGCCAGTTGTGTCTGCAACTAATCTGCTGGATCTGAATTCTCTCATTACTTTCTGGTTCTCAGTGCCAAGATCCAAATATAACTGCAGGAAGAACCTGAATTCATAAAGCCTGATAAGAAGAACAGATTGTTTTTCCCCCGATCTTCAGCAGTCAAATAATATTCACCTGAATAATATTTACCTGAAGGTGAAATAATACTTACCTTCACTTTGAAGGTGAAAGAGTAGTACACAGAAACGACAGTGACATTGGGCAGTAATTCCCAGTTGGGTCTTATAAAAAGAGCTGCATATCTATTTGGAAAAAAATGAAATAAACAGCACAAAAAACTCCTTTCCATCTATGTTGTAGCTAGTATAGTGCCCTATTGATCTACGCAACCTATTAATCGCGTATTCCTCCCCTTCATCAGGAAGGACTCAAGATTTGTTTGAACTACTATGTGCAAAATTTACCCAGCCTGCTTGGCTTGGTTTATAATTAATTGCTGTTGTTGCAATTGCAGCAGCATTGCTGGAGCATGTAGCAGATCCAAACCAGAAAGTTGTCTTTGACCTATCAGCAAACTAAAGATTGTTTTTAAAACTGTTCACTTGGGATTGCAGCTTGGTTTGACTAGATATCTGATAATATTGTTATCAGAAAGGGATCTGGCTAACGTCCAAGTTTTGGCAGGGATAACAAGCGTTGGCTTGTGTGCTTCAATGGAGCTTGTTCCCCTCAAAATTCTTGGACCTTCCACTTTGTAAAAATCCAGATGTGCTAAGATTTGTACTGAGTTTTACTAAGTGTACAGTCAATCTAGATCAAACCCCTGTTACTTCGTTTTTGTGCAGTCCTGCAGAAGCGAGCCTGGACTTCTGACTTCTCCATGTAAGAGCACTCGTACCTGCAGCAGACGCTTGTGTGAGGTGCCAGGCAGGACCGAATTGGAGAAACGATACACTGAAGGTCATCAAAGATTTTCACGGAACGATGGGAGTTTTTTACTATTTTCCCTTATTAAGGAGAATTTAAAGATCGCCCATAACAGCACTGATGTAGCAGCAACAAGGTTTATGAGGAAAAAGTAGATCTCTGACAAGGTTATGGCTGACTTATTGATTATTGGAGTAATTTCTTTTTCGTTTTTGGTTTTTTTTTAATTTTTATAAAAAGTCTGGAAACAACTTAAAAGCCTGATCCAATGTGGTGTTTCGAGCCTCTGGATAACAGCTGAGGTTGAGACAGCTAAAACAGTATGGGAGCATGGTATATGGTAGTAGTGCCCTGTTAATTTCAACTGCAGATGAAAACCCAGCACCTCATCTGGGGTTTTTTGTGCATTTTCAGGATTTCCAGTCCCGTAACTGATGGTGTTTCAATGTAGTTAGAAATGTGAGTGTATGTAAGAGTTATTCTTTAAGTGGTCATGGCATTTACAAGAATTAATGCTGTTTGGAGAATTAATCAAATTTTTAAAGAAACAAAACTGAACAAAGCGTGAAAGGGAAGACGGGAGCAGCTTCTCCTCCTGGGAGCCTGGGACTTTTGCAAAGGCCTAGTCATGGCAACCCCTGGCAAACACACCTCATACACACACGTGCGGTTGCCAGGGTGGACCTTGGCATTTTGTTGTGGCTTCTTAATTACTTATGTGACCCTCGGAGAATCTCTGGGGAGAAGGGCTCGGCCTGGCCCTCGGAGATGGAGACCCGGCCTCCCAGGCCTTGGTCGGCGGCTAGGGGGGACCTGGCCGGCCGCCTCACGGCACCGCGCCCTCGGGCCCGCCACGGCCCGAAGCAATGCCGGAGCGGGGCCGCTGGCGGCCGGCGCGGTCAGGCGGCGGAGCCGGGCACTCGATCCCCGTCTCCGGAGGACAGCGGGTGGCGGCGCTCCTTCCCAAAGCCCGCGGTCCCCAGCCCCGGCCCGGCCTGGGCCTGCCCTGGAGGGTGGGGCCTGAGGGCGCCGCGCCCGGCCCGTCCCGCCCCGGGCCGCGGCGCGGCTCGGCCGGGCGGGGGAGCACCACCGGCTGCCGGGTAAGGGTTAGAGGGGGTGGTCGAGGTGGGGGTCTCGCTCCCCTGCCCGGCGTGGGGCGGCGGTAATTCGAGCCGCGGCAGCGGGGCTCCGCGCCGGGGAGCCCCTTAGGCCCGGCGGCAGCGCACGGCGGGGCGCCGCCATCACCGCGGGGAGAAGCGAGCGGGAGAAACCCTGTCAGGCACAAAAGGCTCCTTGGGTTACTGCTGAGGGGAAGGGGCTTAGGAGTCCTCTCGTCGGCGCCTGGTTTTGGGGAGGCTCTTTGGTTTTTTAAGGCTTTTCAGCCCAGTGTTTCAAGAAACCCTTTGCTTCTTTGTACAAAGAAGTATTTTTTTTTTTTTTTTTTTTTTTTTTTTTTGGCTGTACTGTGAGTTGACATGGACTGTTATAAATAAAGCAGAGTTGGGGAGTGGTCTCGTGGCTGGCTTATTTTCCTGACTTTCACTAATCTGCCCTCCAGCGTAGTTAACTGAAGTTGGGACAGTAGAAGCTTTACGATCCATTGAAGCTCAGTCACAGCTGATGTTAGAAAGCAAATACAGTCAGGTATACCTATAAAAATGGTAAGACAAAAACTACCGTATATGGCTGTCAAGGAGTTACTGTTTGTTGGTGTATGAGGAACCACGTCCATGCTCACAGAGCCCCTCTTCAGGAATTCCTGTTAATGTGACTCAGTACTGGGAGGCCAGGCTGCCTGCCATACTTAATACAACACAAACGCTGCAGGTTGCTTATTGTTTATCTCTTTTCCTGGATTGTAGAGGCTACTGAAAAAGGTCATAACTAAATAAATAGGAAAACTAGATGTATTAGTATATAAACAGAGAGATTAATGACTTTGATGGGTGTGTGTGGAAATACTTTACCATGCTGTGTAGTGAATAATGTCATAATTCCATTCACTTGAGTTCATTAAGTCAAAGCAGGAGCCATCTTTCAAGCTTGTTAACTTCCACTTTAAGTGAAGTTACATATAAACTGAAAACATTTTTTTTTAATTTGCTATTCATATGGATCTATATTGTGTGCCCAAATAGTGTATTTGTCTAGTGCTGCTAGTTCATAAGTGCAAAACTGTATGGTCTATGGACAGCCTCACTTGAAACTGAGAACTTTCAAATAAATCCAGTTTTTCTTCAATTCCATTGGCAGGCATACTGCCTTGACTAAAAGGGTAGTGTATCTCTGGTATTGGGAGTCAATGATTAAAACTGTCTTACATATTTAAATATGCTGGTCTTGAGACAGTTCTATGTGGTGGACATCCTGTGAGGGTATCTGATGTGCTACCCCAAAACAGTTTAGGGAATAAGAAAAAGATTGTGTCAAATGTCTTGTTCAAGAGCTTCCTCAAACCATGAGCATAAAGTCTTTGTTCTCTCTCACTCTCGTTTTCTTCAGGTGGTCTCCCAGTGGCTTTCCTGTGGGCTTAGTCTTAGATGTGTTGAATGCTTCAAATATAGAGCCTTCCAGAGCAGCTGAGAGCTCCACTCAAGCTTTGCAAAAAAAAAGATAGGAAAAAATGTTGTGAATGCCTCCAGGCCTCCTACGTTGCACTGGCTGTAAGGCAATATAGTCCGATTTAGTTCCCCAGCCGCCTGTCTAGTTCCCACTCTGCTATTTGAAACCTGCAATCTTCTTATCCTTATTGCTATTGTTTGTACTTGGGTAACAGTAACTTGTGTCATGGGAGTCTATCCGTGTCCATAATACAGGTGTTTTCAGGAGAGGGGTTTGTACATCCCTTTGTGCAGATAACGGGCATGAGAAGCAACCCCTTTGCCCTGTGATGCTGCTGGTGTTGCTCGTTGAAGTGTTGTCCTAACAGCGAATTGTCCTGATCGTTATCATCAGTTTAGTGGATTATGACCTGGAAGTAGAAGTGGGGAGAAAATTTCTTGTCTGTTTTCTGTGCCATCACAACCAGTATTGTCCTGAGATAGGTGTTTGCTGTTTACAACACAAACTCCTGGTGTCACGGAGAACAGCCATCCAGTAACTCTCGTTTAAATTTTAGTGACAAGTGTCTTTTAAGTTCCCTTGTTCTCCGTACCCTGTTACTATTGTAACTTGCAAATCTGATCAAGCTTAAGGAAAACAGTGTGGAAGTATATTGGCAAGAACCTGGAAACTTCACTGTTAACAGCAAGTTTCTCCTTCACAGATGAGGCAGTTGTACCTCTAGTCAGCCAGATCGCGGAGAGTGTGTTTGTATTTTTAACATTGAATCCGTGCGCTAAGACTGTATGGAGAGATGCTGGATTTGGGTCCAAATCAGATGTTTTTAGTGTTTGTAAGACTTGGGAGTATTATAAACTTTGATTTTATTTTTTTCTGTCCTCGCATTCTTTCTTCATCTCTTCAGTGACACCCCTAACACAACAAATTCATGTTTCATTTCAAGATTTTCTTAACAATGGGAAAAAAAATATTTCTGAACTTCGGAGGCTATTCCGTCTTTTAGGAGAATGATGACCTCCTTGGGACCTTGAGGATTTTTTTCGCTTCAACGGAGTAATCTACTTGATATTCAGCTCATTTCCTCCATAGAGAAAGGCGGGATATTTTCTCTTTTCTCTAGTTCTTCCCAGAACTAGAGAACCGTATCAGTCAAGCTTGATGTTCTCTGCTTGGCAAAGATTTCAGTAATCCAAGCTATGGTTCACAGGACTGCAACCATGCAGTGTGTCTGTAAAGGGCAGAGCACTGGCATCTCATCCTTACTAAAATGACATGTGTCTTCGGGGAAAGTAAATGCATCAGATCATCTTAATAGGAGTGTGTCTTGCGGGTCAGCAAAAACAGCTATGGCAAAGAAGTCACAAACAGGAACTGGGAACCCTACAAATCTTGAAAGTCCTGACACCACAAACGTTAGTTCACTTGCTACATATTTAAAAAAATAATATTTTGTGTTCAGCTGGAGAAGGGGTTTGAGCTCCAGGTCCCGGTTAGATGCTGTCCTCCTTTCTGTGAAGTCATATACATGCCTTCTGGTCCAATTAGAGTAAAACATCCTGAAAGAATTTATGATTTTTTTTTCCCTTTCTAAGCGTGTTTCAGTTTGGTTTAGGTGATCTGGTACTTTATTCTAGTGAAGAACAGTGCTTTCTTTGAGAGCACTGCTCGTTCTGTTTCAGTATGGCTTCATAAAATAAATCTGTATTTGCTCCTTGGATCCATCAGTGCTGCATCTAACACTAGGGATGCTGGAGCTTAACTCCCACCAGAAGAAGCTGTTTGTCTGAGGCCCCTGACCTCTCTAAAGAGACAGTAAGAGTTGCTTCTGCAGGGTTAGCAGCTCTCAGTTTCGGGGAGCAGATCTTGGCGAAGGAGAATGAGATGTGGCCTCCTCCAGATGAGCTGTCGGAGTTCCGGAAGCAACAGTAGCTGGTTTGTCGGGAGCATGCTGGGCTGGGCGGATACTGGCTTGTGCTGGTCTTGGAGAGGGGAGGAATGGGCTTAGTGTCACTTGTGTTGGGGAAAGAGAGTTTGAATGGGGGCATACTGGCTCAGCATGGGGCCTTTCCTGGCTGCCTGCTGGAGAAGTAACAGCTTGTGTTCCTCCTTTCCCCTCCAACCCTCTGTGCTGCATCCTAGTTCTCCATTATGTTTTGTGTGATGGAGGCAGGAAAGGGGAGAGGGAAAAAAGGATACTGAGCAAGTATGTCTGACGCGGGGAGAAGAGGTATATAATTTATCCTGAGTAATGTGGAGAGTGCCAGGAGAAAGCTTGAGAATGGTTGTACTGAACTAAATTATGTAGCAAAAGAGAAGATCCTTTCTATTTGGTCAGAGTATCACCTTCTTTTTTTTTATTTTTAGATTTGCAAAAAGAACAAATTCTCTCTGTGCTGTTAATCCTAAAATATCCGGAACTGTTTGTCGGTATCAGATCTGTGCCTGGCTTTCTGTGCTAAAGCTGCTAAATTCCTCACAGTTCTATTATTCTTCCCCAGACAGGGAGAATATTTGGGTTTTGGTTTTTTGGGTTTTTTTTTTTAGTCTTTCCTCTGTGACTAAATTTGCCTTGGCTTAGCCCTCTTCTGAACATTTAACTTGAGTTCTAAGCCTCCAGGCACTGTCATAGATGCACGTTATAGCAACCAAAGCAAGTAGGGTAAATCCAAGCACTGTGATAGATAAAGTTTAACTTTATGTGGAACTTAAGCATATTTTTTGATTCAACTAACACTGGAGCTTTTTACTTTTCTTTTTTTTTGAAGCCCTATTCCACCTCTGGGGAAGGGAATTTTTATTTTATTGTTTATGTAAGGTGTATAAAAAATTTATGAAATGCACAGGGGCTTATGGAGAGTTGGATAATACCTTCAGAGACTGTCAGAATGGATTTCCTGCATTTAAAATTGTGCTGCTTAGGTAATATATGAAATACATTAACACTTAGGTGATCTCTGTTATCCATTTTTAGGAACAGATATGCAGTTTAGTGGACAAGCATGTGGAATTCACTGCAACTCTTTTCAAGATGGTTCTTGTATGGAAGAGACAATGGCTGATTTGAAATTTCTTTCGTGTCTTTTTATTAAAGGAGAATTCCTAGTAAGAGATACTGTTCTGTCTGCAATGCAAATGCTTCTTATTAGACAGAGAATCAAGTTGCTGCATATAGTCTGTTTAGGATCATTTATTGTAAAGCATTGGCTTTTGAAACAAGTAACCGGTCTTTGTATCCACGTTAGTGAAAATAAATAAGGTAAGAAAACTATTATAAATACTTTTCTACTGTATGTAAGATGATAGATGTGTAGGAGTATAGATGATATATGTATTTGCAGGATTAGAGCCTAAAAAAGAAAATAAATTATATTGAAAACCTGAAAATGAAGGGGAAGGTGTATTCTAGTGAAAGAAAATTTCATAATTCAGTACAAACTTTGTTTTTTGCAGAGGCAGCAGGATTGTGACTTGCACTGACACAATCACCAACTGGAAAAATGCAGAGTTCTAAAAGTAACTTGGTGTCTTTACATGAGGATGTTACAAATGATATTTCAGACTTGAGTGAAATTATTTCAGCTGGAAAAGAATCTGTTGAAAAAAGAACAAGGACTCTGATTGAGAAGAATGGCTATCACGACTCTGTTTACATAAATGCAGCTAAGATTTTTCAAGGCATTCGTTCTGAAAAGCGTACGGATAGGATGTTGGTGCGGTATGGCGATGACTCGGTATCTCCCATGCTGACTTTTAAAGACGAGCATTCCCAGCGTCTATCTTATGAACTGGCTTTCAATGCTCTAAAATGTAAGCACAAAACTTTTCCAGGAATTGCCAACAGAAGTGTTGCAGCAGAGAAAGTGTGGAAAACCAAAGTGTTTAGTTTCTGCCTGACGGCAGAGATCTGGGGAATTTTTTGTTAAAGTAGAGGTTACTACTAGACTGCTCATATCCCTCAAATTATTTAAATATATCTAAGTGTTAGCATTTTGTGAAATGAAACATTTAAACTTTATGCTTTTTCATGTAAAGGAATTATACTTATTTAGAGTTGCTACTGTTTATGATTGAATTTGCCCTTAATTTTCATTACCTTTAAACTTTCAATTTTTCCCTTTTAGTGATTTAGAAGTTTTTCTTTCTCGTCCATAGAATCTTGTAGATTTCATAGCATAACATGTCAATATTTTATTTTTTGCAGATCAAGATCTTCTTGAAGAAATATTGTTAGATAGTTGTGTTTACCCATGCCAGTCAATAGTAAGTGAACATTTCAGTGAGGAAATAAATTTTGTATTTTCTGAGTTGATGTAATTAGAATATTTTCTGAGGATTCTGCAACATTCTTCTAAACAACTTTTGTTGTTTTGAACTATATGGTAGCTCGAGACTGAAATATTGCTATCCTTTTTAGTTAGTTCCCTAAAGCATCAATCTCCAGGGTACTAGATAGGCTCTTTATGAGATTCCTGTTGCATCTTACGGCTAGGAATCAAAATCTTTAGAGAAAGAAGGTAGGAGAGTGAACTGTAATGCTTACTGTAGTGTACTACTTGCTCAGTGATGTTCTACATGAGCCAGTCCATGTTCATGAGCTTTCCTTCCCTGCTGTGTCCCCTTACGAGTGGGGAAAAAATTATCCTTCCCTTCTTGTCTCTGGGAGTTGGAAAGTGTGGAGTGAACCCCATCAGGCAAAAGAATGCATTGAACCCATGTTTCATTGTTTTTGTAAGGAAGTGAGACTTATGTTGTAACTTTTTGTGTTTGTTGGTATTTCCCTAATAACTTGAGTTTTCTAGCAAATTTCAGTCATATTTCTGAGAATGTTAGAATTTTTAAAGACATAAGAACTGTAAGAATTTAATGAAAAGAGATAGACAAGAATAACTGAAGTGCTGTTAGTTACTGTCCCTAAGAAGAAGATGCTCCCTGTTTTAAACATTTAGACAGGAGAAGGAGATTTTACATATGTCCCAACTGTGGAATTGTTATTATAACTGAGCTTATCAGTTGTTGCATACTGAAGAATCCCACAAGAGACAAACTGATAGCTAGCTATTCAAGGAACTACTTTATGAAGAGAAAATAATTTAAAAGTTTAAATGCTGGTAACATTAAAAGTTGTTAAGATATAGTATATTATCTGTGTTTATGGCAAATGTTTTTAATTTTGATAAGCTAAGTAACTTTAAGTGGTGTATTTCATAGAATCATAGAGTGGTTTGGGTTGGAAGGGACCTTAAAGATCATCTAGTTCCAACCCCCCTGCAATGAACAGGGGCACCTTCCACTAGACCAGGTTGCTTGAAGCCCCATCCAACCTGGCCTTGAACACTTCCAGGGATGGGGCATCCACAACTTCTCTGGGCAGCCTATTCCAGTGCCTCAGCACCCTCATAGGAAAGAATTACTTCCTTATATCTAACCTAAGTCTACTCTCTTCCAGTTTAAAGCTGTTACACCTTGCCCTATCACTGCCTGCACTTGTCAAAAGTCCCTCTCTGACTTTCTTGTAGGCCCCCTTTAGGTACGGGAAAACTCCCTGGAGCCTTCTCATCTTCAGGTTGAATAGCTCCAACTCTCTCAGCCTGTCCTCATAGGAGAGGTGCTCCAGCCCTCTGATCACCTTCATGGCCCTCCTCTGGACTCACTCCAACAGGTCCATGTCCTTCTTATGTTGGGGGCTCCAGAACTGGACACAGTACTCCAGGTGGGGTCTCACCAGGGCAGAGTAGAGGGGCAGAATCACCTCCCTCGACCTGCTGGCCACGCTCCTCTTGATGCAGCCCAGGATGCGGTTGGCCTTCTGGGCTGCAAGCACACATTGCCGGCTCCTGTTGAGCTTCTTGTCCATCAGTACCCCCAAGTCCTTCTCCTTTGGGGTGCTCTTGAGCCATTCTCTACTCAGCCTGTATTTGTACCTGGGATTGCCCTGACCCATGTGCAGGACCTTGCACTTGGCCTGGTTGAACTTCATGAGGTTTACACGAGCCCACCTCTCCAGCCTATCAGGGTCCCTCTGGATGGCACCCCTCCCCTCCAGTGTGTTGACCCCACCGCACAGCTTGGTGTTGTTGGCAAACTTGCTGAGGGTGCACTCCGTCCTGCTGCCCATGTCGCTGACAAAAGATGTTAGACAGCGACCCCTGAGGAACACCACTTGTCACCAGTCTCCACTTGGACATCAAGCTGTTGACTGCAACTCTTTGAGTGTGACTGTCCAGCGAAATGCTTATCCATGGACTGGTCTGTCCATCAAATCTACGTCTCTCCAGTTTAGAGACGAGGATGTGGTGCAGGACAGTGTCAAGTGCTTTGCACAAGTCCAGATAGTTTGAGTTTTTAAAAGATTCTTTAGTGTTTTACTAACTCTCCGTGAGGAATTATTTTCATATTCTCAGAAATAAGTATTTCATTGGAGGTTTTAATGCCCGTTAGATGGGAGATTCTGTTTGGCATGCATCTTTTTGCAGAAGTAAGGCATGCTTTGTGTCACTTTCTCCATCCAGTTGCTTTTGTGTTGCAGCCAGATGAATTAACCAGCTTGCTTGTTGTGATGCTCTATGACCTACAAGACCGAAAATTTCGAGCACGAGAGATTTTTGATGACGAGGAACCTGTAGCAGAAGTTCAGAAAACAGAGCGTTATCTACACAGGTATACATGCTAAGAACTTTTTTGTTGATATGTTTTAGCAGAAATACGGTCCTTTTTTTTATAATTGTCAATACTACAGATGTCTTTCAGCTTCAAATTTTGTGGGCTTTGTTTTCGTTTTTAATAAGAACCTGCTGTGAAGAGAAACTTTGATATTCCTATAGTTAAGAGAAATACAGCTAACAAACCATCTTTATACTGTGGATTATTTTGGTAGAAAAGGGTATCTTGTTTTGGAGTTGTTGAAACTTTTTTCATCCAATTTTAGAAAAGAAGTGTAATGTAAATGTTCATAAATATGAGTGTATCAGAGTCAAGAGGTCATGGAGTGGAATAACAGCCATTTATTTATATTCTATATACTTATATTATGGAACTTTGTTAAATATTTATTATTGTAAGCAATTAGAACAAAAGAAGAGGATATGTAAAACAAATATCTTAAGTAGTCTTCAAGTATTTCTTTTGTCAGTCTGTAGATGAACTCAAGAAGCATTTGTTGGACAAAATTGTGTTGCTGCTGGATTTAGAATAGCCCAAAGAGTTTACGAATATCATAAGTGCAAGGTATTCCTAGAGGGCAGTAAGTAATATATCTTGACATCTGAAGTAGCTCAGAGCAATGTTTATTTGCTTTGAATTATCACCTATCAAGATTATGCATAAAGCTTGTGAGAAGAAAAGACTGGGATTATTTCCTCTGACATTTCATGTACCGTGCATCTACCGTTGTCCGAGAAGAAAATGTCCTATACCTGTATTTTCTGTAGTAGCTTGCAAAATAAGACCTCACTTTTCGTTTTAGTTTCTGAGCAAGATAGTATTGTAATAGCAATATTGCATGTTAATGGATAGTGCAAACATTTATAAAACTTATTAAACTTTGGTTATGTTTTTGTAGTTTTAGGACCAAGTTGGCAGCTGCACTAGCAAGGTGTCGCATCAAACATGATGCTCTTTCGATTGAATACCTCCTACCAGAAACCATACGGAAGCAGGAACAAAGGGCTTCTGCTTTACCTTTATATGTTTGGATAAACACATTTAAAATCAGGTAACATCTTTAAAGTATCATCTAATATTGATGTTTTTGTATATTAAGTGATATAGTTTGCTACACACTTGTCTTAGAATTTCCAGGTTATATTATTACCAGTAATTTAAGTTTCTTATAAGTAAATTCTGCTTAGTCCAGCAACTCTGTCCTCTGGTTTTAATTTTTATATATTGCAGTAATAGTATTCATAAACTGTAACAAAGTTATGAAACAGTTCACCTTACTATTCTATTGCTTGTGTGGGTCTTTCACCAAATAAATAAGGAAATAAAATTAGAAAATCTATATAGTTGAGTAAACTCCATGGTGAAAAATAGCAAAAGAGAAAATTTCTTAAAAAGTGAGTGTATTAGTGTAAGCCATAACCTTGGCAAAGGGTGTTAAGACAGATACGATATTTAAAGCTGGTGTTAGTTCTGTAAGGATAGTGTAAACTTGAAACAAAAATACACTTTTTCAAATCCTGATATTCGATGTTACGTATTATGAAACAAAAATACACTTTTTCAACTCCTGATATGTATGTAACACAGGTGTTCCCAGTTCTGTGCTAACTGATACATGAACCATACCAGGTTATCTTATTGTCTGTTTTGTTAGACAGGTAATCCATTTTATCGTGTTTTCAATAATTTTGTTTTCATAGTCTTGTCTTAGACCAATGTTCTGTGCTTAGGTTATAGGCTCTTTAAGATAGAGAAGGTGTCATACTCTGGTTGTGATTTTGCAGCAGTAGATTTGCTACAGTGTCTCCTGAGCACATGGACATTTATGCTTTGATGCTTTGAATCATCCTCCAGGGAGACATAGCTCTTGCTTAATTTATTTTATCAGACTTACTAACTTAATTGTTTCAAGCCAGAACTAACATACCTAAAACAGAGTGAATTCCCCTCCTACATTAGAGAATATTGCGTATTTATTAATATATATCTATATATACACACACGTTTAAGAAAATGAAAGAGTCCATATAATCAATGTGAACTATATTGCTTAAGTAACTTGTACATTTAATGGCCAGAGTTGTATGTTAACAGCCTTCAAGATGTTTTCAGGGATTTGGAGCAGAAGGGATTCACAAGAGTTGAATCTGTGTCAGACTTCAACCGTTATTCGTACTGTATGGACCAGCATTGCCACGATGTATTGGTTTTTCCTTCCTCTCTTAAAGAAGAACTGCTTAATTTAGACCTTTTTGCAGATTGCAAACTCTTACTGCAGGTGAGTTGATGTCACCCTTGAGTAACAGAACGCTCAAACTGAGATAATACTTTGCATTAGAATGAGGTCATGTATTATGTCACTGTCCTATCGAATCGGTCAGGCAGCAACATACTGGCATAAAGTTTTGGACATTTCTAATAATCAGAAGATTAGAAACTGTTTCACTTACTAAATTCAGCATGTAAATGTTAATGCTTATAATTGATAGCTACAATTAAGTTAGTAGAATATTTTAAATTTAATCTTAAAACTGTTGAAACAAAAAACAATCAAAGAGGCAGTCTCACTTCTGAAAATGCGAGGAAAGTTTCTATGTAACTCTATAGGCATTACCTCCAGTTAGTAGATAATAGTATGCTAATATTAGAATATCTCTTCCTCTTCAACTGCGTATCTGTGATGGCAAGATGAGGCTTTGTTGTATTTTGTGCAGTGTGGTTCCTGAATCTCCAGAAGTCCCACTGGTCTTTTTCCTGACTTGCCATCATTAGCCTCTCTGGGCAAGATTAGTCAGAGGTTCTTGTTGTAGAGCAGTGGTTTGGAGTAATTGTGCAACATCACACAGCCACAAATTACCTGAAGTGTCTGATGATTCTTGAGTGCTTAGCAGAAACATTTTAAAGGGCATTTTCACTTGATGCTTAGTATTTTCTAGCAATTTTATCCTCAAAATTTATTTACTCAATTTACAAAGTAATTTAATATTCAATTTCAGTATATATATTTTGAATGGAAGACTGTTCTGGTTTTGTTTAGTGAGGGGGGCCTAAGGTGGTAGCTTCTGTAGGAAACTGCTAGAAGTCGCTCCCCTTTGTTCAGTGGACTCGACCGGGCCTAGGGTGGACCCGCTGCTGGCCAAGGCTGAGCCAATTGGTAGCAGAATGTTCCGTGATAACGCCTCTGTGATAACGTATTTAAGAAGGGGAAAACAGGAAAAAAAAAGAGGAAGAGAAGATGTGAAGGAGCTGAGCGGGGGCAGAGAAGGGGCGGCGCAGGCCTTGTGCGCCTTGCAGGCCTCACCCTCTGGCCTCCCGCCGGGTGGCCGACTGGGCCCAACTTGGCCCGGCCTGGCTGCAAGAAGTGGAGAGGAGATGAGATGTGAATGACATGTGAAGAGATTCTGAGAGGCGTCTGCCTGCTGTTGTGAAGAATGTTTCTTGTGAGAGGAACGGCTGCAGACGCCAAGGTCAGTGAAGAAGGAGGGAGAGGAGTAATGCGGCTCCTGGCCAGAATTCCCCTGCAGCCTGTGGTGATGACAATGGTGGAGCAGGTTGTCCCCCTGCAGCCCATGGAGGTCCACGGAGGAGCAGAGATTCACCTGCAGCCCGTGAAGGACCCCATGCTGGGGCAGGCAGATGCCCGAAGGAGGCTGTGGCCCGTGGAGGGCCCGCTGGGGCAGCCGTTCTAGAGGGACTGCACCCCGTGGAAGAGATGACCCATGCCACAGCAGTTCACGAAGGAGAGCAGCCCGTGGGAGGGACCCCATGCTGGAGCAGGAGAGGAATGTGAGGAGTTCTTCCCCTGACGATGAAGCAACAGCGTAAAACAACATGTGATGGACTGACCACAACCCCCATTCCCTCTTCCCCCCTATGCTGCTCGGCGGGGGGGAAGGTAGTAGAGATAATGTTAAGCCCAGGAAGAGGGAGGGGTGGGGGGAGGTTATCTTATTCTCTGTCTCATCATCCTGCTGTTTTTAGTAATAAATGAATAGATTTTTCCCAAGTTAAGTCTGTTTTGCCTGTAATGGTAACTTTAAGGATTTCTCCCTGTCCTTATCTCCAGCCTCCAGCCTTTTTCTTATATTATCTCTCCCTATTCTCTTGGAGGGTGGAGGGAGTGAGACTGCGTAGTGTGGTGCCAACTGAGGCTAAACTACGACAAAGACTTACGGAAAAGAACTACATGTGACAGCCCCATAGGGCATGGGAACAAATGCTGAGTATCGGTACTGAAGAATATTCAAAGTGAGGAAACAGAGCCCTCAAAAACTCCCATCTCCCTCTGGTGGGGTAGGGTGGTACTTGAATGCTGTGGATACATAGACATTGGTGCAAACTTAAAGGTTTAGTGGGTTTTTTTTTTTATATCCCCATCCCTTCATCATCAGTGTTTGCCAGACTTGGTGCAAAGCATGGTACCTGTGGTCCATATCTTCAGTCTTTGCCTTGTAAAGTAATTTGATGGACATACTGTTTGATGTATCTCTTTTTCTCTTCATCAACTGTAGTATGAGAGCACGTACTCTTGTTGAGAAATCCTTGGGCTTTCTGCACTCAAATCGGCCTCTGTGTTATTTGAATTTCAGCAAAATCTTGGTCTTTGATCTGTAAGGGCTTCATTTCGCCTATAATTATTGTCAAGAACTATGTGAATAGTTTTGCAGATTGTGGCCTATGTTTGTCTTTTCTGGAGCTGGCTTTTGCTAAGAGTTCTTCCATATGGGGATGATACACACGTACATTCTTTTTGCATATAGGTATTATGCTTTCTTATGCATTAGTTAGAATTTTGTAAATTTATTAAGTGACTTAATAAGATGTTTGGGTTTGTACTTTATTTAATTCTGTATTAGCAGCTATCCTTGATTAGTTTTTATCCCCCTTTCTTTCCCCCTTGTCATGAAAACAATTAAATACTTTCCTGATTTGTAAAAGAAGGTTAGCATTCATAGAAACCAAACTAGTTGGTCATACTTAATTTTTGTGCCGTTATTTTCTAGGATAAGTCTCGCAGCCTTGCTGCACACTCTGCACAGGCACTGTTGAGTGCAGGTGATGACATTTTAGTGGCTCACACGGGTTCCCATCTGACCATTGCCCATGTGTCAGTGCTGATAAATGACAGCATATCCCAAATTTTTGTTTGTGGCGTGAAATCTTCAGCAAAAGCAGCAGAACTGAGGAACTTGTTCAGTCACATGGAATGTAAAAGTAGGTATTTAAACAATTGGTATGCATAAACTATTGTAGATATTTGTGAAAGCTATAAATATAGCATAATTCTATCAGAATTCAGAGATCCCTTTTTATAGGACTTAAGGAGGGCAGTGACAACTTATTTTTTTTTTTGTCACAAGGTGAACTGACAACTTTTTAGCTACGATCAAGTTCATCAGAGGTTTCAGATGAACCATGCCATACATGTAGACATGCTCCTGAAATATCAGGGTGAACAACTGGTACAGCTGGGAGCTTTGGGGTCCATTTATTTGGTGCCTTGGCTGTTGCTTTCATGCTGATTTTCAGCTGTTTTGAGAGTGTTAAACCAAACCCCATGCACTTGTCGAGTTTACCTGGAGGACATGATCAGAACAGAACGCAACAGGACTCTGGAACCCCATTGTTGATCTTTTCCGTGGAAGAGCTAAGGTCTAGCTAATCCTTCAGTCTGCTTTAAATCAGTGGGACGAGCTTTGGAGGATCTGGGTCTGGCAGGCTCTAGCTCCATAGCAGTCCGTGTAACACCGCTCTCTCTTCACCTTTATCACAGTAAAATTAGGCAGGCTTGCTTGCATGCAAAAGTGTTGAGTTTTTCCCTTTTTTTCAGATATTCATTTGTTACGTGAAGACTTTACTGAGATTGGACCAACAGATCCGCGACTCCAAAAGGCAAAAGTTGTTTTGCTGCTACCACAATGTTCTGGGCTGGGTGTTGGCAATCCAATAGACTTTATTGTAAATGAACACGGAGGTAACCTTTGATACAATAGCTAGCTCATGCTTTCTGGTAGAAATAGCATTCAAGTAGTGTGGTCTGGGCCTTGTAGCTGCTTCAGTAAATTGTATCACTTTATAAAATACCCTTCCTTTTCGATTTTTATTTTAACTACTATAAAGCTTGTATATTAAACAACTTGCATAATTCTGAATGTGTAATATACATGGAGGCTACTATGGAAATACCAAAGAGTATAAATAAATTACACAGATGATTTTTCCACACAAAGTGAGCGAGAATGTATTTGGCCTAGCTTAGGATTCTCAACAAGAAAACAAAATCTTTCTAGGTGGCACCGCAGGATTAAGAGCGTTTTGTAAAGGTGATTTCAAGTCGATAGTAGGAAGTTTGAGGGTTATTCTGGGGAGCAGAGTGTATATCGCCTTTCCTTTAAAGTAAAAAGACTATAGGTAGAAAATGTATTTCAAGAAACAAATGAGTGTATGTAATTTTCCCTTGATTACATTCCTTTGGTAACAGTTTGTATAAGTTTACTCACTGTACAATTTTAATTAAATAGAAGCAAATAAGAGGTAGTAGTAATTACAGGTAAAGAGGGAAAGAAGAATCATTTAGGCATTCCTTGGTACTGTAATTTGTAAAACCTGCCTTCCCACTGCACTAGTAATAACCAGATCTGCTACCAAAGCATTTTCTGCAAATGGCTGAATTTTAAGACACTGACTCAAGTTGCATTAATAAATTTACAACTCTTTGCATTTAGATGCAGGATTGCTAAGAGACATTTTCGAAGGGTCTGTGTCTGAGGACAAGCTGTGTATTCTTGTTGAGAGGCAGCTGAATGAGCTGATGCACGCAATGAAATGTAAGTGTGCTAGCTCTTGGATTTCGGGAACACCTTGTCCTATCAATCCCACCGTACTGCCATTAGTTTTTCTATCGTTAAAAATACGCTGATTACTCCATTAGTTAACAGTAAGTGTGTAACCAAACCCCCTACATAATGATCTCCTCAAGTTTAAAATTCTATCTGTGTTCTAGTATTCACCAGCCATTAATACAATGATCTTCAGCATTTTGTAGAGAACTGGCTCACTGGTTTGGTCATACTTTACAACTCTGGAAAAGTTGTAAACGCTGTCTGACTCCATCTGCATGCTGCCACTTTCTGCCCCTCTCCTTTGGTAGCTGTGTGAAAAGATTGGATGCAGCCCTGAATTTCTACTGAAAACTGCAAATATTTGAAAATATTTTAATTATTGAAAACCACTAGAGATTGAATACTAATGCGTGCAGGAGGATGTATTTTATTGGTAAAAATGACATCCAAGCATTATTTTTATGCTGATTTCAGTCCTTACTAAACCACTGTGTATATGAAGAATTTGAACAGTAGAAAAACTTTGTTTGTCTGTTTTGTAGTTAACGAAGTACAAGCTATTGTTTACTGCACATGTTCAATTTACTCAGAAGAAAATGAACTAGTAGTGAAAAAAGCACTGGAATCTGGAGTGGAAGGAAATAAAGTACAACCATACAGGTATGGAGTGAGTAGATTTGTCTGAGGAAAAATTAAGTGTGACTTTAAATTGTAGCATAATTCTTATCCTAAACTAATCTGTGTCTTGCATTAGATTAATATTTAAAATAGTTTTTTGCTGCATCTCATTCCATTCCTTTTGATGTTGTGAGAGTACTAAGTAGCATCCTCTTGACTTTTTCATCTAATATTTTTGTTCCCATCTGAAATCGAGATGGAAGGAAAGCATGGCTGGTGGGAAATAACATGGTGGTGAGCTTCTGGTAGGGCTATTGCTTCCACCCTGTCAGTATTCAGAGAACGAAGCTAGTTTAAGACAAAATAGAGACTAGAGGTCAGGGGACTTGCTAGCGTGCTCTCAGCTTCTCACTGCAGTCTCAAAGGAAGAAGAAAGCAAGTCTTAAAATGTGAGAATAATATAGAAGAGTAAGAACCTCTGGTGCAGGAGTGCTCCTCCCTGTATTCAGATGAATGATTTCTGAGGGCTCAGGTTACAGATAGAGAACATCCTGTGCAATCACACCAAACACAAATATACATGAAAAAGTGTGTGCGTTGTGTGCTTTGTATGTAGTCAAAACCTGTCAGCTGGAACAATTGTTGAAAGACTGATGGGTGCCTTCTGGATTTTCCTTTCAGTGACAGGAGATAGATACAAACAGTTGGCACTTGCTTGCACGTAGATGGAATAGCTGATGACGGGATGCAGGTTAGAAGAGTTTATGTTGCCAAAAGCACAGGAGAGTTATACAGTATTTTTAGATTTTTGCATTATCTTAGATGATCATGGGGAGAGGTACTGTGGTTCAAGATATCATTCAGTATATTTAAATTTAGCATAATTAAATGGTAAATGTTAACTGAGGCCAGTCTAAAAAATTTTAAAAAGAGGTATGTTATGCATAATGCTAAGATACAGTACAGCAAAATGCATCTTTCTTGCAAATCACTGATAAAAAAGAGTGGCCTGCTTGAAATTTTACGCTAAATAGGATGAAATCAGGGTATGTCTTGCCAATGGTGCTGTGCTAGTGCAAAAGCATTTATGGACTCTGGCTGTAAACTGTTTTCCTTTGTGATTTGAAGTTTTGTGAAGTCTGTCATGTCTTGAGCTCTGTGCAGCTATTACTCTATGGGGAGAATGAGGGGGACCTTGGAACATAATGGTCTCTGCATTATTTGAACACAAATAATACATAAATTCATGGTATATATAAAACAGAATTCATATTTAAAAAATTCTGATATTTTTTCAGAGCTGTAGTTTTTCCAGAAAAAAAATTCCCCCTCCTCTGAAACACCCCTCTCCCCCTAAAGCCAAAACAAAATCTATTCAGTGTTTTGCAGAAACATCATGAAACTTGTCACACCACCAGATTACACTTTTACTTTCAAAGTACAAGGCAATCTCAGATGGTAAGAAAGGGAGAATAAAATTACATTAGGATTTTTGCAGACCTGAGCAAATTTATGACTGAGGCCTGTCATAAATGACAATTCCAGAATTGGTTCCTCCTTCACTGCCATGCATCTATCTTGGGTGTTTTTGTGCATAGTTCTTGCTGCAGTAAAGCTGCTGGTAACCAGCATGAACAGAGCAGTCACAGAACACCACAGATAAAATACATAGTGTGATTATGCTTGTCTTAAGATGAAAGCTCAAGAGTTTAAGATGCAGGTACTGCTCATGACAGTTTCTTGTACACTTCCCTTAGAGTTAATTAGGTGACTTATTTGACTGAAAGAACACAGGATAGGATGAAAAACTCTGTGGCAGAATTACTAGCCTGTGTTCACAGCACAGTAGTGTCTTTGAGAGGCAAGTTATACTGAGAAAACATCCTGTGTGATCATCACAGATCTACTTAATTTGAATTTCCTTTTCCAAGAAAACGGAGAGCTTTCAGGAAACTGTTACACCAGTTGTGCTTATGTGTGTTATACCTTTTGGAATGGCTCTGCAGTGCTGTGGTGGTGCTGAACCAAAACAAGGCTGTGCTGGAGTTTGGGGGTCGTGCAGATGGTCTTGGGGCTGTAAAATTGTGAAGGTGATTTCAGTCACGTACCCGCTGTCTCAGCCGAGCTTACCGTAAGGATGTGACAGCTCATGACAACGGCTGTCCCTTACGTAAGGGTACACGCTGGGAACAGGTGCATAGGGGAGACGCTAAACCATTCATGCATCTCCCCTTGGCCCACCACATTTCAGTTAATTTCTGCATCGACTGTCAGAGTCAGACCATCTGTTAAAGGGATTTCTGGTAACACTCATCTGTATATATTAATCAAAATAAAGATGGCAACTTTTTTTGCATTGAATGACCAGATCTAAAAGGAAAAATCTCCTATGTGTCATAGGACATAGAGTTTCATTTAGTAACACAAGGAGGCTGTGAGCCTGTTTTACCAAGTTCCAAGGGACATACTGAAGACTTGGGAACAGTTTTGCAGACTTCCCGTTAGAAATGGACTAGCCAGCCAAATCCAGATACTGCTTACAAATATTGACTGCATTTCTCCATAACTGTCTTTGAAAAAGCTCTGTCTCAGGATCAGTGGAGCACTGGGGAGAGGCTGTATCTTACAGTCCTCAGCAGCGCGAAGAGGAGGGGGTAACAGTTGCATAAGGACATCTTGACAGCATTTTTCTGTGCTGAACCACCTTAGAACTAGTTGATCAGCCTCATGATCCAGGTCCTTGAGACCTCTTTGTGACAGCTAGGGATTACTGGAACACAGGGAGAGCATGAGAAAAGGCTAGTTCTTACTCACTGATGCATTGCAAAACTGTCAGTTTGAAAAAACAGCACTCAGGTGTTAGAAACAGGTGGATTTTTCTAACGTAAGATTTTTAGCATATGTATTTATCAGAAGCGTATACTTAATAACTCAAAGCCAACACGTCTGCAATTTGTGTGTAGTGCTTAGTGTTTTCAGAGCATCCCCCAGCTTCACAGACACCTTGATAATCCACTGATTGCAGACCTGAGAAAGAACATAGTTGTTAATTATGTTCCTACGTATTTATCATCTGGTGGTTAATATGCTTAGTTGTTGGGAAAAAAAAAGGGGAATTGTTGGAAAAAATGAAAAAAACAATTAATTTTAAAAAGATGAATCCTCATGACTTTTTGAGTCATGTTTTTTTTTAAATGATGAGTCTATATGACTGTCATTGAAATATATAAGTTGGAAGTTAATTTTCATACATCCTTGTTTATTTCATTTTATATTCTTAAATATTATTTTCTGGTAATTTGTTTTTTTTTTTTTAACAGGCTTATTCCTCCTGCTTTTTCTACTTGCTCCAATTCAGAGGCTTTCACTGAACTTTTTTTCAGAACTGAGCCATCAGAAATTTCCAGTGGCTGTTTTCTAGCTATTCTAGCAAAAGAGGTAAGCTTGCAAAACTACCATTTAAAAACACTTCACAGAAAAATATTATTGCCATTTCCCACAAAATAATATATGAAATGGAACATTTAGAAAAAAATTCTTGGCTATTTTTTTTGTTGTCTTAAGAACAAAGAATTGGGGAGCAGTTAAAACGTGCCATTTCTAGAGTTCTGTGCTGAGCACAGCTTTCCAACTGGTGCCTTTTCTTCTGGAGAAGTCTCTTGGTCTAAAGTCTGTGCTAGGAACATCTAGAGGAAACACGCTGTTGCTGTCACACCTTGGAATGAACAAACACAGCTCGATTAGACTCATGATAAATGGCATCTTGTAAAGTTATTTGTTATGTCTGCATGGTGTCACTAAGATTTTCCAGTATCCAGTGTCACCCGTAGGGATTAAGACCTAATTATAATTTGAGTAAAATAGGTATGAATATTTTTCCTTCCAAAACTAAGGCAAATGCAAATCTGGCTTGAAAGGCAGGGATTTTTTCTGAGTAAATGGAAAAGTCTTGGCGCAGCTCCTGAGGAGAGGCCTTAAAGGGCCAGTTTGCATCTCTGAGCATCAACATTTTCCCCTTGTGTCTGAGAAAAGTAGGACTTTTTTCACCAAAAGAGGAAGGAGGGAGCTAATTAGAATTTCATTGAAAATTAAAGATATGACATCTTATTTGGTTATTTGTACCACTTTCTGTCATACTGCAATTACGGTGCTTGAAAGCAGCTTGTGTCCTGGGGGAAATGAGAAGGTTTCATTAAAAGTGAGAGAATCATACATTAAAAGCCTTTCAAGTTATCTGTTACCAAACTCTTCCTTTTCAGTGTAAAATATTTTTTTAACTTGGCTCCCTGAGCTAGTAAGTTTTAGCTAATCATACTGTGTACATCTGTTTACCATATTGTCTCCCTCCAGAGAAGTAAACATTCCTGTTTCAGGTAGTTGATTTGAATTATTTTGCAGTCAGATTCTAATACACTGAAGCAGTTACTCCTACGGCCAATTTTTAGGTGATTCTGGAAGTAAACATTTTCTTCAAGGCAGAAAAATTGTACTTAAAAGTATAATTTAAACTATTTCTGATACACACACTTATATATATATATATATATATATGTATAGATATGTGTGTTATTACAGACATGTTACAGAGCAAGTCACTGTGGGCAAGGTGTAGTACAAGGCCCAGAATTCAGTTTCCCCTCTTCGTGCCTGTTGAGGGCAAAGCCTCTGAAGAGCAAGTGCTCTGATACCACTTGTCACAACAGTCACAGCCTTAATTTCTGGAATAAATAGTTTGGTTAGCATTTATCACACGTGACTTAAGTCTTTCTGCTAGATTCAGCCATAGTTTTATCGTGGAGTAACTTCTGAGGAAGCTGAGATTAAAGTGTTGAGTTTGCAGCTCTGTGTTGTGGCTTAGAGTCATTGTTGTCTCCTTTGAAATTTTCAGAAAGTTTCTTCTGAAAATGTGTCTGCTAAAGGCATTTTGGCTCATGCTGCAGCAAAAGGACTGCTGGACGGCACTGTTGCAGAAAAACCAAAGGAAAAGAAGAAAAAGCAGAAAGTGACACAACGCAGACGTAACGTTACTGGTAGTGGCATAGAGCCAAAGACTGCGGAGTTCCTTCGCCATCAAACTGTATCTGCCGTTAAGGCTGAGGTTTCCACACCTGAAGCAGCCAGCACCATGCAGCCAAAGAAGCCGAACCGAGCGAAGAGGCGCGTTCAGCTGAAGAAACCCATCAACCCCGCCTCGGGCACAAGAACTCTGCCCAAAGCGCTGAAGCACAGAACTCCTCTGTTGTCTGCGGGCAAGGCGTGTGACAGACCGACGCGGGCTAGAAAGGCACGTGCAGAATGTAAGAGGGCTGTATTGAAGCCTACAGAAATTGTTTTGCCTCAAGCGGAAACAGCATCTCTAAGTTCGGAAGGAAAGAAACCCTGGATGTTGTGAAATCGTTGGACTGGAGCAAAGGGTTCCACCACTGTGGTCTGAAGCGCGCAAACCAGCTGTGCTTAGCCAGCCTCAACCATGGCTGTAGGAGTCTTCAAACTCTCTCCCTGCCTTTATAAAGAAGGTAGAGATGCCTGTCTGTATTAATCAATACACTTAGATTTCGCCATACCTTTATGCAGCATCATCTTGCTGTCGGGAAGAGATCTATTATGGGATATTTGTATAGAAACGTCCACATCAGATAATATTTTTTAAAGCAGTAATCGCACTTTAAAGTGAATTGAGCTCAGCTGCATAATGCTCATACACTGTGGGGGCAGCGAGGTGGAAAAACCATAGCTTCTTGCTGTCTGCTTTGCAGTGACAAGTTAAATACATACATTTCCCCCCCCCAGCCCCATGACCTGGATGGATCTGCAGGAATACTCAATTTCAAATTAATTTATTTAAATTGAGACTGCATTTTGTAAGTGACTTCTTCACAACTGCTGGCACCATTTTTGTGAGTTAAGTGTTCAGACTGTAACACGGAAACGAAGCCTTGCACAGTGAGCCAGTTTGCTCACCTCCATTTCTAAAACTAGATGGGAACTTTTGTGTGGGCAACTGGCAAAGTACACCGAAGCCCATGCACAAGCTTTCTCATACTTACTCCCTTGGTTTCTACTCAGGTGTGCTTCAAAATATTAACACTGAAAACTAGATATTTTAATTATAAAATTATTGAATTGTCATCATGATGTCATGGCTCATAACTGCGTTTCACCTACTTTCTTAACCCAAGCAGTTCTTAGTTGGAAAGAGCTGCTACTGTCAAAATAAGTTCTTTTTATAAATGTTACTGCTAGGCAGCTGAATAATGACTGAACACACAGTAGTTTGTCTGTCTTTGAAAACAGCTGTGGGCTTCCAACCTGCTCCCTCTTGCAAGCAAATATAAAATAAAATAACTGTAAAATATCTGTAATTTTTTTACCATCTGAGCAGAGGAAAAAAGGGACACAGGGATACTTTTAAAACAATCTGATTTAGTATTAAATATTGACAGCATAACGAAGAAAAATGGCAAACAACGATGGAACGAGTGTAAGACAAACCTCAACAGTTGTATTTATTTAGGTTATGCTGTTGTAGAAACGAAACAGAGACAGCACAGCAACACAGAAGGGCAAAGGCAGCTGTGGCCCTGAAGAGAAGTTTTCTCCCAGGAGGTTGGTAAGAGCGGTGCCAGTAGCGTTGACAATACGGTATGGAATCTTAGCCTATGTGACACACACTGAGTCTGGGTTTAGACTCTGGATCCAGAGAAAATGTTTTAACAGCTCTATTGTTCTCACCCACACCAGTCAATACAGCTGGAACAGCCCTACCTCTAGAAGAAAGGATGTGAATGATACTACACCAGCAGTGCAGACAGCAGGCTCTTGTTCATCAGATAAATATCATTGCTTCACTGAGTCTGTGAAAATTTATTTTTGCATTTAAATCTCAGCCACTTGTTCTATTCAAAGGCGTCACTCACCTGTTATGTCCCCACGAGTAACCCATGCTCCTGACCTGCTCCAATGAAAGCATGAACTCTGCTCTTGTTTCTGAACAGATCTGTAAGGACAGATCTAGACTTGTGTGCATGCAATGTATAGAACTGAAAAAAAAATTCCCTATTTTACTTCAAAACCATCTTGCAGGAGGAGAGATTCTACATGTTAGATAAAAGGAATGTACAGTACGGAGATTTGAGATTTCTTCAATATGGTTGTTAAATGCTAAAAGTAAATGTAGAGATTCTGCAGTTACAGAACTAAACTATTTTTTAAAATCAAAATCTGTATCATTCATTTATTAAAGATAATTAAAATTACTTGAAAATGAACATACACGTGTCTGACAATAGAATTTTTGGGCTACTTATGTAACCCACATCATGATGTCCCACAATTGGCCTCATCTTGCTTTCAGGAGTTTAAGTCTCTGAAACGTTACGGAGGCTAAGCCTTAGAGTCCTGATGCCTCACTGAGAACATCGAAGAGCTGGTAGTGAAAATTTTGACTCTGCGGGTCACCAGCTTACGTTGTACGCACTGAACATCACACGGTGAAAACAGCCGGGCCTGAGCTCAGCTGGCTCGTAGGCAGGAGCCTGCATGCTCAGTTAAACACGCCGTTACTTTTACAGTAAAACGGTCTCTTATGTAACTGGCTCTCTTTAAAGCAGTTATGTACGTGTCATTTTCAGCTAGAAACCGCTCATTCAGCTTTCCAGATGCAGAGGTGTCCATTGTACTGCTACTGCCTCTGAACAACCAGTATGCTTTTCCCTCCCCTCAACCACAATTTGGAACAAAAGAAGTAATTTCCCAGTTTCATGGACCAGTAACAGTTGAGACAATCATTTTACGCAGCTAAATTTATTCTCAGAACAGATTACATTTAAGTGTGGAAAAGTGGTCAACAGCAGGGAGAATTGTCCTTTTCCATGTCCACCAGGTGCTTTACGTAAGACTGAGCTCTGCTAATAAACAGTGGGTTTGCTTCCTTCTTTCTCACTGCTGTGAAAATAAATCAAACCTGCTTTTGCTGACTGTACAGCACAAGCTGCAGCGATGTATTAATTAACCTGCCCGAGAAAGGAGTAATGGGGTTAATGGTAAAGCTGTAAAGGCTGAGCCCATATTGGCTGTTGAAATAAGAAAGTTCTCTTTTCCGTGGGTGAGTGACTAACAACTTTAGATCCCTAGTTAAGTCATGAAATGCTTGATAAAATTCAAAGAAAAGGGGTGTAGAACTCTTAGTGACCCAGACCTGGCACAAGCTGTTAGACACTCCACAGCTTTTCCTCCTCTGTCAGGAAAGGGCACTGTTTCCGTAGGTACAGATGACTCCGCACACCAAGCGTGTGACTGAGAACTCGTTTCCCTGTGAACGGATTCTGCGCCCTTCCGCGCCATTTTTGTTATTCCTGTTTCACCACCCTGGAGGTGGCCTCTGCAGCCTTACATCTCCCGCACCCCCTTCAAATGAAATAGTATGTGGCTTAATTAAAAGCTTAATTAATCAGCACTGCAGATTTCAAAAGAAAGGCTTTTATCTCTAGTTGTTGACTGTGAATATAAATCTCCTTGCTTCTGCAAGGGAGCATGTTAATGACATGACTGACATGTGATACTTACCTCTAACTCACTACTTGAATTGAAAAGAAAATAAGAAATTAGCTTTGCTTTACATGATTTTTCTACAGACTTCAATAAAAATGTGACTACAAATAATTACAAAGCCTGCCTTTTTGAAGGCAACCTACAGTATACAGAGTGGAGAATGTTACAAGTGCACGTCCAGTACGGACAACGCATCAACAAAATAATGCAGGATATTTCAGTAAAAATAGAATAAATAAAATAAAAATATTTTAAGCTGTATTTAACAGGTTAATTTAAAACATGACATCCAACATACAAGGCATAGTGAACATGGCTGCCTGCCTACAGAAACACTAGGAATTATAAAAAAAGGCATAAGTAACTGGAGGGTTCTATAACATCAACAGAAACAGTGACAGTTGCTCAGACACGCGTACCCCATACATACTTTTTGGCCACGGTAAAAAGAGTGTCTTAACGGTCTGTTTCCCGAAGGCTAATTGGCTTTGCAATATTAGGCTCTGATTCTGCAAACACCTGGGTGTACATTTAATCTTTCGGAGAATAAAGAGCTCTACTGAAGCAAAAAAGCCACGTATAGTCAGACCATTAAGCACGCTACTTAAATATTGGCAAAATCAACAACATTTTGTTAACAGACACAAAACTCTTAAAACATTTATTGGCAAGTGACCTACAGCTTCTCAAATACCTTTCTGTCTTCTTCTCAGCCTCCCTGCAATTGCACGCTTCGCTAGTGAGAGCTACCCAGGTGTTCACAGCCTTGACAACCCCCACGCAGGAGAACCTTTACGCTGCTGCTCACCAAGCGTGGGTTTAGTTTCAAGAGAGTCCGGATCTCTCTTGGGGAGAATCAGCGCTGTGCAGATGCAACTACAAAATTTAATGATACTGTTTAAAATGCCCTGTTGTAGAACAGTTGTAAATCCCAAATCCTGGCGTTTCCAGCTGGAACTTTAAAAAGATACCGTCAAAGTATTTTCTGTAATTTAAAATAAAGTCACACCGTGACAAATAAGGAAATTTCTCTCTTAACTTCACGATTCTACCTAAAGGTACGTTGTTAGCCACCACATTTTGATACCAGTCACGGCAGGAAGCGAGTTTTGACGCCGCTCCTAGCAGACGTCACTGGGATCCATGAGAGAAACTGAACAAGCACATGTGGAAGCTGCCGTCCCCGTGCTTTGGGATCTGGCTTCATGGTCAGCTCACACCACTGCTCCTGCTAAAGGGGTGGGTTGGTTTGCGTCCCCTCACCTCCAGTTCTCCCTGCCCACCTGGCATAAGCAACGTCCCCTCCAGCTGTACAAGCAATAGAGCTGCTGCAAAGGAGGCAGCAGGAACGTGAGCCTCGGGGGGGGAAACAACTGCTGCAGTGCCTGGGGTGCAGAATCAGGGTCAAAGAGATTTGAGATCGGTGGAGGATCAGCCCTTCAGAGGGCATTCTAGAGAGCTACATTTAATTACAGTAGTTGCCTAGCTAGCCTTCACCTGACACGCGCTCATACATCACGCTGACTTTAGCTTAATGATTTTTCTGCATTTTTCAGTGCAGAAATGTCTTGAATCATCATTCTTTTCCCCTTGTGTTCCTATGTTGCTTTGTCCAGGTGTTGCCATTAATTTCTTTAAACAATGAAATAAAAAGAAAATAGTTGTTTCTAACAGTCCCTTGCATAGTAAAATAATAAAAAAAGAGTTCTTGTCATAACAACCTTGCCAATGTTCTTTTAAAATTACAGTATGACCAGATTTGCAGACTTGGGAGACAGTTACAGTTTGGAACTTAACTATAAATGGCAGCAAAACATTTTTAACGCTAGTTAAAAATATCTAATGTTCCATTTCCAAAATTTGTACCAGTCTGCCGGTCTAGACAGAAGATGGCAAAGGGAGAGGCTCAAGATGTAGAACTCCATTTGAAAATGAGGCTGAGGTCCAATTTTAGGGGGCAATACTGGGCTTTGTCAGGGTCCGCAGTCGTGTATAAATCAAAGCAATCAGAGGAAGCCTTCGGAGAAAAGCTTTCAAATCAAGTTCTGTCACCTGAAGCACTAT
The DNA here is from genome assembly GCA_009806455.1 of Tetrax tetrax. NCBI lineage: Eukaryota > Metazoa > Chordata > Aves > Otidiformes > Otididae > Tetrax > Tetrax tetrax. The sequence goes on along the minus strand of WHYT01017480.1, from coordinate 332,489 downwards.
CCCGTTAGAAAACAACTCTCTTCCTATTTTGTCACAAGAGCATTAAAAGAAATTTCATGGGATTTTGTAAATAACAAGAAACATAATTGTTCTTTTTGTGGCATGTTTCGTATTCAGCAACAAATTCTGAGGGGAAGGGGAAATTGTGCAATGAGACGCTGAACTGAACGTTTCATCAAACACTTGTATGGAAAAGGCATGGGACATTTCACTCTCTGTAAGGTTTGTAAGACAATAACATTACTGACTAGGTCTTTCTCACTCTGATTGGTTTGAGCCCTGCAGGAAACAAATGGTATTTCTGATGATTTACTGACAGATTTAGGAGAATAAATTTAACAGCCAACAGTTGCATTTGTGTGTTTAAAGCCAAAAAGCTTCAGTGGATCACCCTGCAACTCAACTACTGAAAACACTTCCGGATTTTTCAGCATCAGTTTGGTATTAAACACAATTCTCTAAGACCATAATGTATAACCAGGAGCTGAAAGAATGACACTGTGATTGAAAAGCACATCAGAGAGATGTTAAAGTGGTTGCTGGACCAAGGCTGACAAAAAATTTAAAACTAACAGGTGCAGCTCTGTAAAAAAAAAACAAACCCAAAACTTGGTATTTAATCTACAGTAATTCAATGGTAGCTAATACTTGGTACCTACTCCAGTGTTGAAAACAGAGCAAGGTGCTGTAGGATTTAAGATTGGTTTATGACAAATCCAGCTCAAGACGGTGAAACTATCAACTCAGGCATCATTCACTCCAAGGACTTTAGCATGAGTTCACTGGGAGGGATGTGGCCATATTCTTTTTTTTTGTGTGGGTTTAGGTAATGTTCATGTATTTACAATCAAACAGACCTTCCATTGCTCATGATGTAACTCACTGACAGCAAAAAAATTACTCATGCTTCTTTTCATATCACACGATGGTGGCAAGAATGAGAGAACATGCTTGTCTAACATTGTTTTGATAAGGGTAAATTCTCTGAAGACAAAGCATCAGCAATTGGAAATGGAAGGCCAGACATCATCAGTTCATTTTCCTTAGTGTAGCTACTGTTATCTTCAGTTAAATGTTAGGAGAATCTTCTCTCTTACGCAGCTACGGCATCTCAGTAACCGGGCGTTTCTGTTTCAAAGTGTCAATGAGGGACAACACTCCTCTTTTTACATTAGTTGTAACTCTTCTAGTCACCGAGTCTGCAGGAGGTGGGGGCGGTCGAACTTTCTGGGAAGGAGGTCTGGCTACCAAGCACTTCTGATACCGTAACTGCAACAAAGCAAAAGCATCCTGCAATCCTTACTGCATCCAACACTTTCACAGAGCACTTTAAATACACTTTTAATACTTTCTCATGAAATATAGCCAAGCCTCCATTTTGGCAGTGACAAACAGCCCAACTGAAGTTAATGGGACACTGGTCTGTCAATCTAGGGGCAGAAACTTATCATTAGCACACGACAGATATTAAATGAAATAAACAGCCTTTTGAAAACTGAAAAATAAGTTTTCTGGGTTCAGCTATTCTTGAACAAGGATTATTTTCACCACATCGTCACTGGGTTGTGTAACACAACTCCGAGTAAAATGTTTTTCTAGCATTCGATAACTTGTGTAGTGACAGAAGATTTCTAACTTACACAGATGTTGCAGAGGTTGGGAGGAAAGATGATTAAAGGGGCATTGTTTACTAAATCGACATTTCAGACTTTAAAAATTTGGGGATTTAATTGATTAACTATATCAAGACTCCCATTTCCTACCTTCATCGCTTCTTTCTTTTTCTGTCTTGAAATTAATATAATTGCAAATTTGGAAAGACAATTATTTATGGAGGCAGTGAAAAACCTAAGTGCTATGAGGTGCCTTTGAAGGTCACTTACCATACAAGCAGCCTGAACAGCTTCTGATACATTGCCTGCATTTGGTTCACACCAAAAAACGTGGCACTCAAAATGCTGGTTTCCTGTATCCATAATGAAGGCGAACGTGTGAACGTCCTTGCCTACTCCCATGAAGGACAGGAACCGCACACGACACTCCACCATGATCTCCTCTTCGTTCTGGTTATGAATCAAATGATTAATCATTACTATAGGCTATTTTGTAGAACTTTCAAATTTAAGTAGATTAAAAAGGGGAGAGACTGATGCAGTATTGTGGAATTCCAATTCCTTTTCCTCTGGGTGCGTATGCCCAGTGTGCTCAGGCCCGGGCTGGATCTCCCCTTCCAGGCTGTCACCAGAAGACCAAGGCTTTGAGCGTCGGCACCGAGCATACTGTGCATTTCAAGCAGCGCTTGTTTTGTGACAAAATGTATGACTCCAAAGGATCCTGCCCTGTCACTGGTGTGTTAGAGGTGCTGGTTTAAGACCTCACCAACAGACATACATAGAAAAGACATTCTTGGAAAGTTTCATTGTATTAATCTCTACAGAAAATGCTCTCCAAAAGGACAGTAATGTGAAACACAGATCTTAATCTTACTCTTGGCTTCCACACCAAGAATAAAGTAAATACAGTTCAGAATTTAGGACTGCTACTTAGGGCTTAACATACAACATTTTAGGCTCAAAATTCCTAGAAAGGATAAGACTAAATTTGTTTTAAGTATCTAAATACTTGTAACAATTTCTATTTTTGAGAACATGCTTGGAATGGTAAATAAAGCTGAAGCTGATACAAACAGTAGGAGCCTCTGTAGATTCACAGCCCTGGAAAAAAATAAAATGCAAGATAAGCAAATGAATTCTAGTACAAAGGAACTCTTTCTACTAGTGTTTATGTGTTCCTGGTTTTCAACACTCAAATTATGTTAAACGTGTTCTAAACAAGACAGTCTGACGTACTCTTTCGTTGATGACCGTGACAGTAGCATCAGCAACATTCATGGTAACTGGCATCCAGTCTTCTTTGCTCGAGGAAGCCATTAGACTTTCAATGGCACTATTCAGAGTATCCATTCCTAAAACAGAAGAAAACACGGTAATGAAAAACAAATACATAAGTAAACAATAAGAAAATATTTGTTGTCACATAGTAATACAGAAAACACATTGTTTTGGACTCCTTATTGAAAGAAATTTGATGATGGAAGGAAGGGTTGTGAAGTTGGTTTTCCTCAACTGCAGAAACAAAACAAGTGCTTAGGAAAAACAGGATCACATCTTGTTCAGCTGCTGCACCGTTCTGGTTCCCTAGGGCCCTTCTCATTGATAGCATATTCAGAAAAAGCAGTAGAAAGAAACTCTGCCTTCTTGACAGCTCCCAAAATACTCTGTTTGTAAAATGTATGTTCAAATGAGGCCCCGAATACCAGATGTCTTCATGCCTTATCCTTCGAAAACCAGGCATTTACACTTGGCTAGCAAAGTCCAGCCCTTAGAGTTTATGCAGGGTGCTTTGGAAGTCACTTAAGAACAAGTGTTACATACCCACGGGTTTAGCGACAGGTAGCATGCCCAGGTACTGGACGTGGAACTTCTGTACCAGTTCTGTCTTTGGTGTTGGGAAATCTACTGCATGGGAACAAAAATCAATTTCTCTTTATCAGCATTCACAGCAGGGAAAATCCCGTTTATTTCATCAATAACAGAAAACAGTTTACCCAGTAATTGTACTCTGAAGGTATTGTATTGATTAAAAGAAATTTTCACTGCCTCTGACAAGCACAGTGCTCAATAATTTCTAAAGGAATTAGGAATAACTGCATCACCTTATTCTTCATCTAAGCTAAGAATAAGGTCACGTTATATTGCTGTCATATTAAAAACCAGAAAATATAGATGAATGTGTCTCTGAGACATACAGACCTAAGTTTCATTGCATAACTACATAAAATTTGGAATCTGTTTTTAATAGCATCCCTGTTAATATGTTAACAGAGTCTACCAGTAATCAATCCTGCTGTCCAAGCGGACAATTACACAAATTGATGCATGGATTAGGAGTAAGATATTCAATATAGACTGGTGGATCTAAAGCATGTAATTTCCTGCAAAGCTAACAGAGTATGTTTGTTCTCCTGGAATGCTTTCAAAATAGCAATTATTAAGCTATGACTAATAAAGACATGCAAAGGCAACCTTCTTTTACCATGCAGTAGAGCATGCAAAAGACCCTTTAGTTGGATGACAATCCTCTTGCACCTCTTGCCTTGGGAGCTGATAAAATTGATGCTGAAAACTAGGAGGAGCCCTCCTAGAGCTCCCCTGAATCCAAGAGAATAACTGAAGAATATTCTGGGTTTAAGGAAGATTTGGCCAATTTGTGCAGTCTCAAGTTGTGAGGTATTTTGATGTGAAGGAGACAATATGTGCAAGTAGATACAAATAAGTAAGACTGCATTTACAAAATCTGTATTTCAAAATAAAAGAGGAAATGCACAAGTTGACACAACTGAGAACTGTCAACACAACCAACAAAAATGTTTAATGTAGCCAGTAGCCAGTTACAGTCAGATACAGTAACTAAAAGACCAGATTACACTCCTGATCTCTCCACCCAGCATGCTGCATTGTGGTCAGATGCAGCACCAGAAACAAAACCTATCTAAAGGAAGACCATCCCACAGACACTAGCTGTAACACACAGTACCTTGCAGAGGAACATCGAGGGTGACATTTGTCCTGTCTTGCAATGAGCTGCAAGCCATAGCTTTAGCATTCTTCCGTTCAGCCATAATCTGAAGAAGATGGTGATAATACAGCATTAAAAAAAAAAGTACAGTAGCAGCTACAAGTATAAATTTACTCCCATTACAGCCCTAGTTTCTGAAATCTGAAATAAGTCAGGGGCTACATGACTAAATACATTATTATTATTTTAAAATAACTTTAGTTTTCCTCCTGTTTATTCACCATTCCTTAGCTACTTAAAGGAGTTAAGAGGTGTCCAAGCCTAGATAAAGGGTAGATGGAGGAGGAAAAAAAACTTTAGCCGTTTTTATCAACAGCAAAATTGTAGTGAGGAGTAATATAGCAAGAAATATAAATATTTAACACACAGAGAGAAGTGTTCATTATTCATGTTCCTCTCTGATCTACCTTCTGCTGTATATAGTTTTTTCCTCCATTTTAATGTTTCTTCTGGAATTAAAAATCCCATAAAAAATACAACCTGTTCTTCCCGCAAAATGTATAATAATAACAGAAAAGGAAACAAAAAACCCAACCCACTTCAAAACAAACACTTTGGATGATTATTCCCTACAAATACATGACTGAAGAGACCCAGGAAAGCTAACAGAGGTTTTCCAAAGCTCATATATGAAGCATTGCTATCTGCTTCTTTATGCTATGACTGTTAATTGTAATTAAGCTATAGAGATAACTGGTGTTCCAGCAGATGATGTTTGGGGTGAAGATGCTTCTAGCAAATTTCTGTCCCCCTTTTTTTTTAGGTTTTATATTTTGAAAGTATTTTCTGTTATAGGGACACATGATAATATTCCCCCTAGCAGATGAAAACCGATACACGCCAGCTTAGGAAGAAGCTCTGGCTCAGCAAAGAGGTCCAGCGTGTCAGTTAGCACATGCCAAGTGCTTCCCTGAATCAGGATTACATCTGTTGCTGAATTACGAAGCAATATGCTCTACTTAACAACACTATCCAGTTTTATTGTGTTACTCTTAGCTATGGTTTTAAACGCTTAGTTGCTCTCTTATCCAAAATTCATGCCAGGAGTTTCATGTCACAGCTACACGTGTGACAGCTGTATTGCCTTTCTGATACCCCTGTGTATAGCTACCATGGCGCTTACTGGATGTTGACCTTACTGGATATAAGCGGCTGTGGTAGGGCTTCTATAGCGCATTTTTCCCTGCTAAACTTGCTGGAAACATCTGTGAGAATTGAGAGTTGGAGGAGAAAGTTGAGGGCCATGCCAGGTCCAGGCTTCTCCAGCCAGCCACTGCTGCAGTCCCCTGTGTGAAACTTCACCAAGCCCATCCTGCAGCTCCCCGGCCAACCCATGCAGCTCCCCGAGTCCTGCCACCTGCATTTCCTTCGGCACCCAAGCCGCACGGACCTGCCAGGCTTTGCACAGTTGCTGGGCTACCTTCTGCCTCAGGCAAAACGCTGCTGCCCAGAAGGCTACAGTGACGCACACTATGCAAGTGATCACGTTGTTTGCATGAAAGATCACAAGTTCAGTAGCCATGTCTGTAGTGTTGCAAAAATGAAGACTTTTTAGACTATACAACTGGCTACGGAGGGAATTCCATATCACTGTTTCCACTGTTTCCATTTGCTGACATGAAGACACAATGTAAAAAGCAAATGACAGGCACAACAATAAGACTTTTAAAACCTAAAGGTTTCCTAACAAGTTTTTCTAGAAGAGCTGTGACTGGTGAGGAGGGACAAGGAGGGAGAACTGATAAGGTTACTCATCCCACGGCCCACTTTTCCTGCGGTGCAAACTGACATGTTTTAAGGAAAATCAAAATGAGCAGCATAATATTTTTTAAAAGGGGGATGCAGCCTCAAATCCACCTCAATTCAATAAAATAATAAAGAAGTTTCAAGTAGATTGATTTAACTGCCTCTCTGTAAAGCGTTTCAATCAGATTTTCCTGCCATAAAGGATGCGCTGCCTTGCTACCGCTGCGTGAAATGACCGTACATTGGATACTCAGGAACCGGTCATGAAAGAAAGTCAAAATTAATAACCAGGGAATGGTGGCAAATCTGTAACGTAAAACCGCTGAACAGAACAGTCCTCTCCAGTATCACAGACAACAGTGCCATAAGCAGGAGCTAAGATCCTTTAGTATTTGTAACTAGAGTAGCTTAAATCCCCTCTTCTCCCTGCCTTTTTTTTTAACTGGGCAGAGTAACATTAGCAGCTATTTTCCTGTCTGTCCTGCAGGACAATTCCAGTGAATAGTACCATTCAAACAAGGTCTGATTTATTTACAGAGTTTAATATCACCATTTATTATTAACTGAAGCTGTGTGCTCTTTTTCTATTTTGAAGCTGCAGCTTTTTTATTATTGAAGAAAACCTTCAGTCTCTATACACACTTGTCAAATCAAAAGCATGCATCATCTTCCTCAAATCGGAACGCTCACCCTCCCATTACTCCATACGTTTGTGTCCTTTCCTTTACAAATTCTCTACACCATTTCTCATTGCAGAAACTAAACTACCACTGCGTACAATTGCTGATTGCCTGTATTAGGCTCAGGGGCCTCTAAACAGATGAACGCAGCTGACTTTAAATCCACTTGCCTTTGAGCAGATTTCGTGTAAACTTGTGGCGATGGCTTTTGCAGGTGTGTCACATCGAAACACATGACATTTCAGAATTCTTGTGTCTTTGTCTCTTGCCACATAAGCAAAGTCTCTGTGTAAACAAAAGGAATTGACGTGTTAGAAACAAGCAAAATGAATCAAGGCATTAGAATCAGTACTGTCTCCAAAAGAGCAGGTCCTACTTCAATTTAACAGATGCATATGTCAGCTGCCAGAGAAGAAAACACAAGCCTTAGACAAAGCAGATCTGCAAATGCAATAAACTCCATACCCATGAAACATGTATCTAAAGTTTGGTGCTTAACCTATACAATGAAAGAGCTCATTATAGTTTCCTCACCCTGGCAACTTACTGAACTTGCAACTTGTAATTCTAACTGCAATTGTAAATACATGGGAAAATTTACTCAAATATTTTATTGAAGATGAAGTGGGGAGAAAATTACAGATTAAGACAGAAAACACAAGCATCTCTGAAATGCTAAAAGCATTTCAGCATACAAGATTCTAGTTAGAGAAAAATCATATTTCAAAAGACTGTATGAAGTGTTTAAAATATGCAGATAGTAATTAGAGATCTGGTTGCATAAGGGAGATGTGAACCTGCTGAGCTTTGCTCACACTAATTGACCTAAATTCCTGACCTTATTTTTTCAAAAGTTAAACAAAGTTGCCCTACAAAAGAGATTTTTGCATCATACGGGCTAGCCACCATGACATAGCACAGCTTTCTAGCATGGCTGATGAAAATGCCAGGATTGTTTATTTGTTGTCGGGGTGTTTAAGATTTGGAGTTCTTCTGAAAAAGTCAAAGTGAGCGCATGGGGTAAAGAAAGCATCAGAGCTTGGATACACCCCTGTTTTTTTGGCTATCAAGTTAAGAACTGTCCCTTCTCCGGGAGCCCATCACCATGAGTTAATTTGCCTTCATGACTGTCTTGGCGGAAGACATCATTAACCTGTTGATGGTTATGCCTGAAGTCTCTTTTAAGTGCCTTTCCTCTTCACGTGTAACTAATTACGAGCAAGATCCCAACTGATGAAGAGGTAGGAGGGATACTGCAGGTGGACAAAACCCCATATTGTCCCTGCCCTTCTAAATCACAGATTTTGTATACAGGAATACTTTAGTTTATACTAAAGTCTGAAAATATCCTGAGAAGGGTTTAGTGTAGCATGGGTTGCCAGTTTCTTCCTTCATTGTAGATGCTCAGTGAACTGAAGAATTTTGTACTAAACTGATCCAGGGAGAACCAGAGACTGTGGCAGACCCATAGCTGGACTTCCAGCTCTGGCTATTACAGAAGATGCCCTGAGGTTTCCTAGCTCCAGTCTGACCCCCAAGCACATTGGTCACCATCTGCAAGAGCCTCCTGGGCACGTCGTTCCCTTTTGCTTCACTACAAGTTCACAGAGATGCTGAGTTCCAGCTGGAATCTTGCTCCTGGAAAAAAGCTGATGCTTTTTGGCTCATCTGTAAGCCTTGCTTTAGAAGGGTTTCCTCCTAGCTTGATGTTTCAAAGGCAAACTGAAGTCTCCTAGCTGGACTCTAGTAATAAGGCTAACAGAACAGGGTATGGCTCAGCTATGACATAAGAAAAAAATCAGCAGCTATGGGGAACAAAACTGAAACCAAGTACTGCATAAAAAAAAAACTCTGAGATTTTTGCCTTTTGAAGTAAGCTTTCAACATTACTGATGCTCCTGAAAGATCTGCAGAGCAGGTATTTGGAAATGCTCAGGCTCACAGAAGTCCCACATAGAATATCCTGAGCTCTGAAGAGACCTTGCCTGATTTGAGAGCTGTACGTGAGGAGCTTCCAGAATTCCTAAACATTTGAGATTTTTGTTTCTATGTGTTTGGCTTTAGCTGCCACCTTTTAAATGCCCTAAGTTTCAGACTTCACATTTTTGAGTCCAAATACCCTCCCTTACAAATATTTTAATTGCAATATGAAAACATTGTTCACTTAACAGATACGGACTGAACATCATTAAGATTCCCCTCCCTTCACATGCAAGAAAAACTTGCTGGCAGTGACCATCACCGCACGGTAGCAAAGACGCATAAAAGGGCCGACTGCTGCACACACCCCGCTGTTGGATCGAGGCGCGTTCCTTCAGAGAGCAGGCGACAGCCGAAAGCTGTGTTTGCATTAACTTAGAATAACACTGAAAGCCATCTACGCGACATTACTTGGCTATTTATTGCCATTTAGAAGCGTTTAGCTCCGATTGATATTATTCCTGTGAGGATTTGTGAACAAGTGATTTATGCATTCATTTACAAGATGATCCTAGGAAGAGCAACCTGCGCTGTTTTGCCAAATTGCCTGCACTACACAGAAGCCTGTCTGGATAAACAGAAATCTGCACCGCCCAAGCAGCACTGCACAATAGCAGGATTTCTAATTCTAAGGCCACCACCTTCAAGGAGTTGCACAAACACAGAAGAGAACTTGTCCCTTCTGTTAGCCATACAGCTGTTACAACCTTCTTTTATCCTTCACAAAAACTAAGATGAAACAAAGCCACCAAAGCAAGTCATTGGGGCTTGGAGGACATAACGTGTTGCCAGCAAAACGCGTTGCCAGTTTGTAAGAGCCCAAGAAATTATGGTCCAGCCTTTGATCAGTAGCTCTGGCAATGCCCTGCACACCACAACTGCCCCAGTAAACTACGGTGCTTTGTTGCAGGAGACCACGGTCAGGCAAGGCACCTCCGCCGCGCTGCCAAGTCCCTGAAGCATGGACAACCCCTGAGGCCACATTAAATTTCACCTTGCAGAGAGTTTAGTTGACACCCAAGCTCAACTGCAAGGACTCACAGCCTTAAAGGAACCCCTAGGATAACACTAAATGTGTTTAGTCAGCACCTTATCTCCCAGTGGAGGTAGGACTCAAAGGACTGCAGAGATAAAAGTGAGCAAAACAATTAAAACTGTGTTAAACTAAAGACTGAATTCTGTCAGGATCAAAGATTTTGATCATAAAGGAACACAACCCATAATTATGCCCTGTAACTGGGAAACACTTTAGATGAGAGTATTTTCAACAGCATTGTAAAGGCAGAGAGGTGGACTGGAGGCTTGCTGAGTCTCATTTCTTTCACAAGCGTAAATTTACTTTTCTGATCAAAGGAAACTAATGTGAAGGGCAGCGTTGACATTTAATGAGCTCATGCACTTTTCTGTAAGAACATTTCTTCATTCCTGCAAGGCTAATAGCCAAATGAAATGACTGAGACACCGTGCAGAGGCCAGCTCAGTAACCTCTCTGAATGGCAAGACGTGTGGTGAGAGCAGGGAGGAGGAGTCTGATGAGTGTTACGGATGCGGTATCTGTAATGGGATGATCCAGGTGACTAGGGGGCTCATCTGCCACAGAAGTGCCTGCAACACTTTCGTCCCTGCAAGAGGAGGATGACAACAGTCTTGATGAGACAGACCTGCTCTGCACTTGCCAAAGGGCAGATACTGCACACAAAGATGTAATTTTTAGTTAAAATACAATGTGTTGATCTTCTGACGCAGCTGGTAGTGACCCTACATATACACCACCTAATGCTCTCCTCCACAGACTGCTGGTGGAAGGCTGGAAGGAACCCTTAGAGGTCATCTAGTCCAACCCCCCTGCAAGGAGAAGGGACATTTCCAATCAGATCAGGTTGCTCAGAGCCCCATCCAGCCTGGCCTTGAATGTTTCCAGGGATGGGGCATCCACCACCTCTCTGGGCAACCTGTTCCAGTGCTTCACCACCCTCAGAGGAAATAATTTCTTCCTTATGTATAATTTAGTTTAAAACCATTACCCCTTGTCCTATCGCTACAGGCCCTGCTAAAAAGTTTCTCCCCATCTTGCCTGTAGGCCCCCTTTATGTACTGGAAGGCCGCTATAATGTCTTCCTGGAGCCTTCTCTTTTCCAGGCTGAATGGCTCCAACTCTCTCAGCCTGTCCTCATAGGAGAGGTGCTCCAGCCCTGTGATCATCTTTGTGGCCCTCCTCTGGACTTGCTCCAACAGGTCCATGTCCTCCTTATGATGAGGGCTCCAAAGCTGGATGCACTACTGCATGTAGGGTCTCATGATAGCGGAGTATAGGGACAGAATCACCACCCTCGACGTGCTGGCCATGCTCCTTTTGATGCACCCCAAGATACGATTTGCCCTCTGGGCTGTGAGTGAACACTGATGGCTCACATCCAGCTTTTCATCCACCAGTACCCCCAAGTCCTTCTTGGCAGGGCTGCTCTCAATCCCTTCATCCCCCAGCTGGTATTGATACTGGGGGTTCTTCTTGAAGAAATGCTGACGCCTCTACTGTTTGCAGCAAGTCTCCAGTATGTTGCCTGGAAAACCACTGTGGCCATGAGAAATGTCTTGTCTTTGTCCCTGAAATTCCACTCACATTAAGTCACCCTGAAGAAGAGCCAGAAATGCCACTTCCTGCCCCTCATGGGATGTTGGTGGGTGCCAGAAAGGCACAGTTGGAGACACTTGACCTGCACCTCAGCTCAGCAAGAGCTGCCTCAGTACTGCAGCAGTGCACATAACACTTCCACTGAGCTTCTCCGGCTCTTGGTCCTGCAGCTTATGTGCGTATCGGTACGCATTCATAAGCAAGGCAGTACAGCACAGCTACGGGAGAAAATGGAACACCATCTAGTCCATCAGTTTTAACTTCTGAGAGCTAATAAAACCCTTGCAGTAGTGTTTCAGACTCACACACTGCAAGGTGTTGCACCTTAAGTACCTGTACAGCTTGAACAAAATAAATCAGCTAATTACATGCGGGGATGCATAAACCTTGAGATGATCAGGGCCTGCATCTGTAAATCTGCTGAGACAGACGAGGAAATCCGAATTCTTCAAAACCTGTGGTGCTGCATCACACGCAACCCTGCCAGCACCATCTGTTTTCAAATCATCAATCAAAATTAGCATGCGAACTGTCCTTCTCCCTTCTGACAGTGTGCAAATAATACAATTGATTTCATTAATTCATGAAGTCACCTCGATGCCACACTCCCACGAGCAGTCCTAAATGGCAGCCCGGTAGCCAGGACCTGGAGATGACAGCACAGGCTGGTGGCAGTAGGCTCCTGCAGTGCCAGTGGGAGCCTTGCAGCCTTGCTTCCAGCATTTTTAGGCACTGGGAAAACAAAACCCACCCCTGCGCTCCCTCTTGGAGAAAAAAAAAAAAAAAGAAAAGATTCTAGAGTATGTGCTCCCTGCAGCATCAATAACAGAGTGAAACTAGGGAAAGGTTTTGTGTTTCCCTACACAGTACCAGGAGGCAATAGTTTATTGTTTGTCCAAAGCCTTCAATACCAAATAAGCCCAAAGACAGCTCTCTCATTCTTCTTGTACTTTGGATCTCTTCTGGGTCACTTCATCAGTAAACCTTCATTCGACTGCAGCTCACTTGAAGCTGATTAACATTTAAGTGAGATTTATGTGCAGCCAGCTCCTTTGATAATGAGGAAGTGTCGAGTAACGTGTTTGTAATAGAAAATGATGGAAAAGGGTAAACACCTCCTCTTACCATTCTCCCGTCTTTATAGCTTGCTGGGAAAACAAGGAAAAAAAGCAAGTCAAAACCCTTTACAAAGCCCATGGCTTGTCACAGAGTTAGTGCAGAGTTAATAGATGACACCTCATCCAGATGGAGTCTTCTCTGTCTCAGTAAGGTGCGTATGCACATGAAATTTATGGAATTTGAACTACACCTCCTGGTAAAACTCCTCTCCGTATCAGTGGGGAGAGCAGCAAGGTGCTTAGTGGGAGAATAATGTATTTCACTGCAGAAAAAAGGTGCATATTCTTAAACTCTACAACACAAGTGCATCACTTCTGTTGATATAGGATTATAGAAATAGGGTACTGCATAGTAGAGCTTTCTTTTTTTAAAAAGATAATTTCCGCATGTACCACATGATCCACTACTATCTTTCTGGATATAGGAACTGGATATAAATCAGTATTCTGGAAAAAAAGCCAGAAAATCGGAAAAATAGGTAAAAAAATTATTTTGCTGAAAATTCAGTAGAAATGTCTTGATTTTGAAAGAGTATATGAATACAGAGAGACATTTTAAAAAGTAATTTAGAAAATTGCAAAGACAATGTAAGGTGCTAAGTAGAAAAGAATTTCATTTTTATTTGCTCTTTTACCCTCTTTAATTGGCAAATGTCTACAGTAATTGACTAAACCTCAGATAGCCATACCTATTTAACACCTGGCTAAGCATCACTTAGCTGCTCAACCTTGGATGAATATAATCACATTAAATGCAATTTATGCTAATACTGCCCTGTTTGAGTAGCAGCCATGGCCATTTGGCACTATTAAGCTGGAGTCCTAGGAGACATCCCAATTAAGCACAGCCTGAAACAGCAGCATGTCCTCTATTACCTTCTCACTATAAATTTACTTCTTCAAAGGAGCGTAATCTTTTTTTTTTTTTTTTGTTAAAAAAACCCCAACACCCTAGACTTGAAGTCTGAAATAAGAATTTTTACTCTTATCAATCAAAATTAAATTGCTGCTATATAAAACAACTATATTAAAGTGATACACATGCGGGAAAATGTAAATTGCTTTACAGATTTATGCATTACAAATTGTAACAAGAATCCTTGAACCAGAAAATGATATCCTCTAGGCTTGGCTTAAATGTAATTGAAATTAATCTTGAATTGCCTACAGATCACTGGTGATTTCTACATACTGGTGTGACTGTACAGATTCCCACAACTGTGAGGTCAGAGAGTGTATGCTGCCGGGCTATGGGGAAACCATCTCCTGAGTCTACAACCCTCAGGCTTCACTTTGCTTTCCTGCAAACAGCTGACCAACAATCTGTGAAAGCAGGGAGAAGAAAGGGGAGAGCAACCACTGTGATGGCAGAGCGCGGTCAGAAGGCAACCGGTGGGAGGCTGCCATTCACCACCGAGACACGGATGTCTGTGGGAGCAGAGCAAACAAGCAGAGAAGGAGAAGAGCAGGGCAAGTGAGGAGACACACAGAAAGAAAAGCAGATAAATAGAGCACCAACAAGACCACGAGCAGAGATGATGAGTGCAAGAAATTCTGAAGTAATACATATGATAAAAATTACACATCTGGATTAACATTTAAAGTCTTTTAAGACTGTTGTTTCACATAGGAGGAAGGGGTCTGATTGAGAGCTGAAATTAAGTCTGGGACACTGTTCGGTTCACTTGTCTTTTTATTAGGCTCATGTCAAGGAGTTTGCGAAGTCAGGGAGAAAAACCCAAAGGTAAGAAACTAAAACTAGACAAAACAAAGAAGATTCACATAAGCTCCAAAATCTGATTGTGAAAGATTTACTTAGGATCTTTCAACTTCCATTTCACCTACCAGATACCAGACAGACACTGAATGAAACCACTGCTTCCCTTCCACACTCTCCAAAGGAAATCCACAGCCCCTTTTTGAAGATTATACCAACCATTTTGGAATCCTGCAGGAGGAGGAAGAAAAATGACTGCTCCCATGAGTCTTCTCCTTTCCATTTCCCCCAGATAGTCATGGTGTATTTAACCACATGCACTCCTCTCTCCTCAGTGATTAGAGTTGGAAGAGATGTGGGAGAGAATGACTTCTTCCTACATTCCTGACAGTTGCTGGCAATCCTAAAAACATGTGAAAGCCCTGCAATTTTTCTTCACTCCAAGTGCTTCACCCTACACAGCTCCTGCACCTCTTTGGCTGCTCCCTAGAATGGCATACTTGGCCACCAGTATGTTACCCTGGTCGTTAATTTTTGATCCAAGTAGTTAAGCAGTTAAGATGTCCTCCCAAGCAGAGACTTTTGAGAGCCTTTTTTAATTTCAGCTCTCACACAACTTGAAAATGGGTTTCCTTGCAGCAAAACATCAATTCTGCATTTATTAAATTCTCCTCGAAAGGTCTGGCACTGACACAGCATAGCTTGTTTTTCTAATTAATGCATAAAGTTTGTAGGGCAAATTATCCCCTGCTGAAAGGCTGTTTGCTTCATTCCTTGATAACGTCACTTGCTAACTCTCAAGGAGGAGCTATGGCTACTTTGTGCAATACTCAGCGGCTTTAATCTGGCAGCCCTAAAACACACTGCCTGCTGGTTTGTCTTTGATGTCTTATCATTGCCACAGTTCTGCATGCTTCCAAAATTTGTTAAAACCCTCACAGAGCTGATACGTCCGATACCCAGCTCAGCCCTTCCGAGTCCGGCGCTTCCAAGCCTGAAGGCATTTGTATGACTTTCACTCCAATTTCCTTCCTGCAGACTGATCCTTGCAAAGCCGCAGAGGCCATTCTCCCGGACATGCTTCCCATGTCTCAACGTGCCCACCACCTCCTGTTGCAGGGAAAGGGACAGGACTTCTGTCAGCCTTGCCACCACTGCCTTGCTAGCCAGAAAGATGGCTCTGAGATGTTACAAATAATTTCACTTTCTGCTACCAAGGGCTATATTCCATGCCTGCAAAGGGCCACAGATCTACATAGACAGAGTCACGTCAAAGTGCAACTCAATATCTAAGTTCTCCAGATCCATGAGTTGTGTTAACATAGTGACAACAGTACAGACTGGAGAGCCAAGATTTCCGTTCCATGCTGGTTCCTCATTCCCAGCCTCATGGCATGATCGCATGGCGGAGGTACTACTGTCAGGGCAAGGACAGTCTCACATGTAGCGTGGTCACCACCACAACTGCCTTGGAGACTGTGCTCTTGTAGCACTGGCAGCACGAGGAGGACCCAGCTAACTGTGCCACATCCAGCTGGTGCTTGAGGGTCAGACGGGGCTTACTGCTGCTCGCCAACTGCTAGACACTCATGGCAAGTTGAAAAGTCAAGTAGCAGCTTAGACCTCAGCTTGTTTTACAAATGGACTTAAAGGAAAACAGAACTTCCATGACAGATCCTACGAAAATCACTGATCGCTGACTTTATCGCCACATATTTTTCATGGTGTTTTTGCTGGTTTTTTTTTTTTTTTTTTCTGCTTAATTACTTCACAGCATTTATGCAACGTGCATGGGCGAGGGTCTGCCTTCTTACGCTGTACAGCAGTTTTCAAGGAAAAGACACAAAAATGAGGTAGGTTGCCAAGGCCATTGTAGTTGCTGCTTTGTAGCATCGCAAAGTGGTGGTTTAACTCCTCGGGATGGCCAGACTAGCATTTTTGATCTATGCTGAATTTCCTTTAAGTAAATGAATGTGTTGTTATGCCTGTGAACCTCTGAACAGCCTCTTTATAGCAGATCCTGTAAATTTGATTTTGCTAAATTAGTAGTTAGATATTTTTGACAATGCTTCTATCTTCCAGTTCTAATGGGAAGATGTGAGCCTTTGTTTATACAGAATATTTAAAGATTTAATAAAGAAATACATCAAGTTAAGATGCTCAAAGCACTACTAGAGATTTAATTGAAAAAGACAGCAGACTACACCAGAACAACTAATCTCTTCAGTGTGATTTGTTTTATAAGCAGTGCTTGCTAGTTCTCCTTTGCTCTTTGTTATTCAGACGGAGAACATGGCAATCGAACGCAGACGCTACCCACGAATCTGCTTGCAGCACACTTTTGCCAGTGTTAGTCTGGGAGGATCACTGCTTTCCATACGCATGAAATCTACATTAGATTGCAAAGCCATAATCAAGGAAGTTCAAACATTTCCCTAGGCCAGCGCTGCCTAAAGAATTGATTAAAAACCAGTGAAGCCTGGAAACCGTTCTCATTATATTCCACAAAGCAAACATGAGGAACGGTCCCCATCTCCAAACCACATTCCTTCCACCCAGTCCCAGTATCAAGTCCTTGCAATTTAGAAGAGCAAACAAAGCCCAAATCTCATCTGAGGGATGCAATTCTATCAGTAAGAGCCTTTGGAGTGGCTGCAGCCCTTGTGCTGCAAAGCATCTGACTACAATGCCCTACTGTCTGCGCTTCCATGAAAAGGGAAGCATTGTAGAGAATCCCAAACAACCCCTTTGTATATCCAAACCAACTAAACATACTGGGGACAACTTTTCTTCGAACCTTAAAGACAAGCGACCAACCCAGCTGGATCTGAAACAAATACTAAAAATAGGAAATAAACATTGTTTCCAGCTCTTGCTCAACTTAGCTCTTAAATTCCCTGCTCTATTCATCGTGGTTTTAAATTTTTGAAACTAAAAGGTGGGATTTTAATACCACTTTCTGGCATTTCAGACTACAGAGAACAACAATGTCTAAATTTTAAACTCAAAACACCAGAAGCAAATATCAAATCACAGCATCTCATGATTTTAAACCGTGCTAGTACTTGAGGGTTTGAAACCTGGAAAAAAAAACCAAACAAAAACAACCAACAGGCAATATCAACTTGACAAATACTGTTAATAGCAAGGTGGAATGGTGACAGAGAAGTATGAATTTACTCACTGAAGTTTAGCTTCTGTGCACTGATACAAGCAAACTGGTACAAGCATTATTTGATGCATGCCAGAAGGATAAACACAGACAACAACAGAGAACGAAAATAATTTACCTCTCTCTGAATCCAGGGAAGCATGAAGAAACAGAAAGAGGAAGTTAGAAAGCAGTCACGCAGGCAGAGCTCCAGCGTACGATGAGACAGGGCAGCTGAGTGAAGTGCTGCACGTTTAACGTTTGCTGTTTGTTTGTAGCACGGCGTATCTAAGCATACCGCCACTATTTCCTTTCGACACTTATTTTGGTTGAATCTTGTTGCTCTGAAGTTTGTATTTTTGGAAACACGCAAAGAAGCCAACAGGCATCAGCTGAATTTAGAGAGGCAGCACAGACATATCAACACTGGGAGGTAATTAAGCTTAAAATACCACACACAAGTCCGGGAAGTAGTATCCAGAAAGCATAAATAGACACACAAACTGCATGGACCTTCCTTCTTCCAAAATGACACTATCTAAAGCTGACACTGACAAAATAAATAAGAATAATTCTTCAAACAGTGAAAACTTTACTTTGTTTAAGCTGAAAGAGTAGAAAGATTGTCATGGGGTTTTTTTAATGCTTTTTCAAAAAGCTCATGCTCCAAGGACACCTGGGTTCCTCTGAAAGTTGCACCCTAAAGAAGTGGCAGCCTGGGTAATAACCTCACACAAGCACTGCGCTGAAGCCAGGACATACAAAATCACTGCACACCTTCACTTCTGAAGCACTCTTGGGAGGACTTAACATCCCTTTTCCAAAGGCAAAGGCAGGCAGGAGAGGCACAAGCTTCCCTGGCTGGGGGCTGCTCTTCTCCCTCTTCCCGCTGAGCTGCCCTGCCTGCCCTGCTCCCTGCCTGAGCCCCGGGCAGAGCCCGCCGCGGGTCCCTGGCTCCCACCACAGCTGCCTGCTTTCCGGGTCACGCCAGCCACCACGAAACACCACAAAGGGTTAGCTGTGCTGGGGAACAAGGTGGGTTGCTGCCCGCTTCTGCCCACTCCTCCCTTAAAAATAGGGCACCACTTTATGCAATGTACAGTGTCTCTACAGGGATAATAACCATTTTCCAGAAGAGAGCTGCTTAGTCCTGCTCTCCTGCCCCTGCCTCCTGCATACACCTCAACGCCCCTCTCTTAAGAAGGGCTCATCTCCAGTGAGCATCTGAGTAAGGTTCATACACCGTGCACAAAAATCATAGAATAGTTTGGGTTGGAAGGGACCTTTAAAGGTCATCTAGGCCAACCCCCCTGCAAGGAGCAGGGACATCTCCAACCAGATCAGGTTGCTCAGAGCCCCATCCAGCCTGACTTGAATGTTTCCAGGGATGGGGCATCCACCACCTCTCTGGGCAACCTGTTCCAATGCTTCACTACCCTTATCATATTTTTTTTTTCCTTATGCCTTGTCTAAATTTACCCTCTTTTAGTTTAAAACCATTACCCCATGTCCTATCACAACAGGCCCTGCTAAAGAGTCTCTCCCCATCTTCCTTATAAGCTCCCTTTAGGTACTGGAAGGCCACTGTAAGGTCTCCCCAGAGCCTTCTCTCCAGGCTGAACAATCCCAGCTCTCTCAGCCTGTCCTCATACAAAAGGTGCTCCAGCCCTCTGACCATCTTTGTGGCCTCCTCTGGACTCACTCCAACAGGTCCATGTCCTTCTTATGTTGGGGGCTCCAGACCTGGACACAGTACTCCAGGCGGGGTCTCATGACAGCGGAACAGAGGGGGAGAATCTCCCTTAACCTGCTGGCCATGCTTCTCTTGATGTAGCCCAGGATATGATTGGCCTTCTGGACTGTGAGCGCACATTGATGGCTCACGTCCAGCTTTTAATCCACCAGTACCCCCGAGTCTTTCTCAGCAGGGCTGCTCTCAATTCCTTCATCCTCCAGCCTGTGGAAGGTGAAAATCCTTATACTAGGGTTTGCCCCGACCCAAGCACAGGACCCTGCACCCTCATGAGGTTCGCATGGGCCCACTTTTCCAGCTTGTCCAGGTCCCTCTGGATAGTATCGCATCCCTCAGGTATGTCAACTGCACCACTCAAAATGTGGGACCCTACATCATCCTAGTTTGTAATTGACTCTGAGAAAAGAGTAGCAGAGTGGAAAAATCATCCCATCTCAAACAATAATGGCAGGATTAAAGACAGAGCACACTGAAGGGAGGGGATCCAATTCCATTAGACATCTCACTTCAGCAGTCTTGCAAAGGTTACAGGAACTGATCTGTTGCTTAGAAATGGCTTAGTGAGTAGATCTGGAAAAAACAGGCTTTCTAAGCTAGGTTTTAACTAAATGTGCATATGGTTAGCTAATGCATCCATCCCACACTGGAGTGCAAGTCCCAAGTACATGCATATGTACATAGCCAAAGGTTTAATTCCTTTCTCACGTCGAGAGGAAAGCCTTCTGGCGCTACTTGTACCCACTGCCCCTTGTAATCTCCATGTGGCTCCTCGTGAAGAACAATAATTCACCAGAACAACCTCTCCAGGGACATGGCAGAGTCCCCATCGCAGGAGGTTTTCAAGATGTGACTGGACAGGGTGCTAGACAATCTCAGCTAGGCTCTCTTCCCATGGAAGTTTGGATCAGATGGTCCTTTGACGTTCCCTCTGATCTGGGCTCTTCTATGAAAGCAGCCAAGTCGGAAAGAAGATCCATATTTACAAACGTAATGGACATTCCCAGAAATTTTACAATGGGGGTGTGAGATTTAGCCTTATCATAAAGAAGAAACACAGGACTCTCTGCTCCACTTCCTTCCATGCAGTGAATTGGGAGTTTCCCCTTTTCAATATCCAGTGATCACCTGTGTGGAGCTCCCCATCCAAAGCCCCACTCATTACTTCGCTTCAGCTACATGGGCTTTCTGCTGGGCTTTACAGAATCAGCAAAGACTTCACCATGCCTATTGCTAACATTTTATAAATCAAGAGGTTAAAATTATATCTCAGTATTGCAAATATTGGAAGTTTTTCAAGCCTAAACAGTCCTTGATTCTATATTTCACTGTCAATCTGAAAATCAGAATTGAAAAAGCAGTATCACTTTTACTTTCCCAGAAAATACAGTCAATGTTTCTAACTATTATGAGACACAAAATACATATAATTTTCTTCACGCATTAATCACTAGCTTTAAATGAAGTGGATAAACAGAGATTATCTCTCAGAAAAAGCTTAACATTGGAAACAACTTCCATCAATTTAGACACAATGTACTAGGGGATGGAAAAAAAGGGAAGGGGGGAAGAAATGTCTTGAATCTAGCAGATTTTGAACACACTAAAATTAGATGCAAAAGATGACCTGTTGGTGTAAACTCTTAAAGGGAGAGTGTTGATTCCCCTATTGTTATGCAAGATACAATTGTACAGAACAATCACCATTGCAGCTGCCAGCACAGACAAAGAAAAAAAGCACAGGAGGAAATTCAGGAAGGTAAGAGAAAAATACAAGTGGTTGGGCTGCTGGACTTCCCCTGGCAGCAAGGAACGAGTAGGGCTACGGCTGAGGGACTCCCACATCGTGGGATGCACGTGAATCAAAAGGGGCTGCATCCTGCTGCTAAAGAGTTAATTACAGCTTTCCAATTAACTCAGTAACTCCACATAGAGTGTCTTGTAATTTATGACTTAGTTTCACACAGAAGATTATTTGCCTGTATTCCCTCCACATTCTGGTAGCTCAAATACGGTCGAATGATTTACCTTCAAACTTAAAGTGAGTAAACAAATAAATCACCCCAAGGCTAAAAAGCAGACTTGGAAAGTTTCAGCTCAAATGGCAGATTTTGTTGATGGCTCCAAGTGCCAGAAATGCTGCAAGAGCAGCTGTGCAAGTGCTTCAGTATGGTGCTCTATATATCCTTTTCCAAGCTGACTGAGCTAAAAGGGGTCAAGCCAGAGCCTGCCAATAATGTGGGAAGACAATATCTAGAAATTGTGTCACGGCTGACACTCATTTCTGAGGGGAAAAGGCCAAGACCTCCAAGGAAAACAGCCAGCGACCTTCCAGTCTGCAGCGGTATGAGAACGGAGCTCCACTTCCAGAGCGAGCCCTGACGGGATGCTGCCGCTGCAGAACAGGGGAGACAGCCTTCTCCTCCCCACCACTTCTGCCAGGCCCATTTATTCCAGGTTGTTTTCCAATTAGCACCTTTGGAGGCGGCACATTATGGTACTGCCGAGGGTGCCTGCCGCCTCCCTCATCGCCCCCTTTCACCTGCCCTCCTGTCGCAGAGAGCCACACCTGGCCCAGGGACACAGCGGAGGCAAGACAAGTTGCAGAGAGCACTATTATCCATGGAGCACTGCGGGAGAGGACTGCACAGTATGTGACAGTGCTGGAGTAGGAAACAATTTCTCCTTCCAGTCCTGGGTTTTGTAGATCAGTGTCTGATGCCAGTTGCATCTTGGAGGCTGATTGTTGATATACGATGTCCACCCCACAAGCTGGAAGTTTCACTGGGAGGTAAATAAACTGAGAGTTGCAGCGGTAACACTCCTATCCCCTAAAAACACCCTCCACGTGGCACTCGCGAGGCTGTATCTGGACTTCTGCATCCAGATTTGGGCCCACCAGTACACAGGAGGGAGTGACAAACTGGCACCACTCCAGCCGAGGAGCACCAAGGCTGCAGGAACCACACTTGTTTAGCCTTGAGGTGGGCTTGTTTAGCTAGGGATGTGGTAACAGCAGGAGGATCTAATCAGCATCTCACACTGACTCACAGGAGGGTTTTTCAGTCTGGAGAATAGAAGGGTCCGAGGAGACCTTACTGCAGCCTTTCAGTACCTCAAGGGGGCTTATAAGACAGACAGGGACAAACTCTTTAGCAGGGCCTGTTGCGATAGGACATGGGGTAATGGTTTTAAAACAGAAGGGAGCAGATTCAGACTTATAAAAATTTTTTCACTTATATCAGTGGGGGTGGTAGAACATTGGCACAGGTTGCCCAGAGAGGTGGTGGATGCTCCATCCCTGGCAACATTCAAGGCCAGGTTGGACGGGGCTCTGAGCAACGTGATCTGGTTGGAGATGTCCCTGCCCTTTGCAAGGGGATTGGACTAGATGACCTTTAAAGGTTCCTTCCAACCCAAACCATTCTATGATTCCATAACTCCAAACACTCCATGGCTGGTACTGTTGTGTCTTCTGCTTCAACAAGGGCCACTGTAAGAGTACAATGTGATGGAGAGCAAACCACACCAAAGAACCTCACAGATTTTGTTCTTGTTGGAGTTTCTGACAAGGTATTTAAGGATCAAGGTGATGCTCCCATGCTTAACTAATGTTTCAGTGGGGCACCACATTGCACATAAGCCTGCAAGAGCATTAGGAGTCTACTCTGTACTTGGCAGAGTTAAATTAAGTCTACAGCCCAACCATTTTTGTGACTCATGCATTCAGCTAACAGGGTGAAGAGGGTGACAATTCACACCTCTTCATTCCTGTAGCTTCCCCTGGAACCTGGTTGACTGAAGCTTCCCTGGGTCTCTTTCTTGAACAGGTTAGAAAAAATAAGGCACCTGTGTGTCATCTACACCTGAGCAAGTACAGAGGTCTGCCCTCCAAGCTCCGTAGTCCTTAAACATTTTCACGTGGGAATACACCCATCAGGCAGCAGCCCAGACCCTCTCTCTTCCTAAGAGATAAGGACCAGCAGAAATGTTTTTGCTTTCAATTACTGTAGAGTTTTAGTGGAGCAAAGCACATTGTACTTGATTAAAAATAATGATGCACAGCACGAGCTTTTTGCCTTTATTTACAGCTACACGTACTTGCCCAAGCATATCCTCTGACGCACAGAAGAGGCCCTACTCTGGTTTTCTAATATGTAATTACGAAGTTGAGTAGCACTTAATGCAGCAAAATGTTTATATATTTACACCTCAACAACATAACATGGATAAATAAAGGAAGCAATCTTCATTTCTGTGCATTTGGAAGTTTCTCTGTTGCTTAGAGAATGATTGTGACCTTCACTTCCGTAATCTATTAGAGAAATACAGCTGCTTTTTCTGAAAATAAAATAGCTGTGGTTCGTATTTTTTCTAAGGGTTTGGAAGCTTTTTAACTTTTTTTTTTTAAATAGTCCTTAAGTCTTTTGTTTTCCAACAAGTATCAGACTATTCCAGTAGACTGGCCTTGAGTTTCTGGGTCCCTGCCACCAGCAGGATGGAGACTGAATAGAAGTACGACTAATGCTTTCTGCAGAAATCCCAGTTCACTGTGGGCCAGATTGTGCCATCAATTTTTAAGCAATCCTCCACTGGTAGCAAAGAAGATTTCTGCTTAAAAATTGATGGCTTGATCTAGCCTTCTGTTGCTAATCATATATTATGAAGACTACTATAACCAAGCCAGATTCTATTTCTAAAATAAAAAGAAAATATGAGGCAGCCTGAAACATTATAAGAATCCACATTTTGTAAAGACTAAATTGCACCCTTAAGACCAGAGGCTTTGAATCAGAAAGTCCCTCTGACAGTTTGGGTGCTAGACATCACAGCGGTATCTGACAGGCAAGCTAGTTCCTTGTTATTCCTCAAGTCCTCTCCATAAATAAGCAACCTCAGGTCACTTTACCATTTCTTCAGGGTTTCCCTCATCTGCACATGCTAAATGACAGTGACTGAAGACCTGAGATGAAAGAGTAGGCACACTTACAGCTCCCCGAAGCACATGGCCCACCAGGCACCTCCTCTCCCAATGCAAGCCAGAGGCATCTTTCATAACCCACTGCAGACCATTTCCCTCTCCTTAGGAAATGCTATGTTTGGCTTGTTAGGGAAAACACATTTCTGGAAGCACGAAAAGAACTTTGAACAGCAGGCCGCCTTCTCCTCAAATCACTAGACCATCATTTTAGATGGACCAGTTGGATATGAGACTTTTTGTTTTAATTTTTAAAAGAATTTTAAAATTCAGCCATAAAGATATTTTCAATTTGTAAACTTCTTAAAACATATAGAGAAGGCTTTAATATCACATCAAAAAACAACAACAAAAAAATTAGAGGATATTGTTTTCTTTGACAGATACCAAACCAAATTTGGGTGCCAGTTATATTCTAACAGGAGGAAATGAAACTGAATGCTTCCTACTGACTTGATATTCCGATTTAGAATTGTTACATTTCAGTTTTTGACCTGGATTAACTTCACCCAGAGAATAAGGTTATCTGAGCCTATCTCAAACCACACTGGAGCAAAGCCTGCACTCTAACACAAATTAAAGCTATAGAGAGCAGTTGAATCAATAGTAGCTCTGTAATAACCATTAGATCAGAATTTTGTCCCCAGTAACAGAGTTTTACTTCACGTCGCAAAACGCAGGGAAGCCTTGCCCCCAAGAGAATACCCAACAGACTGTAACAATACAAGAAACGCCACAGACCTACACACCTTAATTATCTAAAAGACTAATTCACACTGTCTGAGCCTCATGTGTACTCCAACTGATCAGCGTTTAAAATGTCTTAAGAGATACAGTTATTTATCTATATACATCTCCTGTTGTAGATGGGAAAACTAACCTGTATTCAAAATAAAAACACCACCAACAACAAAACAACAAATTCTAACAGCTATTACATAATAAAACCCCACTACCTTTCTCTTTTAACTCCTTATGACAAAAAGCCAATTTTTACTGATAAGTGCTCCAGGGACAAATAACATCCTTTTCCTTGCTCACAAGTTGTTATAATTACATCAACTGCAAGGCAACAGCTACAAAAACATAATTAAAGTTCTAGTTTTAAGAGATGAAACACTTCATAAATTTCCCTGATAGAGATCAAGACTCAGCAATCTTTGCTATCCTTTAAGAAAGCAAAAATTACTGCACACAACAGGGAGAGCAATGAGGTTCCATAACATGCGAGAAACCTAATTTAAGAGTGAAGCTGCTGAGTTTAAAGAAAATGATAAACGTGCTTGTCTCTCTCCCCTCCCCTCTGCACTCGGTGTAATGAGGATTCAAAGCTATATATCAATTAAGAAATCAATGAAATTTCTCTTGCTGCAAATTCTTTATGAATACAGATAGGATTAGGCAAGCACAGAGACCTCAAGGCAATATATTATATTTAAATCATGAAGTTCCATCTTCTGTCAAAAAAGTCATTAACCATTTCACTTCAACTAAATATATTTCTATATGCATGTATCCCCCCAAACAGTGTAATACTTCTGTCTTTAAACACATTTACTTCTTTTGGAGCTCTACAAAGATTTCAAATTGCACAATCTCCATTGTCAATTATGAGCTGGAAGAAGAAAGCCCAGACTGGGTAGCTGGAAGTTAGCTGGGAATTACACACAAATAATTATACAGGCACTGTACGCTTGGGGGAAAACACAGGGAGGTTTCTTCTCTTCAGTAAATGAGGTTTCTGCTGTTCTTATCTACAGGATCTTTTTATCCATTAACATAGCATTACCAGTAAAAACAAATTATGATAATCCTCTACAGAATCAGGCTGGGGAATATGCAGCCAGTAACTGCAGCCAGTTAGGACCATGTAATTCTGAGCTAAATACAGACCCCCAAACCTATTAATCACCAGGATCCATTAGTTAGCGCACTGCTCAAATGAGCAGCATTTGAAGGGATAAAGGAGAGGGAGAACGGCATCAAATACTTACCGCTCAGCGCACAGTCCAGCATTTCTGCTACAGTGCTCTCCTGAAGGTTGTTAAGTGTCAGCCTCTTGGAGAAAAGAAATCTGACTTGCCTTTGTCACACCAGGAGCTGTAATTTGCCTTGCAGGCATCCACACAGAAGCTTTAGACTAACAGACCATAGCTTTGAAAATACAGCTCCAGACAAAGGCTACTCCTAATGTGAGACTGTTTTGGGGGGGGGAGGCTGAGGTTTTTTCCTTGTCACTTTTTAAGTTTCTTACCTTTTTGTTGCAGCAACCAGGAATTTAATGCCAAGCACGTCATACGCAAACACCCAACTCAACGCTCTGCCTGGTCCCCGTCTCCGCTAGCGTGCATCAAGGCATCAGATGATGCAAAGTACACTTGATGCAGCCGTGTACTTGTACTTCAACGACGGGGGCCGAATCCCCCCGAGAACAGCAGCTTATTCATTTTGCATCGAGTTGAAGCACATCATGTCAGCTCCCACGCTCCTCACGGACTGTGCACGCTTGTGTTCGCCGGCTCCAGCTGGGAGCGAGTGGGTGCTTCTCCCTGGAAGGCACCGCTCCATCAGGGGTGTGTCTTTTCCTCCCTTCCCATCCCTTTTACCATTTGTGCGCTTCCCCACGCTCTGACCCCCAGAAGAGGCCCCTCTCCTCCCCCTTTAATGAGGCTTCGCTGCTACGCCTTGTTTCTAGCCTGTAAACTTCCAAGATTAATCTGCTGTGACAGAAGCAATCTTTTGGGGAAAGCTGAAGTGCACAGGGAGTCTTCCCCTCCCAATTTTCCAAAGCCAATGCAAATCTTTCACAGTGTGACTCTGAACTGAATGCAACAGAGAAAGAAAGTCTCTTCAAAAGGCAGCAAAGATTCATGGCCCAATCCAAAATTTCAGACAGAAGTACAACTGCATTTATTTCACTGAAATTACACCTGCTTATGCTAGAAGTGAGATTTATCCTGCAGCTGTAAAAACAAACACACCAAATAATTTGATTTTCCATAACTGGCACAAGCAATAACAGTAAATGTAATTTAGAGGTGTTGCTTGCACTAAAGGTGACAGTAAACACAATGCTCCTGGAGCTCCAGTTTTTGTTCAGCAAAACTCCCCATCAAACACGCTCAACCAGCAACAAAGAGATGCCTCCCCAGGGACTGCACTCCCTGGGGTGTGGTGGGGCTTAAACCCCATCCTGGAGCATTCAGCTTTCACAGCTACCTGCGGCATTGCACGACTCCTCTTGGATGCAGGGGAGGCCTAGGGGGAGGCAAATGCCAATTGAGGAACAACCACAATGGAGCGAGGACACGGGTCACCACCCTGGATTCACTCTTCTCCATCCAAAGGACTCGCTCCTTCAAACGTGCCAGCAGAGCTGCTCGTGGGATTGCATCCTGCCCTCTTCAAGGAAAATGAGCCAACATGGCAAACGTCCACCAAGCAGCCTCTTTAAACTCGCTGAGCAAAATGTGAGCAAAAGCAGGGCAGAGAACGTGACCGTGGATATT
This sequence comes from Tetrax tetrax, assembly GCA_009806455.1. Taxonomy (NCBI): domain Eukaryota; kingdom Metazoa; phylum Chordata; class Aves; order Otidiformes; family Otididae; genus Tetrax; species Tetrax tetrax. Next base: position 304,590 of record WHYT01017480.1, on the reverse strand, counting down.
TCCACCAGCAGATCTGAGAGGGTGGAAAGCAGTCACTTCTTCCAGCTGCAGAGATGCATTAGGAGCAGGATGTTTGCTCACCACCTAAATATACCGAGAGTCTAGCGAGGTTCCTTCCTTCCTTCCCTCCTGTGTATCATCAACAAGGTTTGGCAGGACCAGTTATGCTCAAGCAACAACCTGTGCCATCCAGAGAGCTTTCCGCTGATTTCCACGGGAGTAACAGGTTGGAATTTAATAAACAAATCTGTTGATGCTGCCTAAGAAGAAATAGATCCAACTCTTTCTTTCTTGGATATGCTGGATGCCCAGCACTAATAAGAATTCAAGGCCATGTAATAGTGTTCGCACTGAAGCAAACAAGTAAGTTCTGGGAAGTCTTGACGCAAATATGGAACTCACTTCTGGGGAAAGAAAGAGGCATTTTTATGGACAAGCAAAATGACACCTGAAACTGGTTAAATGCAGTAAAATACACATGCCCTATACTTTTGATCCAGGTTCCAATATGCATTCAACACAACTTGTTTAAACTTGCAAATGAAGACAGACTTAATCTCATAACTATGACAACTACCCTTTCCATTGCTATTCTCCTCTTTTACTCTCAGCAAGTAGCACACAACAGGATATGGTAGCCTTCCAGCTGGCCAAACAAACAGCACTCGTGAGAACAATGTCCGACTTTGACTTTAAAAGGCTTCTAAGGAGGGAAGCCAGACTTTGCCGTTTTAATATGCTGGAACAGTCTGTGGGAGAGAACCACTCTCCCCTGAACCTTCTCTTCAGAACAAGGAAAAAGATTCAGCAGAACTTTGGAAACCTGTACAAATAACTATAATTAAAACTAGGTCCCAGTCTTCATGTTTTTAGCTAGCTATCCAGTAAAATGAACTGGGACTGAATTCTAATCCTGTGTTGGTTCTGATATTTTGGTACGTGATAGATGCGATACTTACTGCCTGTGCACCTTTCAGTAACGATATGGCTAGACTAGATACAAAGACGCTTGAGAAATAACTCATCTTCATATCAGCATTTCAGCTTCCCTTTCCCTTGCCCCACACACCCTGCTCCTCTAAGTCTGTTGCTTCTAGTTGCTGCCTGTGGAAAGGGCAACAGATTTACCTCTGCCACCAGCAACAAGAAAATCTCCCAGGGCTTGGCCAACAGGCAGTTTCAGAAAATGCAAAACAATTTGGGCCCAGTATCTTCCCCTTTGGGCACACGCAATTTGCTTAGTAACTACAACCTTGCCTCGTGTCTGTTGTTCTGGCAAAACTTAGCTTTACCAACCCTCAATCCCTCCCAAAAATGTGAATTTAAACATGAATTTAAAATTTTACGTGTAGGGTTTTGAGGGGAGGGTGGTAGTGTCTGATTTCTGATTCCTTCGAGTTTACTTGGCCAAATATACGTATTCTGAAGATGAAAAGTGAAACTCACACAACTGCTACGATGAACCATGTGAAAAAATTTCCAGCGCAAACACTGCACTTGGTCCGATTTCCCACTGCCAGCCAGCACTGTGAGCGTGCAGCCAAATTGCTGGGCAGGAGGAACCTTCCTACTGCACTTTACCTACAGGCTGCATAAAAAAACGAGCCTGCAGCAGTAAAAGGTCAGACTTACACTGCCAAAAAGATCACAAGCAGCCAGCTCTGGCAAGGTGAAAACTGCCCAGGAGAGCTCTCAGCTGCCTAAGATACAACAAATACAACTCCTGTATTGCCAAAAAGTGCCAAATTCAAGACAGCAGGGGTGTTTTGGGGCATGCCTGGTGTATAAATACACCACATGTTGTTCCAGCCTCTCCCAGCTATCGCATGCGGCCCTCTCATGGGTCCCCAGCTGGGTTATATGTCCCCAAGCGCCGCGTTCCTCACTGGAGATAAGGTTCAGCCAAACTCATAATCAGGGAGTGGATATTTAGTACTGTAAAGAATCTGGGCAATCTCCATGCACTTGGCAGTGATGATGTCCCCAGCTCTCTGGTTAAACTGCCAGTGAACAGCAGGGCATCGGAGTAATTGAAATTAGTTATACACTAGACACAGAGGTGGGACCGTGTTCTCCCCAGATTGATCAAATATTCCTATTGCATGGCCAAAAGCTCTCTACCTCAGAGTAAAACACTGAGTAAACCATCACACACAGTCCTGGTAATGCCAGCATAGCCATGGCTGGATTAAAGAAACAAAAACATGATCAGCAGCTGAGATCCTCAGACCCACCTTGTGCATGTGCAAGGACTAGATCCAAGGGTTTCACATTCACAAAAATGTTGAGGAAAAACAAAAATTATGAGTAAGGAACCTGGATTCAGGCTGCAGTTTATTTCAGTTTGAACATGGGGAAAGTGATAGCGTAGCAACAAATTCATGTTGTGAGGCCAAGAGGGTATTTTTGCAGGCAGAGAGGTAGCTAGCCCTAGCAGCTGCACTCACGCTGTTGGCTCACACTTGTAAGCTACAGACTTGTAATCCTGCACTTGAGATAAAAGCAGAAACAGGTTTGCATCCCAGCTCCTGCATCTGCAGCATTCAAAGCTCCACTTCTGCCTTACAGGAAGAGAAACAAAGGTTTCCCAAACTTGCTCTGCCTTTTGCTATTCTGAGGCATCCATCCTATCTTGAAGCAAAACATGTTGATGTTTCCAGGAAACAAAATCTTAATCCTTTTTGCAAAACTCAACAACAATTTTGTTTAGTCTTCAACAACCTAGAAACTTAACACCTCCCATCACTGTGATCATCTAATTTCATCACAAATTATCAAGCAGCAACAGCAGTGCCAAATCTTCAAATTTATCTGAAATTTCATATTACTTTCACAAAAAAAAGAGCAGAGAAGGTGAGGGATGAGTGAGGAAACATTTCATGAAGGTTAAATCCTGGATTCACACAGGTATATGGGAATCTCCATACACACCACAAAACAAGTTTCCAGCATCCATGGATGGATGAAGAAAGTTTGAAATACTACCTTGAATCCTAAAGGCTCAAGTGTGATAAAATGACTATACAATTTATGAATGTCTGGGTTGGCAATATCCCAGAAGGGCTTTGTTTGTTTTTTAAACTAAAGACCTTGAAGCCACATATGTACTTCATAAACGAATAGAGGCCATGAGCAATTGCTCAGTTTGCTTTGTCTAATTCATCTCATTATGTTCCTGATGGTAGCTGAGCAAAAGCAGAGATGAAGAGCAATTTTCCTAATAAAATACACGGGAGTGTCCCCCAAAAAAGAAAGGAAAAAAAAAAAGGATTTTCCTTAGTGCATCTGTTTTCTTGTTGGGTATGGGTGCATTTTATCTTAAATGTATATCTACACTGTTGGAGACAGACATGTAAAGTTTATTTATACTCTTCAGACAAAGCCAAAAGAAATAGGCAGAAAATAAAGTTCTTAATCAGTGAAGAAAGATTGATGATATACAACTAAAAAGCAAAAGCAATTCAATATTCCTTAGAAAACTGAACTATAGCTGCAATCAGCTTGCCAAAAGAAGGAACCTTAACTGCTATGAGATTGTCTGCAATTGCAGAGGACAGGCCATAAGGACCCTGGTGGAACCTTCCAATCTGAGCTGCTGAAGAATTATTAAGTAATCTGCAGTTCCTCTTTCTGCATCTTCTTGACAAATACAGCATCATCCCAAACTCTGCCACGAGTCAGTAACAGGCATCCCAGAGCACAGGCAAGCTCACTTTCACAGGTGCTTGTCTGAAGTGGAAAAATTCACTTATTTCATTGGTGTTAAACATAAGATCAGCAGAATACCAGGTCAAATACTGAAGCCAGCCATCCTGCAGATCTCAGCCTCTTTCATTCTCTTCTAAGATTCATAGAAGGCTCCTTACTTTTGCACCTGCTGTTCTGTTCTTCTACAAGAATCACCCTGCTAAAGAAATAACATCTAACTGATTCTGCTGCTCCCAGAGGTATTACATTGATTTTGCTAAGCAGTATCCAGGTTTTCCAGGTCCACATTTGTAAGTTATGGACCAATCCAACTCATTCTGCAGTTAATAAAAAACTTCCCATCAATTATAAGAGAAATTTGGTCATACTCAGGTGGCACACAAGTGTACATCCAGCCAGCTTTTAAATTAATCAAGGTGGAGAGAGGGGAACTTCAAACAGTAGAATATGGACATTTTAAAGACAATTGAGTTCTATATTTAATGCATTATTCAAATTATAAATTGAAATTATTTTTACGGCATGAAGATGAATAGCATTTATGAGAAACAGACCATCATCACAAGATATATAATGCACACCAATTTTTCAATGTCGTTACGCACAAATTTCCTCTCACAAAAGTACAATGTTCATGTAACACAGTTTCTAAATACAAAAACAAGTCAATTGGTAAAATAAACCCAAAATGTTTAAGACACTCGAATTATCTGTTGAAAAAAATCTTTTAGTTTGCTCAAATTAGTGTTTAAGTTTCTGCTAATCAATCTGCATGCATCAAAGGGACTTTAGTAGGCGATCTACCTCCATTGCCAGAGGGCAAATTGTGCTGAATACCACTGACAAAGGCCCTTTTCCCTGGAGGAGCCAATGTTAGGAAATAAGCCAACATACCATCCTCAGAATTAAAAGACTGAAGTGAAAATGCTTTCTAAATACATGCAATGGATAAGATGGTATATGCTATGATTTACATAAAGATGTATTGCATATAAATATTTGAATTGCAATCACCTAGTAGCAAACGTAGAAAAAGCATCCCAAGGCAGATGCAACATTTAAATAATTAAAATGGTAAGTAAATAGAAGAGGATGCTTTTCCTATAAAAGAGGCATGTTCCAAATTATTATACCAGTGCAGTTCAGTCAAGTTTGTGACTGTGCTTAGAGACACATACAGGACAAAATTTGGACCTTATTTAACTGTAGCACGTACTAAATTCCAGAAGACCTTCAGTGGTCTGCAAATACAGAGGCATGTCACAAATTCCCTTGATATCACAAGTATAACACTGATGCAAACATGAGAACTGTCTTTATGTAGGTGGATATAAATATTTACACAGTAAAGGCCTATATGGAAACATCCTACCTCTCTCTAACCCACCAGTACAGTGCAGGCATAAACTCCTTGGATAGCAAGAAGAACTAGAGACAGGTCATTCTCTGGCTGTTCTTTTGCTTTTTAATTTGCTGTATTAGAAAGTTGTGAATGCTCCACATTTCATTAAGTGATGATTGAATGAAACCCTTTCCACCGCACAGTACATTTTCTCCTCTGAATTACTTTTTCAGAAATTATTTGCCCAGTATAGTAACAATTTTTAGGAAGTCAAATATTTGCCTGAAACAGAAAACAATAAGCTTGGTAAACGCATGTCTTGAAAAAGGCCGACCTTTTCAAGTAAGCCACCATGTGAGAGCAAAGTCTGTTGCTGCTCACACAAACATACTATAATCAAGGTAACAAAGAGCTGTATTGAACATCTCAGTCAGCGTCGTGCGTGTAAGTATTTTTAGCACAATTTTTCATAAAACATTGCTCTTTTCTTCAGTGGTCTATATTCCCTGTGGCTTTTCTCCTCAGGCTTTTTATGTGCCCACCTTATCAGTAACAGAACAGCTTCAATATAAATTAGACTAGCAAAGTTAAATCACTAGTGGGCTAATCTGGTTTTCTCTCATCTGCCACAGAGACCTTAGACTAGACAAGGTCTTGAGATAAGAACAAAAGAATACAGTGATATATTTTTTGGTTTTTTTTTTTTTTTCTTGAAGAAAAATGTTATTTGATTAGATATTGACAGCCTTCATAAGGCTATCAAAACCTAATTCTCTTGTGAAAATTTATTCCATAGGTGGCTCCCTCTATACACAGTTCCCACTGTTGACAAATCATCTGAGATGTGTAACTAAGAGTCTAACTTCAGTGCCTCTGAAGATGATGGGGGTGAAAAGCAGGTGCCTTCAATAGACTCCAGCTGGTTTGGGAAGGAGGACGCTATTTTTTGTTAGCATAGCCTCTGCTGAGAGGAAGCAACAGATTGTGTATGCATCCAAGTGCATGACCAGGCAAAGTAAATAAGGTAAGTTTAAACCACCTTTGATCATCACTTAAGACCAAAGTTTCTAACTGGGTGTTGAAAACAAGGTGGGCTGTGGAGAGGGGCTAGGAGCAGGATGGTTTCTGTTCACAGCTACGGAGCCGGAGAGCAGCTGCCTTTTGCATCACTAGCATCACTTTTTTGCCACAGAATTAAGGCAGCAGTTAAATACAGGAATCCAGCCTGGACATAGCATCTGCTTGATTAACATACAATGAAAAGAATAATAGAAGAAAGCATCAGATTTCCACCCCAAACTGACAGTCAGTAGCTCTCACAGGCAGCTCAGGCTATTATTGAGGGACCTTTGCGACAGCCGCTTAAGTTCACTGATTACCCTTGTTGTATCCTAAAGTGTTGGAGTTTAATAGATCGAATCATAGGGAATGTGTGGAGATTTTCTAGCAAAAATATGTAGAAAGGCTTTAAGCCAGGGAGTCAGTCAGCATGCCATCTTTTTTATTAATTGAGACAACTTGATTACATCGCAGTGGTTATTTGTAATCCAGGTTTAGACATAATTTCTCTTAACTGAAAGCTTTACAGTTGAACAATTCCAAGTGCTATTTAAAAAGCCTGCCTCCCAGAGGAAACATTAGATACAATTCCCAAATTATACGCAATATTTTTCCATTATTTATTGAAAACAAATATAGAATAGTAAAGACATTTACAATAAAATACTTAAACAGGGTTCTGTTTAAGGTGACTAAGCATTTGATGCCATGCTCAAGCCACTAGCATAACAAGTGACATTTTAAATTATTGTCTGGTTGTTTTTCCTAATAAGAAGGGAAGCCTCCTGCCATTTTCCCCACTTCTTTACAAGCAAATGCCACAGCACCACCCTGAGCTCTCCTTCAGGGACTTCTCCGTTCCTGTCCCCCTCTCCTTATAATTATTCCCTTCTGTGTTTATCCCAACAAAGTCTCCCCTCCGTGAGACTTCTCCACACTTGTGCTAATCTACTGCTACCATGCTTCTCTGCTCCTGTTTCTTCATTTAAGCTTTTCAAAGGTTACCAAATATCTATAGCTCCAAGAACACGATTCTCCCTAGGCATATCCTTTTTTCTCAGCTGCTCTCAAAGGGTGAATCATTTGGAAGCACCTGAGCTGCTCACAAGCCTCATCTGTAAAACTGAAAAATCCCTCACTGTCACATTTAAGAATTTTTCATCTCATTAGTGGCATTAAGCAGAAAGGACAGAGGGATGCTGCCCTAACACAGCTGAAGCCACCACTGATAGAAAACCATCCACTGGGGCAAAACTATGGCTGCTTATTTCAAGTTAATATGGGCCTATTTCAATGCATCTTCAGTCTACCATGTTTTTCATGTTAAACCCTAAAACTAAAGGAAACCAGTTTCATTAATCAAAGTAAGAATGCACCATGCAGCTTTTTGCACCCACTTAACTATATTTGATTGAAAACACATTAATTCAGTAAGCTTGACTGGATTTCCCCTTTCACAGCTGTTTTGTTTCATTACCCCCTCCTAGAATACGCTGCACTTGCAAACAATAATATAAATGGGAAGTTTTGTATAAATAATCACCTAAACTGTTTCTTAGTGAGAGGGGAAAATGCTATCAAAGCATACAGAAGAGGATATTCAGATGCAGTTGGCTTAGAGGAAAGGAGAAAGGAAAAGATTACTCTAAAAAAACCCCAGCTAAGAATATGGGTCAGAAAAGCCAGTAAAATCCTTTTCCTCCAGTATAATCCCTCACCTGTGGCCTATGTACATGATTCCTCACAGTATGTTTTGCCCTTATTCCAAGGTTACGGGGACCGAGGGGAAAAGGCAATATTGATTAATAGTGTCTCCGAGTTCGAGGAGTTCAGCTGGAATTACACATTCTTTGAAGGGTGTTATCTTTCCAGAAGAGCAGGTGCAAACACCATCTCAGTTTTAACTTATTTTATTTTCTGCTTTTCTTGACCACATCTCTTTAATGCAGAAGAGAAAGTTTATTACTCATTATCTCGCACAGCTTGATAAGCTTCTCTCACGGAATCAGAGAAAGACTCAATCTCACAGCACATTTGATCATCACCTCGAAGAGAAGTCAAACCCAGAAGACCATAAACATCTCTCTGAGCGATGCAGCTGTAAGCCACGCTGCATCACTGATGCCTGATGTTGTGTTGCTTGTATTTTCTGAAAGGGGGAACTATAAACTACAGATACAACAGGATACCCCAACCACACTAAACTTGTATTTATTGTCTGTTATTCTTCTAGCTTTTAATTGTTTAATTAAGGCCAGGTTTCCCCTCCTAAAATCTCATATCCATATGATAGACATGCACTGAAACTCAAGCCAGGTAGTATCTGTAAATATGCAGTCTTGGCTAGGAAATACAGATCATTACCGCATGAGACAGGCACTCGACCTGCAGCACAGCTTCCACACTCCCCACTCACTTCTTTTCTGTCCTCTAACAAACCGGTTCATGCTCAGACATGTCCCTACCCCTCTTAGCCTGAGACACACTCAAAACAAAACATTTAACCTGCTGGAGCACTGTTGCTCAGGTGAAAACTTCCAATTTTGTATGTCTAGAGAAAGGTTCCTAAATGTGTATTTAGACATTTGATTTTCAAAAGACATTGAATATACAGAGATTAAAGTCAGTGGACAATGCAGGTGTTCAACACCTCTGGAACCAGACCATTTTTATTTAGCTGTTGAAACAGCAAGATAGGATACTAATTTTAATTCCCTGTATTTTTAGGAATCTGAGCCATCACCTTATGCCATTTCCTCCTCATCTTTACACAAATTTGTCCTGTTTTCTCAGCTCTTGCCCTAACAACTCCTGAGATAACAGAGCTCAGGTAATTTCTTCTCTTCCAGCCTTACAGGATTATGTCCATCTGACTTGGGTCATCTATTCATTTAGCTGTCTGCCCTTCCTTTTAGAGGCAGCTTGAATCTCATCTTTGGTGTGTGCATCATCCTACGCTCTTCCTCTCTGCCCTTCTCCCCTTTTTGATTCCCAGCCTCATTTTATTTCCTGGTATCAAAGCAGCCAAAAATCAGCAGAGGTTCAAAGAAGCAGAGCAATGGACAATCCACAGAGACCAAGAGATCCCCCACTACCACCTGCCAAAACGGGCATTATTAGGGCAGAGGAGGGAGCGCAATGCTTTCACGCTATCTAGTCACAGAGCCTATGATCAGAAAACTCCAGTATCAGAGAATCTGCCTCTCCACCACTTAGGAAGCAAGAGCAACTGCCTTCCCTCCTCAGCCTGCCAGGGAAACACACAAATTATACAGAGAAAACAAATCTGGGCTATGTGATGACAAATTTAGTGGATAAACAAAGATGCTATGTGTTTTGTCCAACATGCCAGGTGCCCAAGCCATTCAGCAACTGGTTGCACATTCAGTCCCATCAAAGCTGTCACCTGAACTCACCTGCAGCTCTCTTGGCCAGCTAATGGTTGATTTTTTCAGCTGGAATATACTGTTGTTGTATGGAGACACCAAGACAGAAGGAACTGTGATCTTTTAGGCAATTCAAGTCCCATAGAGGTTGAGGTGGGCTTTGGATTGGTGGAAGAGCAACAAAGATAAAGGAGGATTCGGGGAAATGTGTTATCGGAAACTCTTTTGCAAAATTGATGGGCCACATTACCTTTTCTCTCTTCCTTGTTAGCAAGCTGCTCAGAAAGCAAAGGGCATGCACCAGCAGTTGAGAAGGGGAGAAAAAACCCAGCCTGAGGGATGATTAATGTACTGCAGCTTGCAAGTGAAAAGAACAACCCTTTTATAGCTTCAGTAGGCTAATATTTTCCAACATGCTTTTAGAGCCCAGAAAAAAACATGCCATGGGCTGCTTGTTAAGAAGCAAATATAGAACTGACAATTACTCACTGTGTACCTGTGATACCACAAATACTCCATATGACAATGACCTTACTGATCTTGAAATCAAACTGTTTAACCAAGTACAAGGATTCTTCTTACTAACAAATATTAAATGAATCGTCACGGCTTCGGTTTCAGTACAGCAGGAGAGGAAGACTGTACAGAGTACAGTGGCTTTTACTGTTAAAAAACCTACAGGACATCACCTAAGAAACAGAGTCTGCCAAAAGGATGGACAGATACAGTACGTGTATTTTCCTTTAATATCCATATAGATATAAAACATAGGTGCTCAGAGTCTACACATACATGTACATGTACAAATACACATACCCACCAAGTTCTCTTGTGGGAACCTGCTTTTGTTCACAATTTTACTGAGGCATTCTGGCCTTTCTTAAAGTCAAATATATTTTACCGACTGATTAATTGAAAACAAGGGATGCTACCTCTCAAAACACAAAATCGCCACACAGCCTAAGTCAACAAAATTATGAAGCCTCTGCTTATCACAGAACTGTTTTAAATGAAGTAACTCTAGAGGTCAAGATAATAGTGTAAGGTATGGAGAGAGTCATTACAGCATCCTAGAAAACATTTCTGCCTGAGGTGAGTAGCAGACACATCCTCAGATTAAACTTTCATCAGCAGATCTCTATTTCATCAATCTTTCATTACGGCATAGCTTAGAAAATCATGTGATCAGGTGTCATTAGAAAACCTTTTCATCTTCCAAAGAAAAATCTACCCAAATAAATTACTACAAGCAAAATACAGTTAAAAAGGAGGGCCTGCAGATCGTTATGGGGTTTGAATAGCTCAAAATAGAGGAAAATGTACAATTCTACAATATTTTAAAATTTAAACACTGCCTTTCACAACAAACCAAATATATTTTATTACACAGCCTCTTGGACTAGAAGATTTAAGCTAAATAACAAGACTCATGTACAGAACTCCTGGAAAAGCTTCATCCCAGAAACTAGGATTTCATCAGCTTTCCGAACAATTAATCCACCACAGCAGCAATGTGCTCCCCTCACTCTTTTCTGTTGATGGCAAAATCACAAACAGGGAAAGTTGCTTTTGCAATCAGTGAATGCCTCTGGTGCTTCTCACATCAGGACCAACAGGTGATATTACCGAGATAAGCCCAAGGACTGCATGCTAATGTATATGCTAAGAGAGATATAGTGCAATTTCCAGCTCAACAATATGGTTTTCTCAGCTCAGGTTCTCTTGTCACCAAGTGCTTTCTTCTTGTATTTTCGTGCTTCTTCAGAAAATTCTACATCATTTGTGTTACCCTTCAAAGTATGTTTCCTATACTGAACCTCTCTATGCTGAAAACACATTGCACATCTGACTACTCAGTCATAAGTATGTTTTTTCTGCTTGTCTTTTGGATCTTTATCTGCTATTTAACATCACATGCAGTATGACTTTACTTACAAATAATAGCTACACTGTTTTACCCACAATCCTATTTTTTAAAATGGGTCAATAAACAAACTAAATCTAAAAAAGAATAGGCTCCAGTCCCGAAAGCCATACTGGACACAAGATTTCTGTAGAAGCATCTATCCAATTTCTTATGAAGGGCTAAGAATAGGAAAGCTCAGAAATCAAACGTCTTATGATGAAAAAAACCAGATTCCAACAGAGGTGGCTAAGAACATTACTGTGCTGGCAAATGAAATATCAAGGCTGGTTTTGATTCTGTGTTTATATATTAAATCTTTAATAAACTATTTCTTGGGCTTATATTCATCTAGGAGAGTCTGCTATTGCCTGGACAGGTTTCAGCAAAAGCTTATGACATTCTTGGTGCCACATGATCGCGAAACGCGCATTTCTCTTAAATATCCTCTTTCAACATCCATGTGTCTACCATCAGTTCTGTGTTTAGGAGAAGTATGTATCCAGTCTGGAGAAATGCGACTCATTATCTTATTTTATAAATATAATACAATGATTTTCTTTTCAAAAGATATGTAAATATTTGAAAAAAGAACTATAAATGCTTTAAAAAAAACCCCAAAACCCCAAAAAACCCAAAACACAAAGCTGGCTTCCTTTACTCTGTAGGTGCCCTACATGTAGGTGCCCCTTAAGATGCTCTATTTATTTTCTGACCTACTACAAAAATCTGACTTGAAGGGAAATGTGCAGTGCACTCATTTTCTGAGTTAAACAAAGCACCCTAATGGTTTATTCATAAGAAGTTAAAACCTCTCTACTTTCCACCATTTCAAACTAGATTTGCACCTTTCAGATCTCTCAAAACTCTGCACCAATGGAAGTGAAAAACAGTTAAAAAAAATAAAAAAATCAACCATCAATCATTTTTAAAAGTAAAAAAAATTAGAAAGATGGCATTGGGTCATAGAAACACTTATCACCTTTCCTTTTGGAAATTTAGCCAGAGATAATGAGAAACTTTGGGATTAAAGAAGTTCCACAAAATTAGGAATTTTCTTGCATTAAGATCTTTAACTAATAGCAAAGGCTTAAAACCATTACTTCTCCATCAGCCAATTTTTTTTCTCCATCAAATCAAATATCTCAAGAAAATGGAAATACATGCATACAGTCAGAGTGTAAACAGCACATTCAACTCAGACCAGGAGGAAGACATGCTTTCACATAGCCAGGGGAACCATACTATGGGACATATTTGAAAACATAGTTTTATGTTAAAAAGTGTATATACATCTAAAACAAAACAATACTGCGTGAGCAGTTTTATGCACCTGGCTGAATTAATCTGAAAGATTTTTTCAACATAGGTTTAGCAAAACAGCATGTAAGTGATGAGCTATGAAAAGCAGAGATTTTAAAAAGTAACACCGGCAAGAAAAATAACTGACTCATCCTATCATAGGCCCTGGCACACAATTACTCAATCAAATGAACAGGTTTGATATTTAACTTACTCCAGCTGTATGTGTACTCTGTATCAGCAGACAGAAATAGCACCAAGTCAAGAGGGATAAGGAGAGTGAAGACTCACCGGCCGTTGTCACGACCCACTCCCCAGACTCTGATGCTCACAATGGGCTGCGAGTGAAGAACTGTGCGGTCCATGGGGTCAATCAGGTTCAGCATGTCATTTTCCAGTATAAGGTACATGTCTTTGCCCTGCAACTCCAGACAAAGTACAGTTACACTACGTCCCCTTCTCAAACTGACTGACATCAAGGTGTTATACCTATGCTGTTTAGACCTGCATGCTCTTAATTTACTCAAAGTTTCAGTTTGTTCCAAAAGCAACTGAAAACAAGTTCATTTACTTCTGGTGCAAAAAAAGATCTGAGATAGTATCTTGCTGCTACTGTATTTTTAAACAATCCCAATCACAAAAAGCTTTGATGTCTTTTAAATGACTCATTCAACTCCAAGCTACTGAGTTATTCGACAAATGATGTGTTTACCTTTTTTCCAGTAAATTCTTCCTAATACATGAGAAGAACTGTGTTAATAGTAAAAGCTTACATCAAAACCTGTACTCTTAAGGCAGAGTTTCTTCCTTCAAAGAATGTGCTTTGTTTCCATAAACTTTAACCAATGGGTCATGGGAACAGACAGCAATTTGTACATGTCAACGGATTCATAGGATGCTCTTTGAAGAAAGATTAATTAAAGGGGGAAACCTAGCATTAAGGCATGAATGTGAATTCTGCTGGTGACTGCAGAATCCCGGAGCCAGGATTTCTCCCTAATTCTTCTGGAAAGTAAGAACAAAGAGAATGCTTTTTCCCCTTAGAGGCAAGAAATTTATAAGCAGTTTTCCTTTTGATGGTAATTCACAAATGCTGATCTTCCTCCTATGGCTACCATTTCCAAAAGGTCTGCTGCCTCTTCTATCACATCTAATAGCTTTCTTCTCAGAGGCTGTACATCTACTCCGTGGACTGTGAGATCCCACAGAAATGATCCTGGACCTATTGCCAAGAGGTAAGACAAGCTCCTGCTGATAAAAAGAAAAAGAAGGTCGGAGCTATCAGCTAAATATAGAGTAATTTGTTTCCTCTCTACTGTGCCAGAATCTATAAATGAACAGAAAGAATGGAAAGGGTCTGACTTCCTACTGGCAGACGTTTAAAAAACTATCTTTTCTGTCCCTTCAGTGACACAGAAACCTTCTTCCCACTTGGTTACAGTGGGAAGTCTTAATGATGTCTAATTTTGTGCCTGTGCAAGACACACATTCATGTCACCCTGGGAGGGTCTGCTTCCAGGGTTTCCAGGCGATGGGGCAAGGGGCAGGCACCGCTGATCACTTCTCCCACTCCCAGATCACAGGGATTCAAACGGGAGCTGTGGCAGATCCGGCAGCTCAAGTGCCGAGAGGGGTGTGGGAGAGGAAGGGGACGCAGGCTGGCATACGAGATACCAACACAAGAACATCTTGCCTGATGGAAGAAGTACTGCTGTGGCCAAGAAGCAAGGCTGGATATATAGGCTGCTCCTAGAGAAGCAGAAGCAGATGCAGCTGCAATAATCATGCATGTAAATGGGGCAAATCAGCAGCTTTGAACTGCCTGTGGCATGCAGAAAAAGAAACATGGGAAATAAAACACAGAAGCCAGGATGGCAGACAGGGAAATAAAACACAGGCAGACCAGGATAATGAAGGAATACAAACAGAAAAAGAAGTCACCACAAAAAAAAAAAAAGGGTGAGAAATTTGCTTGGAGGTCAGAAGCAATAAACAGACTATGTGAGGAATGTTACCAAGTGTCACGAAGGTAAAATCTGTTCATCGTGCAAAATAGACTGGGATTAGGGTAATAAAACTGAATCCAAATTAGCTGGAAAAGATTGGAGAATGGGCAGAGAAGCAACATAAGTCACAGAAAATTATCCTTGCAATGTTCAAGGGATAGCTTGGCCACAGCTAGAAGCAATATCTTTTGCTAAGTTTTGTTGCCTTATTATACAAAAGCTATTTTAGAGATGAAAACACTGCATAGGGCAGGAAGAAATGAGTTAGACTAAGATCTTGAACACAGACCTCACTGTCTCAGGCTGCTGAACAGCTGCAGAGATCTGATGGTCCAAGATGAAGGCGGCTCTCACTGGAAGAGCCATGCAGGGAAAGTGAATAAAGGAAAGAAAGGCTCGATCTCAGCAGTCTCTCAGGGAAGTGTTACATACTGTGGTATATAGGTCAATAGCAACAATATATCTTTTTCATGTAAGTGATTATGTAATGTGCAGGAATACAATGCATGGCTATGTAGCGAGACAAACAGATGAATCGTGGTTTTCTTCTTAGATTTTACAGAACTGTGGAAGTTAGAAATTTACAGAGAATTTATTTTGGAGGGGAGTGGAGGGCATGAAATCCCACATTAAAGCCAGTGAAAAAGTTTCTGCAGGGTCAGGATTTTACCCAAAGTGTGGGGGGGTTTTTGTGTTTTGTTTTGCTTTTTCAAATAATGAAAACTTGGGGATGGTCCTATTCCCAATTTCACTTTCATTACATTCTAGCTAAAATAAATCTTTAGGCAATCTCAGAACCTTTATCTGCACTCATCAATTCTAGCTTCATAACAGATTTCTGCTGCATGTGCTCCATCTGATATGTCAATGACTACCATACTTTTTTCAGATTCCTCTCCAAAATGTGCCTCTTCCAATCACGCTTGAAGCATTACAATGCCAGCAGAAAAATGTGGTTGTAATGATTTCTTTTAAAATCAAGAAGACAATTTACTTCGGGGTCCACCTATTCAAGCACAGTGTCTCTATTGCTTTTTAAAATAGTTTTTATGAGCAGCATTCTTAATTAAAACCTCCATTTAAGAGGACCAAAACTTTTCACCTGTTTGGCTTGAAAACTTGTAAGGGTTTCCAACAAAGAGCAATGGGATTGACAGAGAACAATAGGGAAAAATGTGAACATTAACTCTTAAACCAAAATAAAGCAGGTGGTTTCAAAGTAAACGATACATTTCAAAGTCCATGACTGGCACTCTAATTGCTTGTCTAGCCATATTAACTAAATAAAACTGTTCCCAGAAGTAATGAAAAGGGAGACCAATATTACCTTGTTCATTTATAATTACAATATACACTTCTTACATTAAAAAAAACTCCTCTGAAATTACTTTAAATAGATAGGGCATTCTAACTACATCCCTTGGAACATCACTTTCATTTTTAAACAGGCATTTTCTCCCAAATGCTCCTCTGAAGCGTCTCTGCATTGTTGTGGTCATAGCCAGGACGCTGGACACAAGCCTTAGGCTGTAACAATAACTTGGGAGACTGAAGGATATTTTTTCTAAAATTTTTACTAAAACAGACAAGTTTTTCTTTTAATTTCTCTTCTCTTCAGCAGTGCTGCTTCTCTCAGATAACAGAGATATCAGTGAAGGTAACAACATTCACTCTTATGTCAGTTTTACATTCAGGTCTTGTGTAGTAAATCCACATTCATGTAACTCTCCTGAAAACAGGTCAGGAGAGAGGTAGAGAATAAAATTTGGCTGAAGCTTAAGTTCCTCCATGATCAATCAAATAATGAAGATGTTTTTCTATGGGTTTGTCTCCTATATCCTCTGTACATGCCACCACTATAACTTCAGCTTTTCCTTTCTTCTTGTTTCACTTACTGATCTCTCCACACCTTCATCTGTCCCCAGCACATCTCTTTTCCACACCACAATACCTCTAGTTTCCTTCATGTCTCTCTCTGCGCTCTCACAGCATTATCCTGTCTGCTGCCAATTCAGAAAGAAGCACAGTTGATGAAGGTGTCCTGACCTATCACCAAACCAAGAAAGCAAAGAGCTGGGCTCTCTGTTTTTCCCTCAGTGTGTGGAAATTTGGCATCTTTCAAAACTAGATGATAGTGGCGAACAGAATCAAGAATTATTGGACAAGAACCAACAGACAGACTGATGACATAAAATTAATTTCCTTCTGAAACTCTGATAAAATAATAATCTTAAATAAGCCATCTGTCCATCAGTCTAAATCTTCTCATACATTTTAGAAGCAGGGGTCATACCAGTCTAGACTTCCTTGATGCACTTTTTGGCACTAGGAAACATGTGAAAATGCTGCTCTAAAGCACCACTCTCAAACCTCTGGTCAGGAGAAAGACTGCCACTGATTTCAACGATTTGTCCAAACACTGTTGCACTGGTGTGACATAGTATAAGTATAAACACGAAGATGATGTCTTTGTGGAACCTGCTGTCTGGAAAAGTTTGGAACAAAACTATGAGCACTTTCTTTGAACCCTTTTGTATGTTGTAGCAGTGTCAGCTGAGATATGGAAGTCCCAAACACACAGCATGGACATATTTGCCTACAGATTTGTTCTTTTGAGATGTTTTATGACACAGGAGAGATGTTCCAAGAGGAAAAGTTCACTCTGTTCTTACCTCTCCCCAAATGCCGACAGTGTCTCTGATGTCGTTCTTACAGTAAGAGAGTTGTCTGATGCAGTTGTTCACAGCAACACTACTTTTTCCAGGAGCAAGATCTTCTTCCGCCATTTCCACCCAGCCCAGAGAGCGCACAGCAAAGCACTAAAAAGAAACCAGAAAATATTTGAACATGTATCAGAGTACACAACATGCTGCTGTGTCCTCCTAAGGAAACCTTGTCACGGAACAGAAACTAGTTAGTTAAGGTTAAAGATCCTTGGCTAGGAGGAGAACAGAATCAAAGCCTTGTACGTGAGCTTAGGCAGAAGGATAAATAAATAATTTGAGAATAGCAAAGTGAAAACATTTGCATGAACAAAGAAGAATACATGATTTGTCAGGAAAGGTAACAGTAAGGCTTTATAATAAAATATTTTTGCTAATATAAAGAAGGAAACAAGGGAGCAGTAAATAGTAGGACATAAAAAACACAGAGAAATGAAGGAAAAAGCACAACTACAGATAGAGCAGAACCGGAATTCTAGCTAATATCTGGAGCTTGAATTGAAAAGAAAGAAAATACTATTGGATTACGACTATTGTGAGATTCACACTCACTATATATCTCACTGCCTGGCTTTTAACCAGAAAAAGACCTTTTTTTTTGTGGATTACAGCAATCATTTCTACAGTAAGATTAACTAAGGTAGCAAACAATAACAAATTCAAAGCACTAAAATAAAGATAAGCTACCCTAAGAGGAAAGCAGTTTTTTTTTTTTCTAGAAGAAATTAAAAATGGCCTTTAAAATAAAACAATCTAATTACACAGATCTTTAGCAGAAGGATATTTAACCAACCAGAGCACTCAGTTGGCAGAACAAGCTAAGGCGACATTACTTCGCACATACGGTGCTTTTTGCAAACGAAACAAAATGGGAGAAATTGAACAGCACCACCTCTACCCTACATTTACTAGAGAAATAATAATAAAAAACTTTAATTCTGAAAAAACACCATGCCTTTGCTCTCAGGCATTACAGTGGGTGAAATGCAGACCTCACAACTAAGTCAATGAAAGTTTGTCTATGAGACCAAAATTTCCTCCAGAGAACACTATGCGTATATCTCATTCTCAAATGGCAACGCACTGGCAGCGACAGATGTGCCACAGACTTACTGGTGTACCTCCTTACTGGGCACACCAGACTTTTATGATGGTCCCTAAAGTTTCAGCAATAATAGTTCCTTAACAACCCCATACCTAATTCCTGTTGTCTTCTAGGTATTTAATAAGGCAGCAGACATGACCACGGAACACTGCCAAATCAAATGCCATCCCATCTCCGAGCTCCAGTTTCCCTGCATAATATGGAGAAACACTGCCTGAGTCAGTGATTAGATAGTGCACCAGCACTGACATGAAGTTGCACTCACTTCTTGCACCCAAATCCTCTTTGCTAACTATGACGCCTTCTTCTACAGAAGTGCAGGATTCAGTAGGCACAAGTACCAAAAGCAGAAGTGAGAACATTTACAATTAATAACAGAAAATTTGCCATGGTATAAAATCTCTATCCTTTCACCCCAAAGCCCCATTTTCCAACACGGATCAATTATTGACATCAGTTAACACCCAGTCCTTGGATCCCTGCTTGCTTCAGTGTTACTCATGTTTCTTCCAAAATGTTACGCTGAAATGCTGTGTTGTTTTGTTGAATGGACATGCAATTATTTCAGTCAATCCAGTTCCTTGCTAGGTAGCCAGTGCAATTTTGACCTTGCAAATACCAACACGCATCGTCCAGAGCTGCCGCCTTGCGCCACAGAGCTTGCTTTGCTGTTAGCAGCATCCCGTGGGTCCTTGGGAAAGCAGGCAATGACCCTGGGAACTGCTAGAATGAAGCCACTACCGGTGACCCCCGGGGAGCCCAGCTGCTTCCAGGAGGACCCTGCCCACCTGGGCATGCAGCCCAAGGAGCAGCAATAGCAGGTGCATCCTGGAGTTACCAATTAATCCCTCTTCTTGAGACCCAGTAAATAAATCTGTGTCAGAGTTTAAAAGCAGACACTGAATATTCATTTGCTGCCTTTCAAAAATTGTTGTTAAGTCAGTGAGTAGATCACTGGGTGTGCCATTTGGGAACCACCGTCCTCAAAAAAAGACCCCAAAACACCAAGATATTTTAAATATGCACGATATGTCAACTTTGGCAAACTAAGGGATGAATAAAATTCACCAATGGGTAAAAAGATTAATGAGTTTCCCCCTCCTTCCCTTTAAAACTTCTCTTCAGCTTGCACAGCCTGCTTCGACAAGCAGAAATCCCAGCCTAAGTGTCTGCCTCTGGTACCTACTCCCAAGAGTCACTAATGATGCATCTCATCTAAGGCATCAGACAGCAAACACACTCTGGAAATGGTGTGAGTGTGGGTAAAAAATTAAAGCCTCTCATGTCTCCAGGTTTTTTTTATTGGTTTTTTTTGTTGTTGTTGTTATTGTTTTTCTTTGCAAACAAGGAAACCTATATGCAAATTTCCTATGCTGCTGCTTCCTGACCCACTCTGCTGGAATCCCACAAAAGCGCTGACTTTCAAATTTTAAAGGGAGATGATGGAGAAGGTGAAAGAGGAAACAAAGGAGGGGTCACCACTCAGGGGTGCTCTTCACTTCAGGGCTACACGAGGTACTGAAATATCCATATTTTAGCAATTATTAAGGTCATTCAATCTCAAGACTGCAGAATTAGTTTTGGCACGTCAGATACTCATGAATCTTGCTGAAAGTGCTGTGATGCCCACTGGGGTATTAAATATTTATCTTTGCAAGCTTTTAAAATATAGATTTTACTGTGCCAGAAGAAAGGGTGTTTTTTTTTTTTTTTACAACAGAATACTGGCAGAGAGAAACATTTTCTACATCATCTTAAGAGAGGTAAAGAACTAAATATATACAATAAGCATATTGTTTCCTCATTACTCTTCATATCTCAAACACAGTTGCAATTTGTTAGCTGTTTTCTGAACAGAAAGATAAATATAGTCCTTGCACTGAAAAGAGTATATCTTAAGAATGCCAAAAAGTGTAAAAAGACTATCAGTTCAAGTTCACAGCAGCTAAAATCTCTTGTTACTAAAGATGGTGAACTGTTTTGTTTTTTTCTCCTGACCGCTTTTATTCTACGTTTAGAATTCCCCAGTGGCGCCATCCACTGTATTTCTTTCCCTTCCCACGACAGTAGAATGAGCTGAACGGGACACTCTTGTCCATCCCACATATTCCCCCCTGCGTGAAGGGTTTGGTTTCCTTCCTTCTTTCTGTTCCCTCACCAGTATAACAGAAGTACACATATACGCATCTATGGGGTGGGAGAGCGGTGGGTGTGCATTCGTGCCTGCGTGCCTGTCTCTCTCTGCATATTGCCAGTAACTGTATTATAAAAGATCCACTTCAGGTTTTACTGTTGGGAGGTTTTTACACTCTTAATTATTTGACTCAGATGTTCTCTTCAAAACAAAAGAGCACAAAATCCAGCAGAAACAAACCACCCAGTGTCTCCAATCAGGTATGACCTAATTCTTCAACCAGGGCTAGCTGAGTTAGCCACGACAGCAGAATTGCTCAGCTCCCCAGCACACTAATACAGTGTCACGGTTCCCTGGGTCACACCAAGGATACTTACTAGCCAAGAGACAAAGTGCTTCCTTTGACCTGAAAGAGCTTTGCTAATGCATCCTCTCTTTTTTCCTGGAACTGACATCGACAGTCAAAAGAAGCCAAGCTGAAACCCAGAGTGCAGCCCTCCTTGACTGAGAGTCTATGAGCTCAGTAAAACTGACATTCCTGGTGATGCCTGTTGGTTAAGTACCTCTACTTGAGGCTCACAGATAATTACTGGCAAATTATAGTTATTGGCCCATCATTAATGTCAAATTAATCTAGATGTCACAGTTTTTGGCTTAAAATACTTACAGCAGTCTACCTAATTTATTTCCTCTGTTAGAGAATAAACAGAGGATTTGTATTAACTTGCAAAATAAAATCTTATGGTTTTCTGTGCCTCATCAGACTCTCTGCTTTATCTCAAAATCAAAACTCTAAAAAGGATGATTAAAATAACTATATATGATTTTCCTTTTTCTGGTAAGATCAAAGATAAACCATGAACACTGCATGTCTGACATAAGTGAATGAAAAAATGTCATTTAAACCATGGTATGTCAATAATCTTGTATTTTCATCTTGACTGGAGACTTCACATTTCCTGCTAGGCTACACAGGACATTGTGCAAAGAAAATACATGGGGAAAATAGGCCACCTTATCACACATTGCCCCATGAAAGACAGGTGAACAGAAATGAAAACACAAGTATCACTGCTCAGTTTTACAGTCTGGGGAACATACGTTTGCATGGCTGCAAATCCAATTAATGTTTCAGGGTTAATGACTTGTAGCCAAAGAACCAAACTCATAAATGTGGTAATCTAGACTCTAAAAAGCTGTAAATTCCCTTGCAGTGCAGTTCTGCTCTAAAACATTGGGTAAAGCTGGGGACCTTTAGGTATGAAGGAATGAATAAACTGTGGATCACACTCCTGCTCTTTGGCATCACAAAACCTTCACCACAGGGTAAGATTCTGCTCAGCAGCAGCTTTTCCAAGAGGAACTCTGGAGGGAGCTTTGACAGGAACACAGAACTGTGACAAATTTCTGCATGTAAGCAAAAAACAGACTCTATCTGTTGCCTCATGTACTGCTAAGCATTTATGTTAAAAAAAAAAAAAAAATAAAAATCAAGAAAGCCAAAGCAAATACACGCTTGTCCCCTACAAGATAGGGGACAGAGATCAGTTACACGTGACTGACAGCAGAGTGGTATTAGAAACTGGATGGATCATAAGGGCATGAGTAGAAAAGATCCCATTACAAGGAGAAAATTGATTAGACCATTTGAGAAAAACAAACTAATGTACATTACAAAACTGATTTTTCTTTAGATCACACGGTTGTTAGTAGCTACTGTGAACATCAGAGTATGTTTGCCTTGACAATTCAAATCTGTGCTACAAATTTCCCCTCTACTTCCGAGCCTACAGGACTTGGATTTGAGCAGTTTTCTTTTGTTTCCCTTTATATTTTTCCTTTTCAAAGGTTGCATCTGTCTGCAGACATATGTAAATCATTACAGTATTTAATAAGGCCTTTTTATCAGAGACCGCTGAGCAGGCTTGTGACTGAGACACAGCATGTAGGTCATATCATTAACTGTTTCTTATGCAACCAACACAATCTTGGAAATTCCACGTACATTTTCATTAACAGTTTTAAAATAAAACAAACTATAATATTATTTTATGCTTTGGAAGATCAAGTATCATAAAATATAGTCACTCTGTTCTGAGAAAGAAGTATGTTCCAGTTATTCCGCCTGCTACACCTCAAGAAAGCTTGCATTGATTCCAGAAAATATTGGAGATGACCAAAGCAAAACTGAGTAACAAAAGAATAAGGTGATCTTATGCAATTAATGAACAAGCAAACACTTTCATTTAATTGACATGAACAGACTGCAATCCATCCATTTTCTCAGAGAAATACTGACAGATGTGACATTAAAATTCTTAATGACAAAAAATTTGAAATGCAGAATCAAAAACATACTAATAAGGTTTTCCAACATTTCCAGTTTTCTGTTGCAGTTCATGTTTTATTATTTGAATTGCTGAAAGTGTGCATGCAATACAAAAATAAGCACACAGATATTAAGGTCACATCAGAATTCAGAAATCCACTAATAATTGCTAATTCAAGCAGATGTTTATATCTAAACTTCTCTAGAATAAAATACGAGTGCTTTACAAATACTGTAAAATAACCTTTATAATAAATTACTTCTCTAGAGCAGGTCAATACTGAACTGTCTGTTCTCACAGTCCCTTACTTTATTCTCCAAGATGCTACAGTCTCATTTTTTTCCAAACTCACAGACTCCAACGTGTAGGATGACAAAAGTCCCTCTCTTGTTTTAAGTTTAATACTTCTGTCGCTGTGGTTCCTGCTCTCTCACAGCCAAAGGTCAAATCTGCACTATCAAGGCAAGAAAATGTTGCAGGTTCAAGATTTTTTTTAATCCCAATTTCTTATTCATTACTGTATTTCTGAATCAAGTAAAAATCTAGCCAGTTGTGCAAAAATTGAATGGACACTATTATTCTCTACTAATACCCTTCTGCTATATGTGGTTCTGAAGAAGAAATTATGATCACTTTATTCTTTTCTCCAGTATTCTCAGTAAAGAACAGGTTTGATTTTACATCCTTTGCAGATACCTTGACTGCACATGCTAAAAGGATCAGTTTGGGGATTTTACTTTGAGCTAATAAGAGTGTTTTGAGTTTCATTTTAACACAGAGAAATAAAAAACACGCTTCCTCAGTGAAGAAAAAGCAGTAATTTTTTTCACCAGTAATAAGGGATGATTGTTGCAATGATGCTCAAATTAGGATAACTCAAGGAGGTTTCATTATTCTGCAACACAAAAAAATGACCCAAACAAAACCTTTTGGTGAACTCTTGACCTTACTGAATCAATGGAGGAAAAACCTTCTGTCTTCACTAGAGTCAGGATTTCATATCTCTTTAGAAGCAACATTGTTAAGAGTAATTTGTTTTCTGGAGAAATTATGTTTACGACAGGATCCAAAGTCAATTAAGTTAAATCACTTTTGATTGATTCCCATGCTTTGAAAAAGACAGAAATGAACACAAATCCTGAGCTCAGAAATCTTGAGCCCTGGTGGGCCTCCCACGTTTGAGGACCCACTTAGTGCCATGCTGTCTCCTCGCAGCACTACAGAGCAATCATCCTCAAGCATATGGAATAATGCATATCCACGTAGGTGCCACATGACATTACAATGTACTGCATATCTCATGTTTTTAAATCTCTGAAGAGGTAAATATTACCTCCCCCTCCATTTTCTCTTTGAGGAATGCAGGAAGTTTTACTAAGGAAAAACTCTGTTCCTTTGAAGTGAAATTTAGAGCTAAAACTCATACCAAGATAAATATACATGCTGGCTAGAGCTATCTAAATATTGCTCTGTCATTCAACACAATGTTCCATTTTAATTGATTTTTAAATTAACTTCCTCCATAAATGTACCTTTCAGCAGGTCCACAACAGACAAATGACCCACCAAGGTTGTACCATGCTGTTTTCAAACTGTGTATACATTTTTATATATATATATGTAGTATATGTATGCACACACTATACATAGTGTACTATATATACACTTACTATTATCTATACTATAGTGTAGATTATGTACTATATATATTATACATATATTTATATATAATATATCTCACATAAATATATATATAATATATATACACACATAAGTAAATACTCTGTGGTTTTTTTCATTAAAAAAAAAAATCTAATGGTAAATTTTAAAGCGGTTTCCACTCTCACATGAGGAATGGCTTTGTGATATATTTTTTTAAGGAAGGCTATGAGTGAAATCTCTGCATCTCTCCTGCTACTCAGTCACCCATGTCCTGATCCTGCACAATAGGTTTGCATCTAATGAGATCCCAGAGATATGTGGGATTTCTAAGAGTGAAAGACGTAACATTTTGAGGATCTTATTATAAATCTTGAAGAGCTCAAGAAATTAAACTACACTGTCCCCGGTATTTATTGTATACATATATTGTAACAATTAAACATATTGTACCGCTGTATACCACTACAAAAGTAAATCACTTAGATTTGGGAAAACACTATGTCTTCCTCTGCCCTGGACTAATCTTCGTATGTGATTAACAAAGACTCCATTTAGGGACAAAGTGGAAGCAAATATCCTCTAGATGGAAATTTGTATTATGATGTACCTTACATCATGGCGTTATCACTTACGACATCATCTAATGACACAGTAGATGTCAACAGTAATAAGTATCAATCACAGAGATAATGAATGAGCAAACACTCTCTCCAAAAGTTCTAATGTAGAAAATGAAAACCACACCATTTAAAAAAAAAAATTGTTGAGGAGATGTATTTCAGTGCTTTAGCCTGCTATTTCTAAAAGTGCTTTCGAAGCAGAATGTTTTCGAGCACCTGCATCGTTTACCTGCAGCATCTGCATAGCTGGGAGGGCATCTTAACGCTGCTAACAGCAAATAGTCAATTCAGAAACAACCAACCGGTTTAGAAACTGCCATCCTCATCACTCACCACCGCTACTGTGAAGCTGTAAGGATGGAAAGATGGATAAACTTCTGCTATACCATAGTAATTGTCAAGACTGACGTCTTCTTGATTATGCACTGAATGGTTCAAACAGAAGATCTGTGTTTTGACTCAGTTTTGAAAGCTACTAAAATTACTGCTGGGATGGTGTGAGGGGGAAGAAACTGAGGGCACCTTTTTGTTTTTGAAAGAAACAAGGAAAAATCCCTAACCCCACACTCCACTACGATGCCTACTTTGGGTTTAGGTTGGAGTTTGTTTGGTTGTTTTTTTAAAGATTTTATTCCCAGATTTTAATTGTTTCTTCTGAAAGGCTAAGGTAAGCCAATATGAAAAGGTAACTTTTTTTTTTTTTTAAACTACTATACTATTAGTCTATAATTCTTTTTATTTAAAATACTTAAGAACATAATTTAAGGAAGATCTATGAGCACGGAGCATAATCTGCTTTCCTGCATTTTGTGAAACCATTTCCACACCATCTCAACGCAAAAATCAGTATCTCCAAAGACGCACTTCGTTTTCTATTAGCAGTAGCTTAGTTCAAAAAATTATGTACACACTGTTTAATCCCCAAAATACAAAATTCTGCTGTTCACAAGAAACTTCCAGCTACTGGCAATACGATTCTTTGAAAAAACAAAACAAACCAAAACAACCAACTCCCTCTTCCAGACCAAGGTGCTATTCATATTGGTGAGATGAAGACCAGAACTTTTCTTCCACTCAGTCTTACAAACTTACAAACACTGGTTATAATTATGGCTTAAGTTGCAACTAAAATAGTTATCTACTCAGGATTTGAAAAAGTAAATTAAATTATGTGTCAAAAACTTTCCAGAAGAAAATATGGACATTTTAAAGCTACCCCACAAGACCCTGGAAAAACCCACCCAAAGTAACAAATCTCATCACCCAAAAAAACCCCACAAAGCTGCTACAACAGTCAGGGAAACAGGGACTCATAAGAAGACTGCAATCCTCCTAGCCTCATGAATAATGAAAAGCACTTGGCTTGTTTAATAAAACTAAGCTGACGAAGAGATGTAATTGCCTGTTATAAATGCTCTAGAAGATGGCTGAACATAGAATAAGAGGAGAAAAAATGGCCTCAAAAAGTTTAAATTGAAAGGTTTTTAACCATCAAAGGAAGGTAATATTTGAATCAGTTTGTCAGTAAGACTAGACCAGACCAAAAAAAAAAAATCCCACAAATGTTAAAGAAGAAACTTGACATTAATACATGGGATTATATATTGTGGTTCCCTAGAAGGGTAAAGGAATGGGTTCAAGATTTATTCTCGTCCTCTACTCTGTAACAGGTCCTATTTTCTAGGGAATGAAAACCAAGGATTTTTTTTTTTCTGAAAGAAACAAATTCCTACTCCAAAAACAAGCTGAAGTACCATTTTAGAAGAAAAACTGTTGAAGTTGTTGAATTTTTCTATTGGATTTTTTTTTTTTGTAAGGAGACTTAAGATAGAAAAAACTCCTCAAATTCAATTAATCGAATTGATTCCATTAAATGAAATGAATTTAACTGAGGCTTTTTTGTGGTGTTTCACATGCTCATGAGAAGATTATACACAGCACAAGGTAGATTGTAAAGCTGCTAGAAAATATTGAATAATTCCTGTTTGCACCAATAATTTTAGAAGCTACTCTCAGAGAGAATCATAGCCTCCAGTGTGAAAAGATGATCCAAACTCCTCCTCTCTGGTTAAGTCTTCATTTGCATTTCCTGTGTCTAGCCATGAGATATACTTCTGAAGAAGACCAGAAACAAGCAAATGTAGTATATCTCCAAAACACATACACTCCCCTCCATAACAAGAAAAGCAGCAGACATATGGATATTAACTCTTTGAGGGGCACATAATAAAATGTAAAATTATTTCGACAGTGCTATTTACAGGCCACTTTAATTACAGCCACAAGTGGCCTAACAAATCAGCTTGTCAGAAACATCCCTCTCATCACTCCAAAAAGCCCAACTGGTTCATCTCTAAAGTCCAAGTAATCTGTAGTTCATCACCAACCCACTTACCACGTCTCCAACTGTGTTTCCATTCACCTACAGGTAAATCATTAAATTTAAATGCCTGGTATCAGCATCTCCTACCTCTGTCTCTCTTGGAAATAGTCTCCTCCTATTCCTTTGAGATCCTGATCATGTACCGCTTTCTAAATTAGAAAACAGACTTTTGGAGCAACTGCCTAGTACTTACACAGATATAAATACATTCTTCCCATTCTTAGACATGAAACTACTCTAAAATGGCAAGACTGGAAAGTGAAGTTCTGCTGAACAGGCTAATGTGGACAGGGAACTCAAAAATCCA
Source organism: Tetrax tetrax (assembly GCA_009806455.1). Taxonomy (NCBI): domain Eukaryota; kingdom Metazoa; phylum Chordata; class Aves; order Otidiformes; family Otididae; genus Tetrax; species Tetrax tetrax. The sequence continues at coordinate 276,620 of WHYT01017480.1, read as the reverse complement.
TGCTTAACACAAAGACTACATAAAGTCTTAGGAGAAAACCACATTTAAAAGCAGAGAATAAAGGTAAGCCCAAATGTCGGGCCAAACAGGGCAATTCTGAAAAGATTTTTGAGAAACTGAGTCACAGAGTTTTCCATTCTTCATCCCATTCCTAGGGACTGAGACAGGTTTCCCAGGAGACTCAGTTTCTTTGCACAATAAGGAAAAAATTTAGCATCTTTCTATGCTTTTTACACACAGCTGTCATATTTTACAACAATGTAAACAGAGACAGCCCACAGGAATTTACAGTCCAGAATTGGTAAAAGCATTTTATCATCTCCCTTGAAACTCAATTATAAAGGCACAGGTTGCTCTACAAATTAACCAGGAAGGTTATGATCCATCTCCTGGGAAGTACCAATTCAAAACTCGTTTCCAGTTGTGCATGATTCACATGCAGAATTAGGATCCTTGTCAAGTGCAGTGAGCCATCTCTTCAAGAAATTCCTAACAAAATAAATTTCTGAAATCAAGAAGCTGGATATAATCAATCATTCTCCCCTTTCTCCCGCTTTCCATTCTCTTTTATGGCCTTGTGCAGACAACTTGCACCAAGGCGCCAAGGATCTGCATCTTAAGCACATGATGTACAGAGAAACATCTGTTGTTTAATGATAATTTTGAATGCTTAACTGTGTTGCTGCATAAATCACTTTTCTTACAAGAATTATACAAATTATACAACACATTTTTTCCAAAAGTGATATTTCTGCAGTGCTACAATCTTTGCAGAAGTTGACAGACTCTGGGGGAAGACAACTACTTCAGCTTTCCACAAGGTGGCATGGTTCCCTTTGCTGAAAGACAGTATTACTTTGTGCCACTGAGGAAATTTAATTTTTTTAATTATAATTTTATTTCAAATGCACTGTCCACTGTCATAAATAGGTTTAAACAGATTTAAAATCTTTAAAATATCTCTAACAAGGTTCATTTTAACACCTTCTACCAATAGAGAGTTTCAGAAGTTAAAAAAAGCTTCCTTCTCTTATGCTGAAATGAAGAAAAAGTATCTGTGCTTGCTGCCATGCAAAAGCAAGTTCCAATCAAATATAGTTAAGGCAAGTCACGTGGCAGAGAAGAGCCTAAGGGGCTAAATGATCTGATTTTCCAAGTCTCAGGTCATCAGTTTCAAATCCTATCAGACTTGTTTCAGTCTCACAATATTTTAGGTAAAATGGGCTAGAATCCCATCCACATGAGAATTAAAGATCCCAGAGCATTTTCCACAGGTGAAGATTTTCCCTGCTATTTCTGGACCACGTCCTGTCCCTGTGAGGTAGGGCCATTCAGCAGCTGCTTGTCCTGTCCTCGGGGCAGAGGCAGATACACTGAACAGCTCTACTCATGGCCTCTCTCACTGCAGAGCAACATCAACACTGCAGAGCTTCACCCCCAGGACCATGCACATGGTCACTACTGGCCCTGCACACCATGCCTATTAGGCAGTGACAGACAGTAAGGTGCTTTGACTCAAGTGATCTAAAAAAAACAAAACAAAAAACCTAAACATGTATAGTTTCTTCTCTTTCTTGTCTTGCTCCTCTCAGTCAGTGAATGTTTCAGTGTTCAGTTCTGACTACCCATTTAAGCGTCATCAGCATGGCTTTGCCTAAACAGGAGAAACAAAACCAGCTGTGACAGACTAAAGAGGACAAGTTTTTGACATTGACCCATTTTACAGACACCAGATGGGTATCAGTTCCATAAATTTTGAAGTTTAAACAGCAAGTCAGAGAGGGAAGGGAGATGATGACACACGAGTTATTTGTCCACGCAAATACTGCCATGGTTCTCCATGTAGGAAGGACTCCTAATGCTCCCCAGTGCAAGTCACTTGGTAAAGAGTCAGACATATCAAAATACCGCCTCCCCATAATTCTTTCCGTATCCTAAGGCTTATCTTGAAAGGAACAGCTTTCTGGTTCTGAGGATGGGTACCTAATGCTCATCACTCCTCCACCTCCATTTACTGTGATCAGAATTCAGTGCTTGCCATTGTAATGAAAGCAGCTGAAACCCTTGCTTTTTAACTGCCAGCCTGCCAAGCAAAACACATTTATTCACATCTGATTTAAACATCACAAGCCAAATAATCAAGATGACAAAGAAGTTTAAGTACCCCGATCAGTCTGTTTTCTCTCACAAAATATATCATTAGTGCTATTACAATTATTAACTCTGTTACATACTGTCTTCCTGCATGTAAGTAGCTTCTGATCCTGTCAGTCACTGCAGGTGTATGGCACAGCCATATGAATGAGGTTATGAATTTAAATCACTTGGATTTCCAATTATAGAGATTCACATACATCCTTAAAAATGGATGCAAGCACAAGGCAAAACATCAACGAGACAAATCTGGAGATATGTAAAGGCTCTGAGTTAATTATGGTGCTTGTTCACATAATGGTCTAATTTTTCTCTCTGAATTTCATCCTCAATATAGGTTACGTTCTCTGTTCTAAAATACAAAATTCCTTGTTCTAAAAAGTAGCTCCCTAGTTACTAGCTGTGAGTTCAAGCAGCTGCATAAAGAAGCAAGAGTACTTAAAAAAAAAAAAGAGACAAACTCGAGAATAAAGAGCAAATTCTGTGACCAAATGCCTCAGGATGCTGTCCAGCCATGACTAACAGCAAAGTCCTCCCTTACTCAGGACAGAAAACTTAGTTGTGCATGGGGTCAGGTATTACAGTTGAACAGTGGAATCTTGAGCTGTAACATTCAATTTCTTGGCTTATGTGATATTTTAAAATAAGTCACACTTTCCTGACCAAATTGGATGAAGCTTTAAATCTGCAAATTCCTTTAATGGAATTAGTCTTGCATGGTCAATCTACATTGTGCCAAGAGGAAGAGGAGCACAGTTAATTTCAAAACTTAAGAGACATTCTGCATCTTGCAAGTTACGTTTACAATTGCAAATATCTAATTGTTATCCCATTGTGGATCTTCTTACAGACCTTGGCTTCTGGATCACTGTTGATGCTACAGGAATCATCATCATCAGATTGTGGACCATTTCTGTTACAGGAAAAAAAAAAAAAAAAAAAAGACAACAATCAATCTTAAAATCATATAAAAATTACAGCACAGCACAAAATGGAGCTGAACCTTCCACGGAGACTTCTGAAGTCACTGTACCTGAGCTTCAAAGAGGCATAGCGTAACGTTGCTCCTTCAAACTCTTTCAGACTCGGATCTGGGTTCACAGTGGCTGCATGCAGATCCTAGAGACAAAGGCAGTGCTATTAGTGTAGTATTACTTTCTATTAATATAGTATTAAGTATACCACCATATTATTTCTTATTTCAAAGGGAAATTAAATCCTCCCTGCAAATAAGCGATAGTATTTCTGGCTGCAGTTGAAAAGAGGCATGCATGTATTCTCAAGCTGCGTTTCATTCAGTGCAGGCATCTTGCTCGTTATGTCATGGCAGTTGCCCTGCTAGTTTAGGCTGAATCCATTCCAAGTGGAAAGATCAGAAAAGGCAGCATGTTTGTGAGCTAGACATCCCTAGCAGTACCCCCATTTACTTTGGCCTAGGTTATGAATGACATTCATGGAAAAATAAAAGGGGAAAAAAGCAGCCACTGCCATGCAAAAAACAAGGGTAACAGTATCAAAGGTTCTAAAATCTGACAATATACTTGCCTTCCAAATGTCACTATTAATCTTTCCCCCATTCAGTACAGCAAAATCACTCCATGGCTGTTTCTAGACACATAATTATTCACACAGGAAGAAGCACATTGATAAAAAAAAAAAAAAAAAAAAAAAAAAAAAAAAAAAAAAAAAAAAAAAAAAAAAAAAAAAAAAAAAAAAAAAAAA
>WHYT01017480.1:217215-271936 GCA_009806455.1 Tetrax tetrax | reverse complement strand
TTAAAAAAAAAAAAAAAAAAAAAAGAAAAGAAAAGAAAGGAAACAAGACAAAGGGTAAAAAGGCATTACTCCATGGAAGAAGAAAAAAGAAAAAAAAAAAAAGATGTTTCTAAATGTTTATTTTACAAACTCAAAAGCTGAAAGAGCCCAAATTAACTCATCTCAAGACTAGCACACGATGCTTCACAGACAAATGTGACAAAGATGAAAGTATATTTTTCTGGATTCATGGAAGCCTATTGGGACAGATGTGAAATGCTAGCCATGCCAGTCTTCAATCCTCAATTATACTCTTTCATCTGCTTAAAACCTATACATCCCCCAGGCTTTTCAGAAGAAAGCAATACAAATTCCAACATGTGGAAATGAGCTAAACCAGCCCTCCGAAGCCAGATTATCTCAGAGCACAGACTTCCAAACAGCAGTGAGGGAATCAGCAGTACACAGCTCATATGTGGTCCAACTTGGAGCTGGAAGCTGTCCACCACAACTGCTGCCACCAATGGTAGCACTGGGATAAAGGCGTTTGGGAACCCCTATTCTAGATCAAATGCCATATCTTTTATCAGATTGACCAGTATTTGTCAGATTGACCATATCACAGATGTCCAGGTTAATCCTTCTCAGGAAAGGAGAGGGGCAACACTTGGGGCAGGCTGCAGTGCAGTTAACAGGGACTGAAATCAGTGGCACCGGCAAGTGACCTGGAAATTATTAAGTGCTGGCAAGAATCGATTGTGGAGAGATGAAAAACCTAAGAGTCACAATAGTTGAGATTGTTAAATCTAGATTATAAATTATTTCATCACCTACCACTCTCCCTCAACCCCACACCATGGCTTATTTCCCTCTTGCAGCTCTGTAGCAGGGTTCTGCTCAGAACCAGATGAATCCCAAAGGATTCTTTTTCAAGTTCCCTCTTAATAAAGCTCAACATCTGTGGTTTCAAAAAATGCAAGACTTTTCCTAACAGTCCTCATTATAACTACAGCTACATCCCTTCTTTGTTAGCGGTTTCAGAAAATGGCAGTGCACAAAGTCCTGAGCCCAACCCACACTCTTATTTTGAGCTCTTTTACTGTAAGTCTGCTGGTATTGTATTGCCATGCTATCTTAATCACCACTGAGTCAAAAAATCAGTATTGTTTAAATAATGGTATGTAAGATGCTTATCAATGAACGTAGAAACCTTCAAGAGACAAATGTCTTTGACTATACCTACAATTAAAATAACCATATGTATCATACTAATACAAATTTTGGAAACTTGCTTTTTTTCTGTATCATCTTTTACGCTACAGTACATGGTCTTGATGCTGCCACAGAACTGTATATGCATAAATCTTGGCTGGATCAAATTCCTTGCTGAATTAGAACTGCCATATCAAAACCTAGATGAGGCTACTACGAACTCATACATGGCATTTAAAGGGACTCCTCAAATGTCTTATTTAATACATCTCCATTGTATTAAAATCTGTGTTGTTATAATTCATACATCTCGTATGCTCCATGATGCTGCTGAGAATTAATAATCATTGTTTATAACCACAAACTATTATTCATTTAAAGCAAACAGAATCATGAAAGGTTAAAGGTACATCTGCCACATTACCAGCAGGTCTGAAATTTTCATCGCAAAGACATTTTAAACAGAGATAGAAAAATATCTGAAATTACTATAAGCATTTTCCCTTTGCAATATACCAACCATACTGATTTCTGGGTTTTTGTGAAAGACATCTATAACTTTCTAATTAAAGCCCCGTTATCCATATTTTAGAGTAAGAAAAATACTTAATGGTGAAGTTATATCACTCGTGTACATTACAGGACTTTACACTTTAACTGCAGCACTTTACATTACTAATTTCTGACTTTTTTGTTCTTGTTTTCTACCCAAATGATAACAGTTGCTGTCCTTTCTCCATGAACCCTCTCAGAAACAGGTTTCCAACATGCTTGGCGCGCAGTACATTCCACAGGAGCTTGACTGATGTAAACCATAGCTAAAATGTCGCGGTCAAGTCTGCAAACTTTATGAGTAGCATTTATGAACATGTGGGAGCAATCTTTCTACAATAATGAACAAGAATGTGCATGTTTAAGCCTATACAAGATAAAAGTTCCAGGGTCAAGCTGGTAATACATACTTGAATGTCCTTAACTCCTCTTAACTTTAATTTAAGTTATTTTAGTGCATGTATAAACAAAATCAAAAACAGAAGAAATGTCATATCTAAATACTATTCTTAAGAAATAAATAAATAAAACCTAAGGATTGTCCGACTCAAAACTCAAAGCTAGTACAAAGACTTCCCTTGATTTCCTAAAACTGTGGACCTTCTTCTGAAAAGTTAGTATGAAAAAGAATTAATTTGAAAACATTTTTATTTTATATTAGTATTTAATTCCATAGAAGTCCTCCCAGCATACCAAAACAAAGTGATTGCCTTTTTTTAAAGCATACTCTTCTTTCTGATAATTTATTTTATTTTTCTACTTACATGACATCAATCAACCCCCTGGATTGTGCCTGAAAGGATGATTTTAAAAGGCAGTATCACATATTACTTTTTCAGCACATGTGGAAAAGAGTGCATTTCTTTCTGTTTCTGGTTAAAGACTGACAGCAACACAGTCATCCACTTGTGCAGATATTTTGTACTGGCAGGATGTTAAGAGACTTACACTTGAGAATACTTGATGTTTATTCAACAGAAACTACCCTGTAAAAGAAGTGTCTCAAATGAAAACTCATATGTCTTTTTGTGATACTCCTACCAAGGGAACCAAAAAGAAAGAAGATACAAAGAGTCCAGCAAAGAGAGGGCTATAATGTGCAAAAATTTTAGGTATCCTGTATCCATACAATGCAGCAATGCTTCAGCGCATGCTACAGAACTGCAGTAGTTTCACATTCATCAGGCACTGGATGTCTAATTTATCTGAGATATGTCTGATTTCATCCTACACATCCAAAGTTTAGGATGTTTCATGAGGCATAACCATTAGAAAATGCACATAAAAACCAGATACTTACGACATACTATCAACAAATAGTTACACTCCGTGATATTATCAGGCTCCATATTGTAATGCTCAGTTTTGCTAACAGATAAACCTGCAAGCTCAAAAAGTTATTTCCATTTTCTTTACATAATGCAGCCCACAAGAAGACATGGTATGTTACCTCAGTTTCTGGAGTAGGAGATGGAGTAATGGAACCAAGCGATCCTTTTCGGGAGCCCTGGAGATCTGTTGGGATGGAAACAGGACGTTGCCATTGAGTTGTTCCTGTTGGTATGTGCCAGTAGTAGATCCCAGCAATGTCAGTGATTTTTTTCCAGCCAGGTGGTAAGTCTGGGTCTGTCTGAAATGAATGATCACTCCATATATCTGCTGGGAACAGAAGAAAAACCCAAACAAACAAAAAAGAGAAAATGAATCAATGTTACTAAGACACAAACTTAGGGTTTGCTCCTGATGCAAGTGATGCACAGCTGGTACTGCTGTTGTATAGTTCCTGTGTAAATGAACATCAGAAAAATGTAGTGAATTATTGAGGCTCAATGTAGCGAATTATTGAGCTCAAACAGGCTTTGTCACCTGACCTCAAACCAGGTGACAAATCCTGGTTTGACATGGCCTATAAAGAGGGGAAAAAAAAATACACTGCTCACCAAAGAACTGTTCTAATACGGCAGCTAATACCATCAGATAAACTCTCTCTCCTAATAAGGTTCAGCTTCAAGTAATATAAAGAAATATTTGGGAGTTGTGATGTACTCCATCCTCTTCATCACAGCACCTTCCCTTCTCAATGCATGGCAGCCTATATGTCTGCTAATCAAAGTCAGCTTTTCAAAAAAGACCGCCCCCCAGTCAAACAATCCGCATTGGGTTTACTTACAACATTCAAAAGACTGCTTGTTGAAAACAAAAGAACTGAGCAATCATTTGACACACCCCTCAATCGTCACAAATATACTGTTTTCAGCTGGTTTTATAATGGAGGAGGAAAAAAAAAATTAAAAAAATCAAAACCTCATCCACAGTGCCAACACAGAGAAAAATACCGGCTCTGCTGACAAATCTCCTACTAACTTAAGAATGTGCCAGTAATTCATATTCTAATTAAAGACATTTTCAGATTTACCTGGGATTATACATGCATATAAGAGATGGCACCAGGGGAGAGCATGCTTTTTAGAGTGCAGGGGAGTGCTTTTTAGAAAGGCAGGGGCACCACTCGTGCAAACCAGCTGTACTCTGGGAGAGACAGTTACCTTTGGCTGGACACGTGCTTTCCAGAGGCTGGGAAGGGAGCCAGTGCTCTTCTACACTTCCCAGCTAACTGCTTTGGTGGTGTCATTATGGTACGTGCTATCAACGTCTACTCCAAGGACTGTCAAGCTACAGGGAGAAACAAGTAACCTCGTGCGCTGACACTTCCACCAGCACTTGAGCAGACATGATGAAGGCTGACACCAGCAGAGTAAACTGAGCAAGTGAGAAAAAACCCCAAGAACACAGGAAGCACCTTATCAATGAGCTATGGCTCATCTAGCCTAACAAGTTATTTCCAGCCTTCAAAGACAGCCCTCAAAACACCTTCACTGGATGACAGATGAATAACCTGTTGTTATATTGCTGCTCTTGATCTCTTTTAGTTAAAAAAAAAAAAAAAAAAAAAAAAAAAAAAGAAAAGAAAAAGAAAAGAAAAAAAACACAAGACACTGTTGTTAGCATTGATATTTACAGGATGGGTTAGGGAACAGATCACCTCAAACTTCAACTAATTACTCCACTATACCATGGCATTTGGAGGAAAGGGGAGAGAAGACATGCTCTAACAGTTACTTACCAAAACAAATGATTGAAACAAGGAAAGTTAATATAAATTAGGAACAGACAATGAAATTACTCTTTAACTATGATCTTAAAAGCAAGCAAAATGAATCTGAATATGAATGTTGGCCACAGCTGCTACAGTCTTTGATAAACAGCAATTAAGGGGAAACATTAGGATTTCCATTTGATTGGCACTTTTGTTAAAAGACCCCGAACACTAACAGAACTAGAAATACTGAAACACAACGATATATACAAGGATAAGATACATACAAGATAAAAATCAAATAATTCTAGAGAGAAAGCACAAGAAAAGGACAGGTATGGGAAGCAGGACTACTAAGGAGTGCAGAGAAGTTTCTTACTGAAAAAGTAGTTTTTTAAAGTCTAGCAGGTTTTTTAAAAAAACAGAAAAAAAAAAAAACCACAAAAAAACCCCAAACCTCCAAACAAACTACTCATTCTCTCATTTCCATTCAAGTTTCTCAAAAATTTCAGAGGCATTCACTGAATCAAGCAAGCAGCAGTGCATTTAGCACTACGGCAACCCAAGGTGCATCCTTCTCTAAAGCCTGTGAGGCTCCAACTGATTTGGAGTTGTCCCTTTCCTCTTCTCCATGAGGACAAAAATCTCACAGTCCTGAAAAAAAGGACAGGTGTGACAGGAGATTTGGATGTTGAGAGACCCAGGGCCACCTCTTTGCAGCTTCACCAAATCGAGTGTTCCTGTAATTAGTGGCCCCTTTCAAGATGAGCTCTCCAAAGTTGTCCAGCTCAGCCCTAAAATGAAGTGGTACCTACTAATACAGCCCAATGCATTAAATGGCAGGGTGCTCAGAAGTGTTCAAGACATCCTCATTGAGGAATTACTTGTGAGAAACAACTCCCAGGACTAACTCTTCCCTAACATGCCTCTGAATTAATCAACTTGTTAGCTTTTCCTGCTAAGCCTCTTCTCTTTAGCCGTAAGAAGACACAATGACCATTACTAAATTCTACCATGATCTCAAAGAATTTCTTATTGAAAATTAAACTCTATGGCTTTTTCTCTGCACAGAAAACAGGAAAGAGGCAGCAAAATCTCTAAAATTTGGAACAGAGCATCACAAAAGACAAGGATTCACAAAGGAAGTCATTTGGCAACACACAGGACAAGAGAGCAATCTAAAATTAAATAAAATTTAATCAGCTGTGCAAAATCAAAACACATTTTCACGCTTTTGAGGGGGAGGAAGGTAAGGAATGCTCCAGCTTACTCATATTTAGCATTTATTAGCATTTTTGTAAAATCTGCAGGATTTTCACATAATGCTTAACCTATAATTGCTTTGGATGGAAATTTACTGATTATCTTGTGAAAGAAAAATTGCCTTGCAGTCTGTGCAAAAGTAAGACATTTTCACATTTTTTTCCTTTTTAAAACTCTTTTTGTCATTTGTATGCATTACAGCATCATTCCTCCCTACCCATTTTTTTCCTCATTCTCCGTTCAGCAATAGTAAGTAACTGCTTTTCTTTATGCTAAATATCCAGTGTAAGCGACAAATGGCTGACTTGATCTGTTCTTTGTTGACTGCCCTCAGCTGTGAGCCACATTCTACCAAATGAAGCAAAGCTTCTGTAAGTTACATCATTTAAGAGACAGGTACACAAAATAATTTAAATTAAAAAAAAAAAAAAAAAAAAAAAAAAAAAAGTTTCTTGTTAGTTTATCCTCAAGCTTCTTACTAGGTGTTCTTATCAGGGTTGCTTACTTCTCAATCTCATTTCTGCTACCCACATTTATGTGCATACAGACACACAAATGGCAGAATAACTTGAAGTAACTCTTACACTCCGTGGCACAAACCAGACTATTTCTTCCCCGGAGTCACTTAGTGTTCTTAAGTTACTGATGTGCCAACTGAGGACTAATCTGAGCAAATTCTGCAGAAGAAAAACTAGACAATATCATTACACTTAAATTCAGTAATGAGCCTCACCCATGGCCCAATATCTGAAATCAGCAACATTCACATAATCAGTTCCAGAAATTCCCAAATATTCCAAACACTTGTCTCTAAATGTCCCCTGCCGTAGCCTCTACTGCATTCAAGTGTACATAGTTCCTGACTCGTAAGGTCTTACATGTTTTAAAGTCCATTCATCTTCAACCTTGTCCATTTTTATTTTCCTATTGAACAACTCAATTACACTCTTCTCAACCATATAAAAGGAAAATAAAACACTGTCAATAATTTGACCACATAATGTAAAAAGTGACATGCAAAGATCAAATACGTAAACATCACACTGAAGTATGCGTGGCAACATCTGCAAGTCAAGATACATATGAGTAAATTTAAATAACTAGTTCATAAACTGACAATAAAGTCAGTGTTCATAAACTTACATATTTGGCCTTTCAAAGCACGTGGGAAGAGGAAAATAATAAGCTTTCATTATGCAGAGAGGTAAAGCTTCAGACCAGTTCAGGTTCATACAGCTTACACTATTAAACCACCATACTTCAGCATTGCCAGGACACGAAATGTTATTCCCTTTATGACAGGCAGTGCTTCTGTCCTTGCTATACATACACATGCATGTGTACACATGCATTTAAATATACAGTTAGCAAAGTGTTATCCTACGGTTACATTAAATTATTCCTTTCAAACTAATCAACCAAAGATGTAGAGGAACCAACATACTGTTATTGATTGCTGTAAGGACATGCAATACCAGAAAGGCCTAAACTGAACTGCCTTTGAAGTAAAATCAAACAAAAAACACAGCAGAAAGAAAATTGTTAACCCAGAGACTTAAAACTACCACATTTCTGCATTTGTTAGAAACAAAGAAATTATCTTGTATGTGAATGAATACTTGGAAGGAAATCACATGAAACACCTGGGAGCAGTCTGGGATAAGAAAATATCACCCAGCTTGGTAATATTAATTGAAAACTTATCCACTAGAAAAAAAATAAATACATGAAAATATGTTTCCATATGCTCAGAGATAAAATAGGAAGTAAATTTAAGCAGTGTTTTTTTCTTTTTTTTTTTCCATCAATAGAGCCCCAGACTTTCAAAGAGCTGCATTTTCTACACAAAACTACTATTATTTCCATCTGTGCAGGAGATGCACATTGCTGGTGTCTGGGTACTCCTTGCACAGAGGTGCTGACCTCTGACCATCCGATAAGCACGGCTGAACAGGACAGCATCAGATCTCACCTGTTCTGAAACACCATTCTGTGTCAACTATGTAAATGTACTTGAAACAAAAAATGAAACCTGTGTGTCCCCCAGCCCATTTGCAAACACACCTCAGGACTGGACGGACTGTCAGAGAGAACTTTTTCAGAAGCTGTGATTTCCTACCGGCACGAACTGGAACACCTCTCTAGTTCGCTGACTGTTCTAATAGATTAAAGTACTCAGCATGCAAGTCAAACGTAATGAACCATCGCAAGAGATATCAGCACAAGAACGATAAAAAAAACTGAGCCAACACTCCAAATCTGATAGGACAGATTAATATGCTTGTGGCATCAGAGACCTATGACAGGACACCAGTGGCTTTTCTTTTCTTGAATACAGCATTACAGGTAGTAAAATAATTATCCTCTGAATTTGAAAGACCCCATCCAATGGCATGACACGGAGTCAAAGCATCTAATTGTTGCACGTGTCAGTGTAAGAATGGTCTCTTATCAGGGCAGTGTTTGGTGCCCAGAACAAAGTGAAGGCACCAGGCTGGTATATATATCCTGTTACATTCAGGCCTTTTCAATTCCAATCTCCTTGTAGGAGAGAAAGTCACTGCCATAAAACAGGGGACAAAAGAAGCAGATATCTGTACACCAATCCAATCCTGTTGATACAGTATCAAACAACTTGCATGGAATAAACATAAGAGGAAATACAACTGAACACATTTGACTTCTTCATCTGAAACTGAGAGCTTCTCTTAAGCCTGCAAGGTTTCAGAGGTTAAAATATTACATGGAAATGGTTCCTTCTGGTCTGTGGATAATTAAGTCCTTCATGTGTCCTTAGTGGTACATGAGTTAGAGTGAACTTTTCTCCGTTTCCCTCCCAGTCATCCCCGGGATGTGAAGTTCTACCTGGCATCTCCCGGCCTTTTCTGTGTTCTTTACCGATTTGTTGCTGAAAGGTCAATGAACCAGGACCATGTGGTTACTCAAAAAGCTTCTGGTTTGTAAAGTATTATTGCTCCAATAATACTGGAAGTATGGCTTACTACACAAAATTAGAGCATGATTCACAAAAAGAATGTATCCTTTTGTATTGGGGTTGGTTTACCTACCATGTGTATTACAGTAAACCATGATCTCCTGAAATTCTATACTGTAAGATGTTTCTGATATAAAACGCATAAAGCAACAGGAGTAAGAAAAACACCAGTGAACTAGAATAAAAGAGACCCACTGTAGCTAAGCTGTATAAGAAAGAAGAAGAGGACATGGACCTGCTGGAGAGGGTCCAGAGGAGGGCCATAAAGATGATGAGAGGGCTGGAGCAGCTCTCCTATGAGGATGGGCTGAGAGAGTTGGGGCTGTTCAGCCTGGAGAAGAGAAAGCTCCAGGGAGACCTTATAGTGGCCTTCCAGTACGTAAAGGAGGCTTACAAGAAAGAAGGGGAGAAACTCTTCAGCAGGGCCCGTTGTGATAAGACAAGGGGTCATAGTTTCAAAATACAAGGAGGTAGATTCAGACTAGACATAAGGAAGAACTTTTTTCCAATGAGGGTGATGGAACACTGGCACAGGTTGCCCAGAGAGGTGGTTGATGCCCCAATCCCTGGAAACATTCAAGGTCAGGCTGGATGGGGTTTTGAGCAACCTGATCTGGTTGGAGATGTCCCTGCTCCTTGCAGAGGGGTTGGACTAGATGATCTTTAAAGGTCCCTTCCAACCCTAACCATTCTATGATTCTATGATTCTAAAGTAAACTCTGGGTTTTTTTTAAGAAACCTGGATTCATATTATCGGTATGACTTGTCTTTCTACAGCAAGAGAGAGTCAAATTCTTACCAGTAGAAATACTATTTTAAGATGTAACTGATTCAAAACTCTGCACAGGAATGAGGTACATCTTTACCCAGGCATTGTGCAGATTCACACAGCACTGCAGACCTTTGAAAACTGTCTCTTTTTCTGGAGAAAGACCTTACTGAACAGGCTGGCTCCACCACCTACACACACCCCAGAGAAGCTCACTGCAGGAGACCGCGCACTCAGCTTGCGGCTGATCCTTCACCTTGCCTTCTGTCCATGTCCGAACACAGGGTGCATGAGAGCTGCCACCAGCGAGGCTGGCCAGCCCCACGGACAGCAGCTCGTCAGCGAGCTGCTACCTGGAAATCCACCTAAGATAAGTGTGAGCTGTCACCGCTCGACTTCTGAAATGCAGCGCTGCCAGCTTAAAGGTCAGCATAGTCAGAAGTTCAGAACTGGTCTCCTGCTGGCAGATTCATGTGAAAGGACAGGTTGCAGACAGAGGACTGATACTTTTCAGTTGGAGTTTTGTCTAAATTCAGACAGTTAAAGCCTGCTCCATACACACGACGATCCCCAAAACAGCTATTCATGGGCACATTATTATGGAAGAAGCATAGGACAATTCTGGCGAAAAGACTTATCAGTAAAAGAGATGGGGCAGAGTATTTTGAGGATGAAAATGGAAGAGTAGATAAACATATGAAAGATACAATTTAAGACAAGAAGCTAACTTCATTTGAGGAAAACTGAAAAACATAGAGTGGATTTCACTGGGCTTTCCTGCCTCCACCACCTTCCTGCACCAGGACCTGACAAATCCCTTGGGAAATGAGATCTTTCCCCTCTACCTAAAGCTTACACAGAGTTGGTGCCATAGTCCCTTCTTATGGGGTCCAACACGATGGGGCACAGGGCTGCTCCCCAAAAACTTCCAGCACTGGTCTCTGCCGAACTCAGAGAGAAGAATCCATTTGTTGCACCCCACCACACAGTCTCCAATTCGTCTCTCCAGAGACTCAGCAATACAGTGATGACAGGAACATTTTTTAAAGAATGAGAAAATGATGAAAAAAATTAAATAATCAGAAGTGAGAGCCCAAGGGGAGGGCAGGGCCTACAATGCCTTACCATTCCCTTCAAAAATACTGGAAAAATGAAGTCTGTTACACAAAATGAAACTATTAATTCATTCTTTTGAAACAACAAGGAACAGAGATGAACCTCCACAAAACCATAAACACAGCCATATTTAACTGGAAATTCAGTCTAGGAGAGCTTTATGAACACATTTTGTATTCTAAAGAAGATAGGATAAAGCCCATATAATGTAATATACTGCCGTTTGTAACTCCCTTCTCCAAATGTCAGCCTCTGCCAATTACCTGATATAGAGCAGTGATAAATTCCATGCTGTAGCTATAGTTCAGATACTAAGTTTGGTGCAATAATTAGAAATTTTAGTAATTAATTTTTATTTCAAGTTATAATTATTTTACGTTCTGAGACTGATCTATGAAACCAGTGTTATGATACTGAAAATAAGTTGTAATAAACAATATAAATAATTCACTGAAGAGCACATGTAACTGGTGACCAAGCTCTTTGGCAAAACTAGTATTTTGATCACTTATTTTACTGCTGTTTCAGGGGAAAAGTTAGTAATCAAAATGCTGCCATTATGAATCACTCTTTAGACCTTGTTCAATTAAATAGAAATTGAAACTACAGCATTCAGCAGGATCTTTCAGAGCAGACAATCTTGAGCAGTAAATGGAGATAATTTATTTTTCTATCATTTTGCAATGCCACAAACTGTTTCCTCATAACAGGCAACCCGTGTAAGGCACGGTCACCGCTCACCAAGCACAGCTCGTATCGCTGGCATCACAGCACATGCAAACAGTACGCTCTGCATCTAAATACAGTGCAGCTTTCCAGCTGCCGTTCCTGAATACATCAGCACCATTCTCTGCTGATGTAATTAATTTGTGAATATTTCCTAACTAGAGAGACTAAACGCCATGAAGCTGAAGCAGCTTTTAACTAGTTCACACTTTCTTCTCCAGCCGCAGCTATAAACCCCTTTCACTGAAGAGCAAAGGCAGTCATTCAGAAATAAATACAGATGGAAAGAGAATGATAGGAGCTCAGGAGGCACTTTCTGGAAAGTAGGAACGCAATGGTACAGCACAATATGCTTTAATTTAACAACAAATTGTGTTAAAGTTTTGAGACAATACTCATCTTTTTTTTTAGAAAGAGCTACACTGAGGTAAAATGTTCAATCAGAGGTGATTTGGTGTTATAACAAACGTGGAATAGAACAATATTGGCAAGATGCTTGATTTCCTATGGACCAAATTCTGTTATCTAGGAAACCGGTTTCTCCGCCATCCTTCACAAAGCCTGTATGTTTCAGCATAGAACAAACCAAATACTCCACCTACCATTGTCATAAGTTGGCTTATCACCAGTCTAGTGCTAAAGTCTGGCTGTATGACATTGTGTTTGTGCTAAATTAAATAAATCAGGATCTTTTGTTGCTAAAGACTAGAAACATACCATTTCAATAACAAATCTCAACACTCCTGTCCGAGAGGAACATAATCTAGCTCCTTCCCTTTATTTAGGTGAAGCAGTGGAAGATGACTAGCATATCTACACATTACTTAGGATGGAAGAAAAATATCAACTTATGTGATAGAAAGAAAAGCTAAATACCTGAGGAATAGATACCTCAAGGAAAAATGCACCATGGGAACAAAAAATATAGTTTGAAATAGACTGTAATAAACAAACTTCCTTCTTTCCTTTAGATAAACTAAACAAAAATTGAAAAAAGCAGCAACAAGGTGTTATTTCCACTTCAAAAAGAACTTGATGGTGATCATAAGCAAGGTGCTGGGGTTGGAGACTGAACTGTCAGTGCCTCTCTAAGTTCTTGTGCATGAGGGAACCAAAAAGCCTCAAACAGAGTTCACTAAAGGCTAAGCAGACCTGCTCCCTGAACAAAATACTCTCAAGCAAGGCAACAGGTCTAATGCAATACATTTTGTATTGAACTGAGAGATTTACTTGGAAAAAAAAACAACATGTATTTTGGATGCACAGCTCTTCTTTAGGTAAAAACAAATCCCACCAAGCCAGATGGCTAAGGCATCAAATTATGGTCATGAGTACTCTCAAATAGAAGAATACTCTTGAAAACAAACGGCTCAAGGTTGGCAGCACAGGTGAATTCAAAACAAAGACTGTAAAAATGCTGTACAAAGCCATCAGAATGCTGGGAATTCTGTACCTGGGAGGTGCACAGGAATATAACATATGCCACAGGACAATTTTAACTGTGTTACCTCAGTTTAAAATAATTTTTTTTTCTTAAATTGGGAAAAAGCAATTCTGTCTGTAGACTCAGACAGAAAATATATTCAGGGAAATTCGAGAGGTATCATTGCATCATTAAGGGGTGTTCTTTAGCACATATGTGCTAAACCACAAAAAAGGGACATACATGCGTTGTTTTTTAAGGGATTAATTTCCACATACGGGCTTCATTTCCCCTACTTGGCAGCAACAGCAGTCTCCGGCTGATGCAAATACAGGTCCACTGGAGTGGAGCCTGATTTTCAGTCAGCCTTTCCAGCTAAGGAAGACTCCTTCCACTGCATGGTGGTAGAATGACCAAGTGAGATTACCTGTCTGCAAGGCTCAACAATAGTTGTGAGGCACTTGATCTACATTATCTAAATAGGTTAGGAAATAAAATACCCATAGTCTACAAAGATAAAGACGAGAGAACTCACATTTTGTACTTCTAGCTTAGTTATCTCAATTCTTAGGACAGTTTTTTAACAATTTTTCTCCTGTTTCTTCAGATCCTCTGAAGAAAAGTGATACCATCTAAACACAGGATTTGATCTAGACTTTGATTATCTACCACAGTCTCAAGAGTATAAGTCCACAGTGAAAAGTTAACTGAAAAGGAGTGTTCAGTGTCCAGGCTGGAAGCACGATGGTCCAGACAGGGACACATTCAGAATTTTCCAAATCTTGAAAAGTAATCTGGCCAATAATAAATCTGTAAATCCACTTGTCAGTCTCTGGCACTCCCATTGCTCAACATTCAAGCAGTGGCTGCATAATGTAAATGAAGGATTTCAAACTGTAAAGTGCCTTATTTGTAAATAAGGGATCTGGAGTAAAGTTTTCTAGGTAAAAAATTGCAAAGAATGGGAGGGTAAAACAATCCAACAATACTGGATGTTGTCCTGGTGTTTGGACAACAATGGGAAACCACCATCAAATCTGATGGCCGCCTTCATTGCTGGAACGAAGCATAAAGAGTGAGCTGGCCCACAATGACACGTGTGTGTTACAGATACCATACTTCTGAGCACACAAGAGGACGCATAAGAAAGGAGCTGGTAGACAGGAGGGTAAAAAAGTTTTATTAAAAATGAAAGGGCTCAGGTAAAGTGTTTTCTTCCTCTTCTGAACTTCCAAAATCTTGAAATGAAAAATTTTTTCCTTCTGCCTTCTGGGCCTAAATAAAAGCAAAATCAAAGGAAGAAAAAGCCACAGAAATTTAAGTCTTCTTGAGGAGATGCCAATGACTTCAGCAGATCCAAGATTTGATCCTAAAGGCAGCGTATTCCCACCCCACCCCATATGCACACTGAAGATCAAGGCAGGCACTGGAAGGGAGGGAAAGACATGTTGTATTGATAAGGGAAGGCAAGCACAATCAAAGGACCACTCTCCATTAAACAGCACAATAGAAAGAACACAGGCCCTGTATGTTTTTATCCCATTTATTTTCTGTAGTGGGCTCAATGTGCAAGTTTAATTTGCTTGGGTTTTACCAAAAAAAGACCCCAAAGACAAATTTTGTCCTCACTTTGCATGCACTACACATAGTCAATGGCAACATCTGCTCTCATAATTCACAGTAATGATGGTCAGCAGGTAGTCTCGCCTAAGCATCATTGCAAGAAGCATGAATGCTATCTCAGAAACAAATGCAGCAAAAATGCAAGCCACTAGGATAAGTAATTATAAATTAGACAAGCCTGTCTAATTTGGGAAACATTACTCAACAAGGAGTGATAAACAGCCAGAAGCTGGTCATTTGGCATCATCTTTTCTCACAGCATGCAAGCGGTTGTCATGACAACCCTGTCATCCTCCTCGCCGAATTGCTGAACCAGCCACATGCGTTTGGGGAGACGACTCCAAACAGGTTCCAGTAAAACAAGCTGAAATATGGGATTTACAGGCATACACGTAACCAGACACAATCTGCGCCAAAATGAATTGTCATTTTAATCACCTGTAACATAAATCATAATCAGAAAAGATTGACTTCTTAAAAAAATCCTAAATGAGCTTGTAATTAATTTCCTGTACTATTTTTTTCATGTGATGTGAACTTCATCCTGCAATATAAACCATGAGTTACTACAGGAATACAAGGCATTCAAATAGAGATGACTAATCTTAAGGAACAGACATAAAAGCAGATTTGTCAACATTCAGGAAAAAAAACCACACTACTATACCCACTTGTTTTGATGTCCTGGCTTCATCTCCCTTTCAACCACCAAATCCCAAGCTGTTGACATAAGGACTGAAGTACTAGCAGAAAAAAACAAAGAAAAACCAAGAGCAAGTGACTTCAGGAGAGAGGTTGAGAAGAACTGTTGATGACAACCCTGGATGAGTATTCAGGATGATACTATTCATCCTGCTTAAGTGTGAGAATTCTGGGGCTCTGCGAGGTGTCTGCTCAGGGGCAATACAGCCTGAGGTCCAGAGGTAAAGCCATAAGAAACCAGCACCATAGCCCGTGTTTACAGGAGTTGATACTAATAGCAGCAGCAGCAGCAACTGGGGAAAGTACCACAGGAAGACTGTGAGGAAAGGTCCATGTGTTCCTTCCAAAAAATGAGACAAAAATAGGTAAGAACAAGAGAACTAGCCTGTTCACCAAGCAAAAACTTTCAGCCACAAAACAAGCAGAGTTCGGCAAAGGAAGGAAGACTTGGAGATGACCTGAACTGTTGTCTCAAAGGGTCTGTCATGGCAGAAGCTGTGGACCAGGAAGAAGCCAGGCTCTGGGAAGACCTGTCCCACCTAGAGGAGGGTAGCTGCTGAGCCAGGTGGAGCAGAGGTGGCAACATGAAATGACAGACACAGGGGAACGACCACCTCAGCTGGAGCAAAGGCTCATGAATCACTACCTGAAACTGCTGTAGCGGAGGCATATCCTACAGCTCTTGTACAAACCTCATAGCAGCCTTCCAGTACCTAAAGGGGGCTTATAGGAAAGATGGGGAGAAACTCTTTAGCAGGGCCTGTTGTGATAGAACGAGGCATAATGGTTTTAAAATAGAAGAAAAAAGCTTTCGGAACACAAGGAAAAAGTTTTTTTTACAATGAGGATGGTGCAATGGGATCTCCATCTCTTGATTAGAGGGTTGATGAACATTAGGAGACCTGGGCAACTAAGGCTGCACTGTGTCTGGTTGGGATGAAGTTAAATTTTCTTCATAGCAGCCTGTAAGGAGCTATGTTTTACGTTTGTGGCCAAAACAAGTGTTGATAATACACCAGTGGGTTAGCTGTTGGTGAGCAGTGCCTCCCTCTGTTCACCAGCTTTGTGCTTAAATACTCAAATACTATGTGAACGTGTCATTACCTTGGAAGATTTCTACCATCTAACTTCCATAGGAAATCAGAATAATTTGCTACCATTCTATCAAGTGAGTTACTCCATATACACTTCGTATAAGACCAGTGCTAGTGGGTTTCTTGCTTATTTGAAATGCAAGTTCCCTATTCTTTCCACTAGGTGGCAAAAGCTTTTAATTAAACATCATAATAATCTAACACAGAGTCTACATCTAAATCTACGGTAACTGCGCATTGTCAGACTGCACCCCAAGGGATCTCCTCAGCATGGAGGTCTCTAAGAAACAAATAATTCATCTACAGCACTATCTTCTTCCTCACCAGCAAATCACTAAAAGTGGTCCTGTGAGTTTGCTTTCATGGCTCAAACAGTCCAGCAGCAATCTGCATTTGCCTTTCTGATACTTTTTGGCATAGTACCTCTTCCTCCCATGCCTTTCCTCACAGAGAGCAGGACTGTAGCACACGATCTTGTGTTCTGGGTTCATATCCTATTTAACTATTTTGTATTGTTTTACAAAGAGGGTCTCGTCTAGTCTAAAGAATAAAACCAAGCTGCAAACTCAGCCAAGGGACTGCTGGACTCACACTGCAAACCCTGCATGTGCACTGCTGCACCAGTAGGCACACTGCATAGCACACCCAGGAAAAGCAACCTGCACGTGTGCAGGGTCCAGCCTTCCTTACCCCCACAAAATTTATCTGTCTCAGCAATAGCAGCCAGCCATTTGGCAGAAAAACAGGGAAAATCAGCTTGGTGGCAGCTCTGAATTTATGTATTTCTCTACTAAAATACAGAGACTGACTCTCCTGTCCCCTCAAAGTGAATCGATACTTTAGCGTCAAATCACCTACAGAAGAGATCGTTAATTATTTAATTTCAGGCAATGAACAAATATAATCTGGAATAATGACACAAAACGGAATGATTCAGTCTATAAATACTGACACAAAAAGCAGCTAAACACAGAGATCTCTCTCTGACTTCAAGATGCAAGATGCCTGCAGTGCAGGAGACGCTGCACCAACGTACAGCACGCGGCAGTACAGTCACCTCAACTGCCTCAACTCTCCACGCAGGAACTGCTGTGCCTTAATGCTTTACTTCCAAGCAAAACTCTGCTTTACCAGCATCAAACATTACAGGGGCCAGTATCTCCCCATCTGTAACTCTCCGCTTTGCTGGGACTGGCTGTAGACACAAGTGAGTCCCATCTCCCTCAGACCTTTGCTAAGGTCCTAAATTAAGTAGCTGGTGCTACTTAACCTTACCCATGCCATGAGAGACAGATGGGCAGATCCTATTCCCCTATTTCGCTACGATACTCTTGCTGTCAAAATCCAGGAACTAATCCAAAGCAACAGGCTTGGATTCCACACTTTCTTTCAGATTCGTTTCGACTGAGGAATAGAAAGAGTCTCGATAGTTTAAATTTGGTGATGTTAGTGAATGTCTCTAAACTGAGTGACAGAAGCAGTAAGCTCGAGCATGGAAGAAGGAATCTGACCAGCAGGCACTATTCTCTTCTCCCTTCAGAACAGGAACTTCAGAAAAAAAAAGAAATTTTCATAAAAAGTCAGGTACTGGGCAAATGATAATTTTCTCTATCTGAAATTTGATTAAACCTGCTGACTTCAGGAGAGAACAAAGCAGAGAGGAAGGACTGTACTTCTCTGGAGAACATACAACATAAATATATTGATATAGTCTGAAATTTTACAGTGCTCATTAGTGAGTTTTGTGCATATGATTGGCTAATTAAAAGCCAGTGAAGTTGGCCAGTGGCACAGACACAATTCAAATAGCAGCTTGACTAAAATGGCTTTTCTTTGACAGCTTCATTTACAGCATTGTGCAAATGCATTAGAAAAACCTTTTTCTGAATTTAATGATTCAATGAAAATAGAACATAAAATTGAATTACAACGGAGTTACGCTCTAAAGTTAAATGTTGTACTTCAATAAAAACCAAAACCTGCAAGAAAGCCATTTCCCGTCTCAGATGCAAGTTCTGCTCATCCCTCAAACCATGTGGATGCGTGGCTCCATACACAGCACGGCAGATGCTCTAGGATGCCATGAAAATAAGGACTTTATCTTCACATCAACCTTGTGCGGTAGGAGAGCATGCGTTGTGTTTTAAACAAAGCTGGGCAGAGGTAGGAGGAGAGGTCTGAGATGCATTAAACAATTTACCCAGAGTCATGGCCAGACTCTGCATGCTCCCTGGGATCTTGTGCAGGCCCCCTGCACCCAAACACCAACAATCAGATCAAGGCATGCAGAGATCAGCCATCGTCCTCTGTGCGTCCATGTGCCGGAGTTTCCTTCTGTCCCACACAAAGGGCTGCTCTTCCTGATGTGGCAAAAAAGTAATTCCTACCCCATCCTACTCCATGCAGTCAGCTTAGTACCATAAGTAAAAGCCAGAATGTTACTTTTAATGATCTATATAAAGGATTAGTTTGCCACATTAAATCTGCAGTCAAATGTGCATTAGAGAACAAACTGAAGGCTCCCTTTTTTTGAAGATAGAAGCTGAAGACCTAATGTTTCCCCACCTCCAAATTCATTTCATGTTGCTACAGTACTGAAGGGAAGGGAGAAGTTATTGTGGTAAAAATCCTCTCCTTTTACCACTGAAGGTGCATAAGCATGAAATATTGCACAAGCTTAGGAAGGAACACACTGGCCCTCAGGGCCTTCAGTTTGCTTGCAAAGAAAGAATGTTAAGGGAGAACCTTGGGCACATCAGGTAGCTAAAGGCTGAGTTGAGGCCTTGTAAGATGTGAACCCAGTTCCACCTCCCAACCTTCAAGCTTTGAGACTTTAAAAAAAAAAGAGAACCCCAAAACAAAAACACAAAAACAACTTTAACCTTTTCAAAAGCAATCTTGCTTCACTTCAGTTGAACTAAGTCTTCTCCTGCACAATGTGTAGAGCCATATATGAAAAGCAATGTATAGCATCTACAATGGGAAGGCTTTATGAACAGGGGCTTCTGACAGCAGACGCAAGCATCAGGAGAGATGGTTGTATTTCACCCCCCGTGGGCAAGGGGTAGTGCACAGGGGGCTCTCTTAGCCTGGAAGGTTAAGTATTTCACATTGCTACATTGGTATAAACTTTCTATTAGACCTTTATTCATACCACCCATATATCTTTTGGTATTAAAGAAACTCAGAGATGTTCATCATCTTTGAAAGCATCCATACAGCATCAGAAATATTATTATTTTCATATGTACTTCATCGCACTCCACTACTAAAAATTTAAATTTATTTTTCACAGAGATTGATTTATACACATAACTTAAGAACTGAAATCTGCATCTAAGATGACACAAATGGTATCTCTGACATAACCACTAACAAGAATTAAAAGAACATGTAGAGAAACAACCACATCACTGATCATCCTGGTAAGTCTAACTAGCAAACAGTAGTCAGAAATAGACCTAACACACAACAACTGCAGTTCTATTCCAGGCAAGCATCTGAGAGATAAAAAGGGAGGGATTAATTTTACAATCCTGCAGAACCACAACAGAATTCCACCTGCAATTAGCACCGCCTTCAATTCGAAGCATATTAGCAAAATAGCTATTTGCTTTGAAAACCTGAGGACAAACTCTCCTCAAAGCTGCATAAGCCCAGAATATAACACTTCAAAACGTTCCTTTATTGTGAAACCTGAGCTAGTATCTCCCTCAAAACAAACACCTGCCTGGTAAGAATGAGAACATGCCAAAGCACAGTAAGACAATACTCAGAATATCTTCAGCATATGATGTATCATAAGCCATCAGGATCTATTAGCAGCATGGAAAAGACACAGTTGATTGTCATCAGAAGTTCTCACAAACAGTAAAACAAGAGATGCACAAGCAACAGCATGGTCCTTCCTTCAGCTGAAAACAGTAATCTAATATTTGGTGAAAACATTGTAATTTGTGGACGTGCCAAAGAACTGCAGGTGGTCTTGGGAAGCAGGAAAACCAGTTACATAGAATGAGAAGATTTCCCTTTCTGGGTTTCTATTTACCGTTGCTGCTGTGCAAAAACAAAAGACTGCAAATAGGTCCTACAGGATTAGGACACATACGGTTTCAAGAGCTGTTTTTTCTACTGCAAGCCTTCCATCTCCAGTTTCCTTCACCACACAGATGTCCACCTCCTGTTTTTTATTAATTTCTTAAAGTTCCTTTACTGTTACTCTACTGATCTGCTACTTAAAATCCTCATATACAGTGGCAGGCATTTAACTACCTTTTGCCACTCTGGAAGGTTCAAGATCACAGAGTTCTTTGAAAATAGCAGCTTCAATGGCAGTTGAAATAGTTGTTAGGCACTAAGATCAAGATAAAAATCCTTATCCATATTGTTTTAATGTAGAGTTGAACTATCACAGAACTAGTGTGTGTGCTTCCACGTGTCCTATTATAAAAATGAATGTAGCAGAACTAGAAAAGACAAAGACAGACAAAACTGCTTCTGCAGGCAGACATTCAGTGTAGCAGGACTCTTGAGCCTGGAAGACAAATGACAGGGAAGAGGGAAGGATGTCACAGAAATCTATAAAACCATGAATGGTGGGAAGAAGGGAAGGATGAAAAGGAAATGATAATTCACTGTTATTTACTGCTTCCTATAACAGGAAAGAAATGGCCACCTAATGAAATTATTGGAGAGCAATTTTATAACAAAGGGAAGTACTTTTTCATACAACACATAATTAAATTACAGGGCTCAAGGTAACAGGATGCTGTGGATGCCAGAAATACAAATGAGACCAAAAATGATTAAACAAATTCATGTTAGAAAAGTCTATCAAGCAATTAGAGAAGATAACATGAATAACATACCAAATTTGACAGTCCTGAAACCACCAATGGCTGAAAACGAAAAAATATATAATAGGGGGAGAACCACTTTACGCTAGCCCTGTTTTTTGCTTTTATTGCTCTCTTAAGTTTCTGCCACTGACCACTGTCAGAGGCAACCTGTAAAGAACTGCATGAGCCTAAGGTCTGCTGTATACAGCCATTCTTACAAGCTGATGCACTATCTGGTGATGTAAAAAAATGGAACTGTAGCTTCTGTAACTCTTGTAAACGTGAGCTTTAGCTTCCAGTCTGTATATTAGTTTGCATTGGAAATAGTGGAATTAACATTATTGAAATACTTTGATAAAAGTAACTACAACAATTATACTGGGTCAGATTTAAAAGCCACATCTGACCTTAGAACCCTTCAAACTGATATATCCAACCTTCCTCTAAGGGATATATATACATATCCCCAGAAAGAAAACCTACAATAAATTGGTTCTCCTAAGTACAAAGGTACACAGTTTCCTATGCTGAGATACAAAATAATCTCATATGACAACAGCAATGCAGGAGTTATGGAACTGAATGTTGTTATCCTTACACATTTGTCACTTTCAATTTTATATTAACAGATATCTAAAAGGAAGATGTTACTACTGTTACACTAAATTCTACTGAGCCATCTAATAGATAAAAAATTCTTTATAGGCAAATACATCGGTCAGGCTTAAATATCTTTATGAATAAGGAAAGGGGAACATATTCGAACTCCCACAAAGAGCAGTAGCTAAAAGCAGATCTCATCTAGGGATTACTGCAAAGCCGACTGCTCTTGAGAGGTAATTAACGCCGCTTAGACTACGGGCTTTTACATACGACAGCTATTACAGTTCAAAAGAGCTCTTATGTCAATAAATGTTTACAGTCTTGCTTCCCTTATATTATTTGCATTCCAGAAAAATTCAGAAATAGAAAGAGGAGAGATGACAGCAACACACTGGATGCAAGATGCTAGTTAGAAATTCAGTTTCTACACTGGTAATGAATTCCCAGTGAATCCTGCCACCTTCTGAAAACAGAATTAGCCCAGATAAAAGACTGTGGCCAGCATAACATACAATCCTGACATAGTATCTGTAAAGTGACAAAATAAGTGAAAAAAAAAAAACTAAGTCAAAATAACCTGATCTAGTGGCCTTTACACTGACCCTTTGCAGTAATGTTACCAGAAGAAGAAAACAAAGAGAGTTTTCTCTTCTAAAATTTGACTACCATCTTACCCATCAGCAAGTCATAAAACAACAAAGCATGTCCCACCAAAAGACCTTTAGCGTATTACCAAATGAGGTAGCAGATTTGTTCATCATTGCAGAATTCAAGCTGCAAGTCTCATTCCTTTCAAAAAGTTTATTTTAAAACACTCGATAAATGAACGAAAAATTCTGGCTGTACCTCCAGAGCCTACTCTTGTGAATTTATGCTTGTTTTCAGCATTTTTGACAGAGGTTTTTATAATTTTGTATTGTGATACCTGGTACTTTTTAAATCCCTAGCTCCTAGAAGCATGAGAAAATTGCAGCTTGTCCATTAAAAAAAAAACAACCAACCAACCAAAAAAACCCGCCAAACAATTAAAAACCCTCTCACTACAACCTACAGAATCTCCCATGTCTACCTCTCAAAAAAAAAAAAGCTGAAAAAACATAATTAGAATGAAAACTTAACTCTAAAAGATAAACAATGACCTAAAATTCATTCTTATTTTTGAAGATACATTCTTTTTAGATGCCCATTTAGGGACAAGGTGTATTTATTTCAAGAAAAATTTATAACTTTGTTTTCATTTATTTTTTAATTGGTTTCTTGATGTAAATTGAAGCATTAATTCTTATTCATCAGTATGATAGGCTTTATAAATGCATGGTATCTATAAGCATTCTTGTGTAACTAAAGAGGATGTAAAATAAATGTGTTAATAATAAAAGAGCAACGTCTGAAAACTCCCTCCCCTCCCTTCTGAAGAGCTTTTCTGCTTCCAGTGCTCAGTCCGTCCACTTGCTCCACCTGCAGACAGGGTGGTTTAGCAGAAGAAAACAGAAGAGATCTACTGTGCAAATGCTAGATTTTCCCTCTCCTACAGTAAAGCTTCTATTGAATACCTGGACACATAAAAAGAAAAGTTAAAAAAATATGACCAGTAATAACTATTACTAGAGCAACTTTTATATCAGTAGATTTTATCTGTCTGGGTTTTTTTGTTTTGTTTGTTTGTTTAAAATACTGTCAAATAGTTGTTGAATATTGCACTGATGTTAGTAACATTTTGAAGTAGTGAACCTGAAACACTGGTAACATCTCTACCTAATTCTGGCAGAGAGACCTGAGAGACAATCCACCCCTCCGCATCATTCCTGGAAAACCACAACTCTTCCTGAGTCACTGCTCAATTGGTTTTATGTTGGGACAGCTGAAGCTCATCCCAGATTAACAACAGTCTCTCTCAAGTCAGAGACACCCAACCACCCCAAAAAGGCAGGTTTCATCTGGGAAGTGTTAAGCACTCTGGACCAGCATCCTGAAACTAAAAACAAAGCGGATGTGGACAGAAGCCACTGGGAGGAACAGAGAATGAGGCAACTTCTGTGTCACCCTACTCCCGAAGCAGCTTCTTTTAAGATGCTGCATTTTCTCTGTGAAGTAATTATAGGATTAGATCATCTTAGGAAAGAGGAGTTTGCCATAAAGAAGTACACTTGTTGTATTTAAAGTACCGAAATCTGGAGCATAGCTGTAAAAGTGTGAATCCAACTATGACATGAAATCAAGAGAAATACAGAAAACCAATCTTCTGTTAATGACCACACATTCATTTTGCTAGTTGCATAAGGGCCTTATTTTCTATATGTATTCTGAATGCGCATAGGCATATCTTACAAAGCCCAACACCCCCTCATTTTAGGGGAAAAAAACAATTCTGTATTTAAAAAAAAAAAAAAAAAAAATCAAATAAACTTCCTATTCTATGCCAGCGAAGCTTAGCCCAAAATCTCTATTTTTCCAATGTTGTCTTCCTACTTTCCAGATCTCTTTGTTAAAAAAGTGTTGCCTGTGTTTCAGCACAATTAACTATGGGAGATTAATGGAGTCAGGAGACCACAAAGTTCTTTTGTCAATCTGCTGACAGGCTCCAGTGGCAAAAAAAGGGAGACTCATTATTCCAGTTTAGTTAAGGATGGAAGAAAATAAGGTAATTTGAATTTAACACCAAATGTGATCTTGAAAGTCTGCTACAGCTAGAGTGTGACAATCCTGTTGGCTTGCCTAAAAACAAACAAACAAAAAACCACAACAACAAAAAGAAAATTAACTAAATTTTAAAAAATTTTAGAAAAGCCAAACCAGATCACTATTTCTTATTACTAGTTTGTTTTTCTAAGGAGCAAATGCAGTTGTGCTATTTAATTACAATCCCATAAATGAAGACAAAAAGCTCTGTAAAGGTTTTGTGTGAACCAGCTTTCTGACAAAAGATCATTTTTCTGACCTGGCCAAATTGATTGATTTAGGGCTGACAAAATGAAGAAAATAATGTCCAAGATGAGTCACCATCCTTTGACAGACCCCAATCAAATACTGGCTATAAACCACCTCACATTTCTAAGCTCCAAAACCTCACTCAGTATATCAAAAGTTGCTCTACCTCAAACTTCAGGGAATGACT
Organism: Tetrax tetrax; assembly: GCA_009806455.1. NCBI lineage: Eukaryota > Metazoa > Chordata > Aves > Otidiformes > Otididae > Tetrax > Tetrax tetrax. Next base: position 246,829 of record WHYT01017480.1, on the reverse strand, counting down.
AGGGGTACTGCTCTTACATTAGACAGACTTCTTTCTTCCCTGTGACTGCGAGGAAAATAAAGCATTCCTAGGGGAGGAATTTGTGACGTGTGAAGGATAAACTACAAGTCCAGTTCATGATGTATTTTAAACCCATGTAAAAACCTTCAAGCTCTAAGGATCACAAGTCTAAAAGATCGCTTGTCAATCCACTACTGAAATGATGAGCATTCAGAAAGATACCGTTACAGCACTAACTGCACATCATGCACTCTGCAACTTAAGCTGTCAGATACCAGCTGATCTTTCACTGAGCAGACTTTTTAACAGATAAAATAATTGTATTCAATATCCAGAGCTAAACAAGATTGTCAACCAGAGCTACGAAACAGTAAAATAAAAGTGTTACTTACAGTTACTAGATGCTCCTGTATAGTTCAGCACGTACTGATCTGCTACCAGCATCCTTTAAGTTTGCTATACACATGTCCCAACAGCTTCATATTCTCCTTCTGTGTAGTATCTCCAACTCAATACAGGAAAATACACTGCTATGTTTAAACAGACACTTACTTAATTAGGCTAACGAGGAACGGTGCTTTGGGTGGGAGAAAAGAAAAGCCACCCCTATTCAACTGCTGATAGATGTAACAGAGGAAACACCCCGTGTTGACCATATAAATGACTGCGTTTTCTAATAAGCCAGGAAAAAATGAGAGGGATGGCTATTCAGGAATTACAGCAGCGTGTGCATACAGTGCATTCTCTACTGAACTGATTTCAGCTTGCAAGACACTGATGTATTTTCTGACTGACTCTGCTCAGGAGATGAGCTTTTGAAACAGTACTGTCAGCCGACAAGCCTTCAGATATCAATCACATCAAGATTTAATCAGCTCAACTTCAGACCAGAACAGCCCCTCACCCTGCAAATAAACCCCTGGATATATATTTATGTTGTTTTATTCTCCTTAGCTGCCTGTATAAACATAAAAATAAAAGGCTTAGAAAAACATATGGCAAAGATCCGCTCTTTGAAGACAAAATTCTTCTTAAGACTGCTAACCTCCAGCTCCCTGAAGGTGCACTGCAGCAATGGTAAAAATTGATTTAGTGAAAGGCTTCTACTAGTGAGAGCGCTGTTCACATTGCAAAGTCCCTCCCCTTGCTATAATCAATAATTTAAGCAAAGCCAAGAATCATGTCAGCCAAAATGACCAGGATAACTGACTGTCTTTTTCTTGCAGAGTAGAAGTAAAATTAAATTAAAGTCTGAATGGAAATGTATTCTAATTTAAAAATTAATCTGGCCAATCTGAGCTGTGCATTTTGGCTTTCATTTTGAGAAGAGGAGGAGGAATGGGCTCCTTTGTTCCTTACTGAAAACATCTCAGGTTCAGGAAAGAACCAAAAATCCACTTCTAAAAAGTAAAAGAAGCCATAACCTTAGATTTAGAGTATTTTATCAGTTATGCACAAATAAGAAACGTGCCTACAGAGTTACAACTTTTACTTGAGTATTACAACAGTGCTACTATACCTACCTCTCAGTGCACTGCAACCATCTCTGAATTAATAACTGAAGAAGTGCTTAATATTTACATTTAGCCCTGCAGAATCTCAACTGAAAAGCAATTTAAAACAAAATAACAGGAAAATTAATTTAGTTAATATTAAATTATGTTACTGTTTATGAAAAAATAGTTTCATTAAGAAACAGTTTCATGAATAGTTCTGAGACTGACTATTTCAAGGGTTTTGCTTGAAAATCATATTTAGTAATAAATTAGTCCAGTGTATCAAATGATGTATATGTAAAATGATCAACATAACAAATGGTGGTTAAAAACAATCCCTGTAACACAACATCATACAAAAATCAATAAAAACGCCTCAGAGACACTACGAGCAGGGAACAAAAATATATGCTTCAAATTTGAAGTTGGTCCTCCCCCTCTTCCCCCAAGGACTTCTCATCACTGAAGTATCATGGATAAATCTACTGTGCAAACCTAAGGACACGCACTGCCAGGCTTTAGACACTACAAGAAACCCACTTAACGTCATTATCTTGAGCTCTGTGGCATCCTGATATTGGACATTTACGGCCTAATGCTTAGTACCCAGGGGCTCCATACATCTCAAAATGAAGCAATTGAGCCTTAATGGCAAATGTATGTGCTTTCATGGGATTGCTTAAAAAAGGCCTCATGTCCCTTCAGGCAGAGACCATGCATCCACTCTCAAGCCAAGACCGAGTTCATAGCAAGGTCTCTGCAGCGTGCCAAGTCCCATCATGTAAGACTTCTCCTGGCCCACGGAGATGGCTTGATACTGCCCTGAATCTGCCCACCTTCCCTTGATGCGGCAGCAACAAACCCAAGGCGGCAAAATCTAGTTCGTGTGTTGGTGCTACACGCGATAGGTTTCTGTGTGTTTAATACCACTGCTTGCAACAGCACAGTTGTGACCCAAGGGACCCACGACCCCAGTACAGCCAATCCTCTATTGTTAATTAAAGCTGAATTAAATTTCAATCAGCTAAAGCTGACTTGTGTGAGAGTTAAGCATGTGAGGAATCAGTGCACTGAGAGACTGGGGTCTAAAGGAGCTGCTAACTTGGGGAGATTAAAAGAAATACCTACCTACCGGTGCAAATTTACCAGGGCAGGAACTTCAGGGGAATTTAGGTCTGTGCCCCTCACTGCACATCAATCTCCTCCTACCAGGGCCTGAATCCTGTCCTGAGCTAGGATTTTACTTTCATTCAGAGCTCCCCTGGTTTTGCCTGTTTGTTTTCAGAACCTCTGTGAAATAATGTCCCAGCATCAAGAACATGCAAATTTCCCAATACTCACTTCTGCTTTACTCTCAATCTTAGTCCATTGTATTTATTGTCAGTGTCTTTGTGCTAGTCCCACCTGCCTAACCTCCTGACTGTGAACACCTCTGCTTACTTCTAGGTCCTGCTTATCCCAGCTGCCCCTCAGTTTGTGCCAAGTTCTCATGTATCTCCAGAGCTGAAGTTACTCTAGTTTTGCTTCCCTGTCCAGTGGGTCCCTCCTCTCAACAAGCCTCCAGGTCACACTCCCATTTTCCAACCCTTCCTACCTTCCTCCCCACCCCACAACTCTTGTTTCTCCCATAAGCTTTCTCCTCTGCCCCCTCTACTGGGGCCCAATGCTGTTACTGCTGCATATGCTTAGAGAAACAACTGCAGTGGTCCAGGCTCTGGGTTTCCACCCTGCAGGGAATTCAGCTGCAAAGAGGCAGGAATCACTTCTGAGCAGGAAACTCCCAAAACTGTACCAGCCATCCCCAGCATTGCACACCTAGGTGAATTGCTGCTACCCCAGCAACTGTTAGATCCTCCAGAAGTTCAGGAGCCACTGTAAAGATTAGAGATTCATTCTCCTGAGCAGCAATTCCATTTCTCTGCAACACTTCTTGCAGCTGAGCTATAGGAGCACAGAAGACAACAAACACACACCCAGTCAGGCTGCAAAGAGCTCCAGAGCACAAAGAACCAGAACCCCTTTAGCAGAACATACCCATGTTCTCAGCTTGCCTTAACAAACAGGGGCCCGCAGGTTAGGAGTCCTCCCAAAGGTAACACTGTTTTTTCCTTCCCTTCCCTTCCCCAGAGATTTCTATACCCATTGCAAAGCATCAATTAGGTGGATCGAAGCTTGGCCTGCGTTCTATGCAGCATACAGAAGTGCTGAGGCAGAGGTTTACTGGATCAATTTTGTTTGCAATTTGTTATGACTTGCACAGCTTTAAGAAGAACTGAGAACTCTTTTTTTTTTTTTTTTTTTTTTTTTTTTTTTTTTTTTTTTTTTTTTGAGGGGTGTTTAGTCTGATGGTAGTTGATGGCAGCTTTTCTTCTGTGCAACTTCTCGCCTTACCATCCCCCTGAAAGAGCTATCAGGACCCTGACTTTTCCCCATGACCTTCTCTGGTTTCTCTCTGTGGTTTGTTTTCCGTTCCTCTTTGCTTATTCCTGTGTCTGACTGGACCTGAACTCTTTCCATGGTCTCAGGAGAGAGCTGTGAAGACATACAATCCTAGGCACAGACGAGCTTTTTCAGCAAGATGCGTTCAATCTCAGAGAGGACATGCAGGATCCAGAATTACATCTGTCCATCCCTGAAACAACAGAGGCTTGAAAACCTTCCAAAAATAGCTTGTCAAGTTAAGTACCAGACATGAGTAAGTTATTCAGCACTTCTGAAACTCAAGTTTTACCTACAGCTGCTCAGAAGAGTCTTCCACTTTACTACAACACAAAACAAGCCCTGTATAAAAAGCACCTCCTAATATCTCTTAACATGACACTCAAGGTAAACTGCACTATGGAGTTAGAGGAAACTGGTGGTGCCCTGAATATGCTGTGAATTGCTCCATAGCTTCCACTCAGGCAGCAGTACGACACTGACATTCACTTTCCTGCGCTGTCTCACCACAACCTCTGTTCCCTATTGACGCCTTTCTCTGTCCCCCACCAGTATTCCACACGTTCCAGCAGCCAGGCCTGCAGGCATTTGGTTACTGCACAACTATACATTTTACTGAGTAGAAAATATTTATTTTTAGAACACTCAAAATCATAACACTGCACTTAAACAAAGCAGCACTCTGATTTTCTCCAGATTAGGAATTACATGCTTTATTACGCTATCAAGGAAAGTGTCCACGAAAAGACAAGCACCAAACAAGACATGAAATATCAGGGGCTAAATAAGGCCATTTGTTAAACTCCCATCAAATGGCCAGAAGTTCAGCTGGAATAACATCAAAATTAATGAAGATATGTCAGTTAGGACAGGGCCACATTTGACACTACTTTAGCCAAAGCACTGCGCTAGGCACAGCAATGCTTTGGTAATCAAAGCACAGTCACTAGAAGGTGACTGTCTTTGAACTGGATCTCATTGAGCCCTCGAGCACCCAGGGATGGAGAGATGTCACACTGGGAGAGCACTGTGTTTGGAAAGAGAATGACAAACCATCCCAGACCCTTTAAGCACAATATAGCAGATATCAACCAAGGAGTGATTTTTAAGACAAAGTCAGACCCAGAAAAGTAACAAATTTTGTTTCTGCGCTGCAGGATAGACATTGCAGGCTCTGTCCAGCTGGTCAATTCATTTGTGAGTGTTACCTGATGTGTGTCCTGCTTTGCCTGCGTTTGCTCCTCCAGAACACAAGCCCTAGTTTTTGCCTCCTGCCTGCCGCCTGTCTTGGGACACCACCAGGCACCTCAAGGGACACCAGGCAGGCAGCTGAACTGAGCCCTCGCTAGGGAGGAAAATGAAGGACTCTGATGAAATAAAGAATAATTCTTTATCTTTTTGGTAAACAGTAAGTATGAAACTGCAACCGTGACCATACAACACGTCCTGGAAAGCCTCTTCTATAGTCCCAAATTCTGGTAATGTCAAACCAGAGCTTGGGAGAGGATGCTAATCACTACTGTACAAAGCATACATCCTCCCATTCCTGAACGTTAATTCACTTTTACATACCTATTTTTATTAAGAAACTTTCAAATCAGAGCACTTCTAAGCAATCAAAATATAGATTTAGGTAGCTCTGCTGAGAACCACAGGGTAAAACCAACGTCACTGCCCAAACACAGCAAGCAGCCTCCCCGAGCAACCGATAACAGCAGCGTGTACTCCAGAGTCACCTTTCAAGTTCGACTTACTATCAAGTTCAATTTATTTTACGGCGTTCTACCAGCAGACCTTGAATGCTGGATCATTACTGTGAACACTGTAACTGCGTGGCCTTTTAGGTTTAATTTCTCTTAAACTGGCTTACTTTTCTTCCCTAAAATTCTCTTATAGGGGTAGCTAAAAGGAATATAAACATAGGGTTAGCTACTCCACATACAGAATGTTACCCACACAGACACGGGGGATATACAGGAATAGTCATTCACTTTTCCTATTTTATAAACAGTCAGCAAATGGTCAAGTCAAGTCTGAGACTGTAAAATGTGCATTGTTCTTGATACATGGCTATCAGTCATATGCAGGATTAAAAAAAATCCAGCTCTTAATATAAAAAGTTGACAGGCCGTTAGGATGTATAGCAGGTGTGAACTTGAGACTCTTATTCCTGAAGATCTGAAAACTGGATGTTTACCTAGAACCCTATAATTGTACAGATGATAACATATTATTTCTCTAGTATTACAGGACTTGTGTTTATCCACAGTGTAATTGAATGTATTTCTACTACCATAAATCTTTTTTCCACACTCAGGAACACAGAAGACATGTTCTCTAGTAAATAACATACCTGCTGTCTTATCAGATAGGTAGTGCAAAGGAAAAATGGTGCTTTTAAGAGGACATTCATTTTAATTTTGTAAAAGATGTTGGTTAAAATCAGAGGCAGAACTTGACCATTGGTATAAATCTTTCTGACTAGTTCATGATTTGCTGTAATTTTTATTGTATTAGAGGGCAATTCTATCCAGACATACTGTTATTTCAGAGTACCAGGCTCTATTTACAAGAGTGACACTCCTGATCCCTAAGGGCCATTCTCATCACTGTCGTTTCTGCACTGGGTTGAACCCGTTTCTTCGTAACCAGCTATTAAACTGCCCTCTTGGATTTGCTCAGGGACCAGCACCAGACAGGCATTTGGTACATGGAAGATTCAGCTGGATGGATGCAGTAGGTCCCAGAGAAGATGCAGTGCTTGAGGCCAGCGGAGGCAAGCTTGCTTGTTTGGGGAGGACCACCTGTAGTGCTGGGTGTCAGCCAGCTCCAGCAGCAAGCCCCTGCCTCAGCTGCCTGAAACCCATTAGGGCTTGACACATGCTAAGCGACAACACCTTGTTGCTTGCTGTCCGTAAGTCCTTTCTTCTTCTCAAATCACCCTGGACTCTTTCTTTTTTTGGAGCACTGAATCTCAGAAAGAAGGTTAGAAAGCTAAAAGTGCTCATAAATCCTCTGAAAGTCCAAGTCAATGTAGTTCTTGTCAAGTAGCAGATACACACAATTTATTTGGAGGAGAAATAAGAGTTTCCTCAAAACACAATTCTTACACGGTACTGTGCTTGTGGTGTTCAGTGCCCCATTATTAATGTACTCTATTATATTTGTTTAGCAACGTTACTAATCAGCAACATTAACATCTGTTTAATAACCAGACAGTTGTTTTGCATCTTTAAATTGGGTTGTCTTACTTTTGCATCCTCATTGAGAGGGTCAAGCCTCTTGAGAACACCTTTTCATTAGACCACAAGTAAAAGTATCCTGCCGTAAGGAGAGTTCAGAAGGATTTTGTCTAAATAATGATGCATCCTCAGTGCAAACAATTAAGAGTAAATTTTTCAGGGTCTTTGAATTACATAACTCCAAAACAAAACAAAAGAAAACAAAACAAACCCCCACAAAACAGAATTCAGTTTTCCAGGATTTGAATAATGAATTGTGTTAACAGAGGGATGAGGAAGACAAAACAATTCAGATGCCCTGAAAGAAGCAGATTTATTTTCAACAGTGTACTCTCAGGAAAATAGTATTTCTATTGTATTCCTAAGTATACTAAAGTGCTAAATATAATCTATGGATTGAACATTAATAATTCTCCAGGTATCCGCTGGACTACACTCTTTAATGGATTAACTGTTCTCAAAACTGTTTTGTTTTTTTTCCCCCTATTTCCCAGAAGTCATAGGACCAAAACTGCCTACTTCTGCCTATTTTTCTCCCAGATGCCATCCTCCCTTTCATCCCTAACACTTACTGGAGCATAAACACAAGAGTTTGAGAGCACCAAGCTGTGAAGACCCCACATGATGCACTCCTCCCACCCAGACGCAGTGGCAGTGAGGAGCTCTGGCCATGCCCAAAAATCTCAGACCTCCAGGGTGGGCACCATCAGGGTTCACTGCACAACTGCCCAGTTGGGAGGGCTTCCCTTTACCCATGCTGGCACATAGGGACAATGAGGAATGAAAGATTACACTAAAAAGACTGGAAAAATCTACCTCAGGGGAAAGCACCACATGCTTCTGGAGCAGATGGCGCGAGCAGGTTGGGGCAACACTTCCACTGAAGGGATGTTTAAAACTCGATCAGACAATCACAAGAGAGTTGAGGTACCACCAATCCTTGCTTTCCGAGGCTGCTGCTTCTTGCCTGCTTCTAAACGTAGGCTCTCACATCTACTCCATGACCTCAGAGGGGATGGATACTGCTCCCTTGAAATCTCTTGGGTTTTTGGTCAACCATCACTGACATAAGTGCACTGGATGTATTTTCTGCTTGTGGGAAACTACTTCTCTGTCCCTAACATGGCAGAAAGGCACAAGGGGTTTCGGGAAGCAGAAGTGTTACTTTATTTCCTTAAGCACTTCCAACTCCACCCACTGCTGTAGCACCCGAGTTATCTGGCAAGTGAGGTAACTCCAGTAGTTTGACCTGGCATGGTGAGAGGGAAATGCTTGTTGATCAGCACCACAGTAACTCAAGCAGCTCTTGGGAAGGAAACGGAGAAGGCACAGGTGCTTACAATGCAAAACACTGAACTGTTCTTGACTTTGCCTCAAAAAAGGAAGTCTAGTTCATTTACTCAACTTTCATTTCACCTCTTATTTTAGTACCTTTCAAACATCCTTGGAGATACATGAACTTGCTTAGGGATGGCACATTACTGAAATCTAAAAGACTGCAACCCCTGAGAACACCAGGAAATCTGCCCCCACATGAGTAGGTCTGGAGATATTTGCACCAGTTGCAATTTCTGCTCTTTTCTACACCAGCAGCATTGCTTTTTGCATCCCCCTTTTCAGCCTCCCAGAAGGAGCTGCAATGGAGCCTGAGAAACCGGCTGGTTTCATCAAGCCCAAAAGCCATCCTGGCATCCACGGCAACTCAACATTTTATTTCTTAGCTCTCTTCTGTTGTATCAATTAATAGTCCAGTTTGGAAAGAAACTGGAGGCACTTAAACAATTTTATCAGAGGGGAGGTAAATTCAAGATAGCCTATAATCCTAAGAAACAGATATCTGTCAGTTGCAAGTTGCAACAGTTGAATGTTTTTAGAGTCCATTAATACTTACGTATACAGGCGTCTTAAAACCAGCAATCCAATCCAGTATGACAGGTCCTATGTCCTACCCTGTGCTCTCTGACAATGACCATGGGGATGAGAAAGAAACACCTCTACCACTTTGATGTGATGCGAAGAGACACCTCTACCACTTTGAAAGGCAATTTTGAGGTTTTCTAAGGCTTTCTGTTTATTTTTAACTCTTCTTATAGAGACTGAACTCTGATATCTGGATATCTGCTTTTCTAGAACTGTCTGTTTACAATACATTGATTGCTACTATGGTGAAGGTAGCAGAGACTTTTAAGTCCTTTATTCTGCTTTAGAAGAGGAGTGACCTCTGAGGGCTTTGTTAATCGATATTTTTAAATATTTTAAAAAAAAACAACCAAACAAAAAACCCCAAACAAAAAAAAACAACAAAAATAAAAACAACATCCAAACAAGGAAATCTGCCATACTCAGCAGGGGAAAGTTCCCCTTTATTTCCCTAGTGCAAACAAACCACCTCTCAGCTAATACTTGGTTACTTAAATAAGCAAACTTTCCAACACCTCAAAACAGCTCAGAAAATCCCTGTTCCTGAGTGCTGAAAGAGCTCATACACCATACAATGGCTGTACACACGTGGGAAGAAAATTTTAAACATATTATCTAGAAAGAAATAAAAACTTAGATAGCTCTTAGCATCTCAGGCCACCCTTACTTAATCAGACTACATGGAATTACTCTAATTTGGTTTTCAATTAATATAAATTTTCTACCCATGGTTTCTCATTGCTAAACCTGAGGCAAGTACAAAGACAGAAGGAGCCAACAAGCTCAGCATTAAGTTATCTAAATACCTTCTATTAATAGCATCTCCAGAAAGCGTTATCAGCGATGTCACACACATTATATCAAGTATCCCAAGAAATATTATTAACTCAAACAACAACGTTAGTAAATCGGAAACTTTTTCATTTCATATGTGAAGAGATGACTTCACAAAACTTTTCTCTCTTAACAACAAATCTTTGTTACACATCAAAAAGAAGATCAGAAGACCCATTATATGTCGCATAGTGGGGTTTTCCGGTTGTGATTTTAAAAAACCCTACACATTAAAATAAAAATCACTGTTGATGTAATCATGCACGACTGATATGTAATATAGCTGTGGATTTCAACCATGCTGGCCTCCAAACAGTATATAATCTCTGGGTTGTAATAATGAAATAACTTATACAATGAACTTTGTTAGCCACATGTAACCCTCAAGAATCAGACTGTGTCTCCTTATTTTGACAAAGTTGCTTTATATTGGCTTGGATATAAAAAAAAAGTGACAAAGTCCACTAGCTAAAGTAAATAAGATCTCTAGAATTTAAAAAATAATACAGACATGTAAATCACAACCAAGACAGTGTACAATTCATCATTACTGTCCAAATAATTAATGAGCCCAGGTTTCTAAAATATGAAACGCCATGGTTTCAGGCTCTGAGCTCCTGTATGGAACAAACCACAGAAATTAAAATGAGACAAGGTTTGGGAGGACTTTTTTAAAAATAAAAGAATATCATCAAATTACTGGGGCCAGAGGGGGCACGCTCACAAAGATGTGAATTAGAAAAGTAAAAATCTTTACTGAACCAATAAATTTTTGCTCAGAGAAGTTTGTTTGTTGCGTGTAGGTACCTATCACTAGTTTAGCATCTGCAGATAATCATGTACTTCTCACAACATGCACCCATTGATTAGTGAAGAGCAATTACTTATAAACTAGGAAAAGGTGCAGTTAGCATATTTTTAGGACCTGCCTGTAGCTTTCACTGGTGCCTTTCCTAAAGCAGCAGTAAAGCTGCTAGGACCGAGCAGGAGGCTGCCAAGCATTACCAAATGGACAAGGAAGTGTGCGCAAGCCTAGTGCTTGTGTTTCAATGCAATCCACTTCCCCACCGAAAGCATGGCTAAATCATCTCTCTCCTTCCAACTGGCAGCTGAGAGGAGTTAAGCAACACATTTCTAAAACAGCAGCAGCGAGCAGACTTTACTTGCATACCTGTTTCATCAGGTGAGCTCGGCGAGGCGCTGTCCTGGGACAGAGTAGTCCAGCTGGAGTCCTCATCACTTGGGGCCAGGTTTTGAATCCTATGGAGAGCACAATCTGTTTTGGCCCCAGTTTTTGGGTGGTCTTTCTTAGTCTCAGGGCTTGATGACACTGTGGCAACCTGGCCATCCTCTGGGCTTGACTGCTTGTTTTGTTTCCGGGGCAAGACTTCCCCATTGACAATAACAGCAGAAGCCTGGCTGTTGCTTTGTGCAGATTTGTCTTCCATCGCAACAAAACTCTGTTCTAGCTCTCTAGCAGATGTCTCTAGATCCACATAGTAATTTAGGAAGCTCTTGGTCCTCCTTGGCTGCAAAGGTAATATGTCACAGCCAGAGGAATCCTGCGGGATCGGCTCTTTGCCTTCAGACTTCTCAGAAGTTACATTCATGCTCGCAGTGGTACTGAGGTTTCTGTTGGGATCCTGCTGTCCCTGTTCAGCAGCTTTCCTGAGCTGGTTTTCTCCATTCTTCACCAGCTTTATATTGGCAGAGCTGTTCCCCAGAAGGGGCTGCGCTGCTGGGTCGGAAAGACCCATGGCTGTCTGAATGTTAGTCAGCGCATATTTTTTCCTGCATTTCGGAGGAGTGCTGCTTTTGGTCTCCGTGTGCCTGATTTCCGCATTCAGAAGCTCATTATGAGAGGAGCGCAGGTTAAGGGTATTCGGTGGGGTGGCAGGGTTGTTGCGGTTCACAACGTCCGTCGTGCTGCTGCTTGCCATAAACACTGCCAACGCGTCCACGCCAGAATCGACTAGAAAAGCAAAAGACACAGTTGTGAGACACATTCATTACCTACACTATTTTGCTGGGGCTCCTGGTAAAAGGATGTGGCACTTCACATAATTGTTTTACAGTAGGAAAATTCCCACAACTTAAGTGGACAAGAGAACAGACAAAAGCTTAGTTTATTAAATAAGGAAAAACAGAGGCAGAAAAAATACAGAGATCATCAGGACCACAAAGCTGAGAAAAAGCAGAAAGTTTAACCCTATACAAGGCAGTTTTTTTCCCACTAAAAAACTCTTTTTCAGAGTTCTCCAGAGATGAAGATGGCTCACTATTTCTACAGCTCACAAAGTTCCAACTTAGGGATAAAACATGCATCCTAGGGCAGAGTACCCGTATTCCACCGTTAAATGAAGCCATTCTTTTGTCTACTTGTAGACAAATTTCTGGGTTTTTAGCCAGGAGCAAGCTCATATTTTGAAAAAAAAAAAAAAGAAAAAGTTTTTTGAGGGAATGGATTTTTAGACTACGAAAAACGATTAAAAAATATTTATTAAAAACTATAATTTGTTCCTGTACTGTCTATTTATGGCTCCTGCTAATCTGCACAAATACTCCATGAACACCTCAATTTGCATACTGCAGTAGTCACTGTTGTTTGACACCTGGCAACCAAATTAGAGGTCAATTAACAAATCACTCCCATCACCACAGCATAAACCACCCTTTCTGTTGTTCCTAATTCTCAGATATCACTGACGCCTTATATTGCACATAAAAATGTGTCTGGGGATTATCCAGGAACGCAAAGCTATAATTTGAGCTAGCAGATGACAGATCATTCCAGCTGAGTTGTGCTGCATCCTTGTACATTTGATGTATGACAGAACTGACTGCTGTACAGATTTACACGAGATTAAATACATGGGTTTTAAAATAACATATACATAAATAGAGAGTGAAAAGGAGCACTTCACAACATTACCTAAACATACACACAGTTGCTACTGTTCCCTCCTCTTTGATGTGCTGTCAAACCTGCACACTTTCAACCATCACTCCAGTTCATTTAAAACCAAGCAGACCAAGTATACTCTTTGTTCACAGAATCACTCACCTAGACCAACTTCTAAAACTTGCTCAAAACAGAATTTAAACTAAATTTTACAAATTTTCATGTCTGCCACTTGCTGAAGCAGCGATCAGTCAGTCTAGACCAACCGTGAACTCTTCAGAAGATGGATCATCCCACACACTGTGCAAAAACCATCAGCTTAGGTAACAAGCATCTTATAGACAATTTCAGCTTTAGCCACAAAAGACATCTAAAACACAACCATCACATAATTTAAAGAAACTTCATAAATACCCTCCTGGTATAAATACATCAATAAAGGCTGCTTTCTGCATCTTGCCTAAAAACAACCAAGTCCAAGGCAAAGCAAGGTCACACCTGATTCTACATGTTACCAAAGCATATGTTTTAATCTAAAAACGTGAAATGGCCTGTGTTTATGGACTGAGTGCTTTATATTTTTTTCTGAATTGGTTAAAAGTTTGACAATCTGGAAGTGACATTAAAAAAATAAATGAATAGGGAAGGATAGTTTTGACCCACTGCCTGACCTTTAGAATTTATGGAATTGCACAGTATCCACCGATTTCACTAGATTATATTTTACTTTATGCTTCAGCAAATTAAAACAAGCTTCTTTTTTTTTAATCAATAAATACAACTCCCACAATCTGGAAGAAGACTGAAATTTATTCTTGTCCTATGTTACAATTGAGTTGTTTCATGTAATGTTTGCCACTATTTTTACCACTGAACAAATTTCTTAAAAAATAATCTTCCTAGATAAAGCTTAAGTATCTGCCTGACAGATTATCCCTAGCCAGTATCCTGCCGTTAGCATTTCAGTTATCAAAAATATTGTAAGAATAAGCATATAGAAACACTGAAACAAAATGTATTATGTTTCACTAAGACACTTGAGGAAGCTCCCCCATTAATTTATGATGAACACTGACACATTGCTCAACGACTGAGCCAAAGCCTCCCAAAGTCTTTGTGACCCAAGCAGCGTTTCAAAGCTGGGTGCTAAGTTGGGTTGGTGTATGATCATAAGCAGAAAAATGTCAAAGTGAACCTTTCACTAGACACCATCTTCCCTCCTGACCCTCTTTTCAAATGATCCGTTGATCAAATCATCATGATCAAATGATCAATGAAGATGCAAAAAGTACCACAAGGCAGGCACAGAGAGGAACAGGCTGTCCTCTCAAAGGACAGGCGTGTGCCCACTGGCCATCACCCTGCACTCCCAGTCAGGCTCTGGGATATGCGCAGCCGGCACCCCTCCATTCTTGGAAAAAGATGTAAAGGTGGGAAAAAGGGAAGCAACAAAAGAGGAAAAAAAGAGAATAAGAAATACAGATGGGAAAGGATAGGTCTTGCACCTCAAGGGCAGAAGCCGCTACTAGACCAGGACTAAGTGAAGTGCTGGAGAACGTCTGAATGCAAGGCAATGCTTAAATGCACTGAAGAAAAGCTAGATTGCACAGCGGAACAGCATAAGGAAGAAGAGCAATAGCCTGTCCCTCCTCCTTTATACAGGACACAGTGATGCTCAAAACACGTCACTTCTCCCCAGAGGAAGCACATCCCAACTTTCTAATTAAAAACTTCAAGGAAATGCAACTTCTTCCTGTGCCTGTAATTTCAAGACAGAAATTCCAATCGCTGACTTCCCGTATCTTTTATTTTGTCTCTCTCACCGGCCCCGCTTCCCTTGCCGCACGAGCACCTAATGCACACTGGTGCTGTGCCCCACACCAGCCAACCAACACCCTGTGCCAGGGTCCTGCCCCAGGCACCCCATCACAGGCATACCCCATCCCCCTGCTCGGGCAGCTCCTTGCGCTGCCTGCTCACCAGCAAGGACAATGCTACTGGCACAGGGCACCCTGTTTTCAATTCCTCTGCTTTCTACTGAAAAGCAAACACAAATGGACAAGCAGAGCAATTCGACAATCACTAAGTCGGTATGTATATCTCAGCTAAAGCAGGTGAACAGTGGTAAGCTATAAGTGAGTAAAAATAGCTTATTATAATAAAAACTATTGGACTCTGGTGAAAAACTAAGAATAATTAGGATGTTATCATTACTAGGAATAGTAACATATTATTAAAATGTTGGTGCTTAAAGACAGCATTTCAGTAGGCAGAAGATCTGTCATAGTGATTTATTAATGATTTTAGCTTGCTTTTTAAAACAAATCAGTGTCTCAATTGCATACTTCTAACATTTAGAAACATACCTACGAGTACAGATTAATGGACTTTCAACATTATAATGTGCTTAACACAAAGTAGTCTCAGTTTTCTAAGCATCATATAGTACAAATAATGCTACTGCTTGAATGGCTTTTACTGATGTTTTTTATCTTGTCATAAAACTTAGAGAGCTAGAAGAAGGAGAGAGAAAATGCCGTTGCAAACAATGCATGACTGATCTGTCTTCGCCTCTAATATGATTTTTTTTTGCATTGTATTGTCTATAGGAATAGTTCTTAAAAAGCTGAAGAGGTAATTTATTCAAAAGGGCACTGTTAAAAAGAAAAGAAGTGCTTGCTTTTTTCATGTTTAAGTGCAAAATGAAAGCGAAATACAGGCCTGGGAAGAAGAAGGAGGAAAAGAAGAGAGTTTCACATATTTGCATAGCAGAATCTTTTAAAGGGCATCTGACCTGGAAGTACTTCTGACATGGCTCACGAGGCGTCAGCAATGCATCAGGAAATAGATTATAATTTGAAATCTGAAAAGAGGGATCATTTAAGAATTAAAACCAAAGGAGAACACAAAATAAAAATACCACATTTCAGAAGTTCCTGAGAGACATTAAGCATTCTAAACAAACCCCAAAACATAACAGTGAGGATCTCTTGAGCTTTCAATGATATCTGACAATCATTAAAGTATGGGGAGAGGCTAGTCTATAGCAATCAGAACAATTAAAAATAATATGACATTTTTCTTAATGTATACTTTACTAGGAGCACAAGTTCAACAATATTCTCCAGTTTTAACCAACTTACTGCAGCAAAAATCTCATAACATCAGAAAATCTGAGTTTTTCCCCAATTACAGCTTACTCAGGAAACTACAGCGGCATTGCTAAAAATAAACACAGTAGTAAGGCATGCTCACGTGAGAATTTGCAGAATGAGATCCAGCATTTGAAACTAAGAAGCATAGCCTGCAGGGTTGATCCCACAGGAGGGAATCATAAAAAGCAAACTAGGCAGCAAGCTTCTGTGCAGGACCCTTTCCTGGCCATCTTCTCATAAGCAAACCATTTTGCCTTAAAGGCTCTGGTTTCTATGTGAATGACACACACACTGGGAGCCAAGGTATTTCTATGCACTTAGGACTATTTCTGTGATTGTATGTAGGAAACATAGGAAAGAAATAATATAAACTTTTCATAAAGCAGATTTCTTTTCTGCAAGGATATCTGTAGAGTACAAAATGTTTAATGACAAACTCATGCCATGGGGCTACAGCCTCAGGTCCTTCAGCTCTAGTTAAAGCCCAAATAAGTGGAGAGAATGCCTGTTACACAATGATTGCAACTCAACACTAGCTAACTCCTTCCGCTTCAAAGGGTGAATTTCAATGGTAAAACATTAATTCTTAATTAATAACCCTAATACAGTCTTCTCACACCTGCGTTCATTGTTCAACTAGGACCAGCTAAATGGTAATAGTGAAACACATGCCAGCCAAAAGCATCCTAATAAAATCTAGATTTACATAAATGTAGCTGAAATCAGAATTGAGACTAGAAACTTTCTTAGTGTTGACTGTCATCATGCTCTTTCTTGCCTACCTATCTACACAAATTCCAGGGGACAGTAAATGTTTTCGGAAGGGAAAAGGAAGGTAAACACTTGAATGAAGTTCTGTGATAGATCAGAGAAGCCAGTGACATTCCTACAGACAGTGGTTTTCTTCTCGCTGCTGCCTCCAGCAATGACATCTCTGCCGGACTGAGCTTGGAAACTGGAGAGAGAAAGCTCAGCAGAGCCAGGAAAGCAAATTCCGATGGCAGTTTTGGGAATGCAAGAGCAGGAAAGGAGCAGGGCTGCAAGCAGCTTGCACATGCGCTCTTAAACTGATCTGCAGACTCCTCCACACAAATCTCCAGAGTTGCAGAGGATGGGAGGGACCCCTCCAGATCGTCTAGTCCAAGCAGGGAATCACTGCTGCCCTCTCCACTCCCCCTTGGCTCTGTCCTCACATCAGAAGGAAACCACTACTCCAACCTGCTTGCTAAACGCAGCTTCTCCCATTTCCAGTTATTTCTGCTTCACCAGTAACCAGCTTTCTGTCCTAGCTCCTCCTTCCCCACAAGGCAGCCTGCCAGCTCCCACTGCCACAATAATGACATTTTTCCTTTTGGAGCTAAACATGCTGCCAACCAACTGCAACAGCCTAGCAGCAGTGCTGTCTCTGGCCTTATTAATGGAAATTAATAATGTTGATCTGTCTTTAAATAATGTTATTAAGGAAAAAACAACTTCAGATCCTGCAATGAGTTCTGGCACTCAAGTGGCATATGCCTTCCCATTTGCCATTTTTTCCCTCCCCCTTCCTACACAGTCAGTCAAATTCCTCACCCAGCAAAAATTCAGAGACAAGAGAGCTCTCAGAATGAGATTCTAACAGCTGCAAAGGAAAAAAAAATATAAAAAGAGACTAAATCTATTGCTCCTTTACTTATAATTTTATTAAGACAGATACATCTAAATAATCAGTGTATATTTGACCATCTGACTGAAACTCTATCTTGCAGACAACCTGGGTCATCTTATGCTACCAGAGTATTCTTAAATCAAGTGATCACTTGTAGAAATAAAGAGCAATTCTTTCATTTACATAAGACATAACCATGACATGAAATCATAACTAATCCTGCATTTACTAAGGGAAAAAACAAGATGGCATACTAAGTCTTTTCCAAATTCAATTTTCTCTCTTTAATTAGATTTTCTCCTCTGCGCGGAACAGAACAGTCTGGCAGGCAAAAACAGCGTTGTCACGCAAGAAGATGGAGTGTATTTTATCTATTGGCTACTTGCAAGCACAGATAGTAAGACCTTCTGTCATGGGATCTATACATTCACAGCAACATTTGTTAAGTAAACTTCAGTCATTCTTTTCTAATCTGGTTGTGTAAATTAAACACCTGAGTCTTAACATTGTGAGGTTTTGTAACCTATGTATAAATTACTTATCTCTACAATAAAGATCACACCTCAGACTTATTTGTTAATTGCAAACAACTCTACTTTAAATGCACATGCTAATATAGGGCACAAACATTAACTTCATTTTCTCTTAGAGACGCAAACTCAGAAATTTTAACTTAAATTTCTGCAACTGTGATGACCAATAAAGCAAGGAGAACTTGCTTTTCCATGTCCTGCAACTTAAATCTCAAGTGTCATCCAGAAATAACTCTTACCAAGTCTGAAGGAAAACAATGTATAATCAAATCTGATCAGAATCACCAAAATCACAGCATGATGCTGTATGAAAAAAAAGCTAGGATAAGCTGCTTCAGGGAAAAAAAAAAAAACATGCTTTGGAGGACAGGCAGCCTACCCCTATGCTTAATGAAGCAATAGAAAGGAATCAATGGCCATGGACTTGGCACATAAAATGACTTAGATAGATTCAGACTGAGTTCAGTGCAGGAATTTTCCAGCCCCACATAAGTTGAACTTAGATCATTCGACAGCTCTTGAATCAGGAAGCAGAACCATTCAAAAGATGATCAATTCCTGAACAGGGTTAAAGAAACCTGCAGGGTCCAGCACCAGCTTTCCAGCTGTTCGTAATGGCACCAGCCCAATACCAAGCTCTTTGATCAGCAGACACAGGCAGCAAAAGTAGGAAAGAGATTAAGCACAGGCCACAGCATTATTAACGGAAGGTGCAAAAATGTTAAGTAAGCCCCTGTCAGAAGCAATGGATGAGTTAAGTTCCAACACAGCATCTGTGCTGGACAAAGAAAAAAAAAATTACATAGATAATTACCTTTAGCCACCTCCCACACACCTTGTCTGTGGCCCTGCTATTTGCAGCTTGCAAACACTCGACTGTTCCCGCAAAGCCTAGAAACAACACTGCAGACTTCTGAGCACAATCTCCTTCCCCGAGAATAACTAGCGGCATGCACAGAAATACAGACATTTCAGCTTCTCTTTTTAAACTCACAGATTTTAACAATTAAACTTCTGACGGCCTGGCGTCATGATTTCACCTGCTACAACTTCATCTGTCCTCTGAATTACGTATAATAAATTTATGGTTACACATTAAGCTCTTATCAAGGTTATGCAGAAATGGTTTTACCCTCAAATTACCCAGAGTGGTAGTAACAGTTTTGAGCCACCTATTATCACTAACTCATAGCTGAGATCTTAAAACACATTTGAAAGAGCATAGTACACCAAAACTGTTTTTGTGTTACTTACTATAAGATTGTACTTAGTGTCAAATTGGGCTCTAGACATAAAAATCTGAAAGTTAAATAAACAAGAAATAATCTTTCAGTAGACTCTCTACAACTCTATATGAAAAGAAATAAAGAATGAAAATATGTGTGTATCAGAAGTCTCAATATAAAGAATGAAAACCTCTAATTTCATTAATCTGTAAGTGTTTGCAAATGATTCCAACAGTAAGTTAAGATCTGTGAGCAAAAATAAAAAAGTCCAAGTCTTAGTCACAGAACAGAGTATTAGGTTGCTTGCCATGTCTTGCAAAATGAGACTATCAGGGCTCTCAAGAAGAGGAAATTAAGATTTTGACACTGACAAGATTGCTTCTGTTCCACATACATTAAACACATTCTGTATCTCACCTAGGTAAGGTTATTACATGTGCACTCTTGACAACATCTGCTAAAACTGTCCTAAAGTTTGACTCACATGTCCTACCCACATATCCCTTGCCCCCAGTAACAGTACAGGATGTATTTCAGAGCAAAGGATGCATCAAACCATAAAAGGTCTCCAGATTTCTAGTCTGTTTTTCCATTAAAAGCTGAACTAAAATAAGGTTCATTACACAGAGCTACATCTCAGCAAGGCTGAAATTTGCCAGCAAGGCTACATATTGTCTTTAACCAAACTTTAATGGGACAAATCAGAAATACTTCAAAACATACGAACAGTTTATAAACCAACTGTTGCAGTACTGCTTAAGCTGACAGAATGCAGAGAGATTACTAAAATGGCCATACCCTACAGTAAATCTCCCAGCTAAGTTACCAGAACACAGGAATAACCTTAATCTTGGCCTGCAAGCAGGGCTCCTTGAGAATACTGTCGTACTACGCTGAGAAACTTCTACCCCTAGTGCTCATACATAACACAGAACCACATGCTCATAAATAAAATCAAACTATTGTATTTGCTTTATGGTCCCCATAAACTAAACAGATCAATCCATAATAAAGTGGAAGGAGAGTGTAACAAAAAAGCAACTGCACTTACTAGCGTTTATATTACACTGAAGCATGGCTAACAGCGGGCTCCATTTCAACAAGCAGCAAACTTGGCTGGCAGAAGACACTGAATAAGTGGAAAAGAGCAAGCTAGCAGTATTACTGGTCTGAATTTCAACAAGAAGTCTTAAGTCCTTGGCATGCTCCCCAAAATCATCTGCTCCTTTTTCTTACCCGCAAACACATAGATCTTCACAACTGAACACCAAAGGAGCTGGGGTTCCTGTGAAAGGGGACAAACACGTGATGCAAATCCGTACCGTGGTGTTCCTCCATGAACACGCACAATCCCAAGTGGAGCTACCAGGAAACCTTCAGCTTCAAAGCACTCTACCTCTGGTTTCACCATGAAGAAGAAATGGACCTGTCAAGGTCCTGGGATAGCAGTGCTATTTAACCATGCCAAGAAATACACCAGAAGTGACAACACGCATTCAGAGTACACAGTTCTTAAAGAAAGTTTTTTATCTGCAGCCTCTGAGTCAGCTCCTATCTGTGGAAACCAGCACGTGTTTTGGGGCTTCACTAGAATCACCCAAGAGCCCTCAATGAAAGTGCTGTGCAAGTCTCCACAGAGCTTCCTAGGAAAGGCAGAAGCCTAAACAAGAGTGGCTTTAACAGGGAGAGAAACTTACGTGTCATTGGGTGCTTGTGTAATTTTTCACTCCCTGAATCTTTTGTATTCCCACCTTTTCCTCAGCTAAGCAATGTTTAGGCGGAGCTTTTGAGCAAGTTTACAGAAAACTGTCCCCCCAAGCATGACCTGAGCCGTGCTAATGCTCAAGTCTCATTTACACCAAAGTATCTTTCTCTGGAAAGAAAAGATGAGGAGATAAAGGGCAGGATTTTGCAGATGTATAATTTTACTGGGATGCTTTTACCAGGAGTTACACAGTGGATATACTCCTCCCTGGGAGTCAGGGTGCATCTTTGGGCAAGTTTTCTTTTACTCTGGAAGCGGCTCCAAGCCAAGCCCACAGAGCCACTCCACAGTACATTTTCACACCAACTCATCTTGGGTTAACGACAGCAATATAATTACTGGCACTGGCTGCAAGACTGGATGTTTGGGAATTTTTTTCAGGGTTTTGCTGTTATTTATAATGTCACCGTTCTCCCATTCATTTCCTTACTTCACTGCAATGAAGCTAAGACTTCCCAACAGCTTCACTAAGCAACAGCCCCCTTGCAAGACCAGCAGTGCAGGACTGCCGCAGCACAAAGGTGGTCACAGCTGGGCACTCCTTAAGAAGCTGAAGAGACACAGGCAGAGCAGGAATTGGAATGTTCCTGGAGTGAAATCAAATCCCAAGTTTATAAAACCAACCCTGCTCTCTCTGCCCTCAAGTACATTGCATTATTTATAAGAGCAGCTCTAGTACAGGAGATGATCAGGAAGAATAGAGACTCAAACCTCTCCCCTGCACAGCCCAGGGGAATGCCTTCCTGCGAGGGATATTTCCTGTCATCTTCATCCTTCATTTATGAACATTTCACCAAAATAGTATTTTCCCAAAAAGGTTTGCTTGCAAAAAAAAACCCACCCTCCATCAGAAGTTTCTGAAATTAAACTCCAGTCAGTACTAATAATTATATTGGCAGAATTATATCAATTATTCGTTCCATATGGGCCCTTGTCTGAGTTGTTTTTAAATAAGAGATGTCTAATAGTTCAAAAAAGAAATAAAAGTCCACCTCTGCCTGCCACAAATCAAGAGGGTGACTTAAGGATGGGAGATGTGGCACGATCTCCTGTGGGCAGCAATGGCTGGTCGTGGAGCTCCAGGTGCAAGTGGGTCCCTTCCTCCTGGTGAACGGTGACATGCCACTGCAGCACTGCACCTCCGCCCTGGCACACTCCAAAGGTCAAGTGTCAAAAACTACCACCCACAAATTCCTACTTTTCCTCACTTACAATGTCTTCTAAAAAAAAAAGGGCTTTTAGTTTTTAAAAAGTACTCTCACAAAACTGTATTTTACTAGAATTTTTATTATTGTCTAAACTCTTCCTGAGCATTTATTGCCAGTATAATGGCACTGGAACCAGTTCCATTTTCTCCTTTTCTCTAAAACACTTTGGTCAGATTTCAATATTGTGCAAAACACTACAACTAAAATTAAAAAAAAAAAATATTATGCTAGGGACAGGATATGCATGGACAATCTGTTAATTTTTTTTTTTTTTCTAGACATACAAAATCCTTTTACTCTGTGCACAGAAAAAAAAAAATTTCAGTATGCAAGAAAATCTGAGGCTACCTAAACACCACAAACAGTACTGTGTTTTCAGGAAAGCTGCTGCAGCTGATGCAGAAAAGTGGATTTTATGAGCAAATACTAGAAAAATACAAACATAAACGAAGCCCAGCAGAAATTAATGAAAGAAGTCTTTTTGCAGAAGCTAGCTTCTCAGTAGCTGCACTGTACATCTTTAGTCTGTATCTTTCAGAAAAAAAGCACAGAAAATAAAAAATAAAAACCAACAAAACAGCACACGAGGGAGTGTTAAATCCAGACAAGCAGCTCTAGACAGAGCCAGGGATACACCCAAGACTGCTTTGCTTATTGTCAGTAATCAAGAGAGATCATTGCTCTTTAATTACACTTCTTAAAAAGTCTAAAACTAGCATGCATCTGTCAAAGTCACAGCTTTCAATTTTACACACCTTGCTTTTTCTTGTATCTTCAGCATGTGTATTTCAAATTATTTCCTATCACTGGATTGCCTATCTGAAAATTGTTATGTGTCTCCCTGAATATAAAACCTTTCGTTATTCTCCTAAGACCATGCCCTATTGTATTCGTTACATTTATGAAATCATTCAACAAAACAGTCAATGTCATAAATGAATGACACCAAAGAAGTAAAACAACTGCCATACTCCACACAGACCTAATTCTTCCCTTCACAGACTTTATTTAGGTATATACCTATGTACAGACAGAAGGTAAAAGTCAGGTACTAAGGCTTACAGGCTGCACCAAGTCCTTAATGGTACAATTTTAAGACTGCAACAACTGTGAATGTGAAATACAACAGCTGAGATGGTGCAATTACTCATTATTTATGCAAAGAAAACAAAAGCAAAATGATGTATTTTACCAGTGCTTTCATTGTGATCTAATCTGCTATCAGAGATTTCATTATGATTTGTGTTTCCCAAAGACTGGGTAATTTCAATGCCATTATTGTTGGATGTCCAGAGCACTTATTATGTTAGGCACCGGGAAGTTGCACAAATCATACAGTAACAAAACCAAAAACTAAAGCAAGTTTCCTGGCTTAGAAACCCTGACAGGTTAAGGAAAGGGAAAACTTGGCTTAACAAAAGCATAAAGCAATCATGAAGTAGATATTTTGATATCTCTGTCCTCAAAGGGAGGGAGCTCCAGTGCCAATTGATTCTGACGCAAGTTTCAGCCCTGGCAAACGATGGGAACCTCAGTGTTTCCCCAAGCAAACAATTCCACTTCTTCATTGTCTGCAACTGCTCAACTAGACAACACAAAAAAACTTCGTAGGCTCTTCTGGTAAGAATTGAATGCCCATTACTTGTTCTCTCTAAGTAGGAAGGAACAGGAAAGACTTGATAACCTACCTCTACACTAGATCATTTTAAAGCTCTGAGCTTCAAGCCTTGGCACAAGATGTGAATATCATGCCCTGCAGTACGTCAAGGACACGCTGGAAGGCTAGTGTTTAGATTTAATGTCAAGTGATTCTAACAAATCAGTCCAATTCTGTACTTCAGCACTCAACCACCAGAGACCTGTCAAAAATGCATCAAGGATTGATTTCCTCCATTCTTCTATTGACAGTATTCTGACATTAACACCCAAGACAAACTCTTCGGAAAAGCAGTATCTAAATTGGCTCTACTGCACAATTTTAATGCACATCTTCACATCTATGACTAGTCTGCAACAGAGAGTAAACATGCTTTACTACTTTTCTAGGATTTAGCCTCGGGGTTAGGGAAAACCCCACAAAGTCAAGTTCTGAATACAAGACTTCACCATGCAGTTCCTCATGTCCAATGACAAAGCCACCTGTAGGAAGTCCCTTTCCTGCCACAGGTGTAAGCTCTCACTGCAGTTTACTACTCACATCAGCCCATGCAACTATGCGTGGAGTTGGATGCCTGAAACGATTGAGGCTTTTAAGGAGGTCTTTAAAGGAACAGAAAGATGGTACAGAAGTAAGAGCTTCTTAAGCTGGCTTTGATTCCAAGAAAAGCCACATGAGATCACGTTCTTCTGCTACAGCAGAAAGAAGAGAGAACACAAAAGTTAACCTACCACAGCTTCACCTCAGCAGCCTGAGGGATCAACAGAAAGCGCACAAGGACCGGCAGCAGCCTTCTGGGGTTGGGGTGCTACTCCACACAGCTCTCCAGGGAAGGTCATGTCAGCTTATTTCGCACAGCCTGCACTGCAAAACCACTGTGGTGCGATGGCTGCCATCTGCACTAGCACGAGACACGTCTGCTTACTCAATGGAAGGTGCAGATGATACATTTTAGGAATTGCCTTTGCACTTTTAAAGACGACAACCTTCAGTAAGAGATAATGTAATAAAATCCAACAGGATATAATTCAGAGTAAAAAGCAATGTGAATAATATATAAAAAAGCATATAAATAATCCAAACTGGAGATGTTAGTTGCAGTTGTAAGTAATTAAAGCAATAGCGCACAGCGACATTTTAGGATCAGCTCAAGTAGTTTGTTAATTTGAAGGTATCTAGTACTAAAAACTTGGGATGGAAGCGAAGAGGAATAGCAGCTAAACTTTTGAACCCAGTTGGAGAGGGTCCAGAGGAGGGCAGCAAAGATGATAAGAGGGCTGGAGCACCTCTCCTATGAGGACAGGCTGAGAGAGTTGGGGCTGTTCAGCCTGGAGAAGAGGAGGCTCCGGGGAGACCTGATAGCGGTCTTCCAGTACCTCAAGGGGGCCTACAGGAAGGATGGGGACAGGCTGTTCAGTAGGGCCTGTTGTGATAGGACAAGGGGTAATGGTTTTAAAATAGAGGGAGGTAGGTTTAGATTGGATAAAAAAAAAAAAAAAATTTCACAATGCGAGTTGTAGAGCACTGGAACAGGCTGCCCAGAGAGGTGGTGGATGCCCCATCCCTGGAAACATTCAAGGCCAGGTTGGATGAGGCTCTGAGCAACCTGATCTAGTCAGGGATGACCCTGCTCCTTGCAGGGGGGTTGGACTAGATGACCTTTGAAGGTCCCTTCCAACTCTAACCATTCTATGAGTCTATGATTCTATGAAATGAAGTTGGAGACCTTAAACACAAAACACAGCACAAAACAGCACACTGCAGTAGACTTGGTCAAGTCACACCACAAGACACTTTTTAAAGTTCTAGAAAACACCTTTACAGTTTAAACACAAATCAATATACTTACCATTTGGGTACACACACACAGGAGAGCTGGCATCAATTAGAATATGTCAGCATCCTTTATAAATACTATTTCAAAATTTATAAACTTAGCAGCCTTCAAAAGTAATAAAGCGACAAATAAATTAGACCAATTGCATACATACATGAGCTGCTTGGCCGATAGTGAGCCCCTGGGTACCGCCTGCCCATAGTGCCAGTCAGCACATTACCGCACGCTGTCAGCTGCTTTCAAAGTACAGATCGAAACGCTTAACTGAGGGAGAAGAAAAAAAAAAAGAAAAAAAAAGAAAGTGAAGATTTAGTACAACAGCTGTATCTTTTTCATTAAAATGCTAATGACTCCTACAAATTTCAGGATAACTACATCTATAAATTATTCATAGTCATGTTGTCAGAGGAGATGAACTGCTGTGCTATATATGCAGCACAAATTTATTAGTAGTGGTTGGCCTCCACTAATAAGCTTACATAAATTAAGGCACAAAGAAGTCTCAGGTCATACAGTAGCTTCTTTTGGCCCAATGATACAGACAGAACAACAAACATTGCAAGAAAGAGTTCGCTTTTGGCTTTAAACACAGTTAGTCAGGAGGTGACATTTAATAACAATGTTGTCTTAAATTTTGTGAAACAATCACTAAGCAACAAGTTTACAAACAGTCTGCTATAGAAGCAAAACTTATCCATGCTATGTAACATCAATCGCTTTGAATCTGTCCCTAAAAACCGAAACGTCTTTACAGGAATGCAGGCTATTTACTAGCGTATCGGTTTTCTTGAAGTATCAAAAATCCAAGCAAACAAGAAATGCATCGCACATCTCACCATCAGTATGGAATAACAAATCACAATCTTAACTGAAATGCTACTGAACCTGTCAAATAACTAGTGTAAAATCTTTTAATCTAAAAACAAGTCCCATTGTTTCTTTCTTCGGTGTAAGATTTTGTACTAAAACACAGCTTTCAGCTGATTTTCAGCTTTATTTTTTTCTTAGTCTACCTGAATAGCCTTCGTGTTCCCAGATGTCTTCCAATACACGCTGCATGTCAACCACGTAGTTTTTAAAGATACATTTCCTTTTATTTCATTCTGTCCCTTGCTGGAAGGGCCAAAAAAGCAAGAAATTCTGGGGAGTGTTTTTTTCTAATTCATTATGGATTTTTACTGTCTCAGGCTGCAGCTACAAGCACAAGCTTGTTCTATTCAGGAAACAGAGAAATATCAGGACAGATGACATAGCACTGCATGGAAACCGGGAGATTTCCACAGATCTTCAGATGTGTCAGTTCCCTGGTTGAGCAGAATGCCAACTAACTCCTGAAATAGATAAGCCTTATATATATTGATAACCATGCAATTCTCTGTCGAGTTGGTCTGGGAGCCAAGATAGCCGAAAACTCCACATAAAGATGTATTTTCAGCCAGATTAGGCTCCTGAACTGGCCCGCGGTGGTTGCGCTAGTATCGGTAACCAGCGACGGCAAGTGGAAAGAACAGGACGATGGCCTGGTTTTTAACACGGCACAGTCTTTTAAGCTTGTGCTTAAAATGCCTTAAAATGCAATCACATAACACTGCTACTGTAGATTATTTCTGAAATACAGACATCTACATGGCTGCATATCTGACACTACAAAAAACAGGTAAAGATCTCCACTATTTCCTAAATCAGTGCTGGCAGAGTGTGTCCTGTTCAGCTCTCCTCAACAGAGAAGGTTCAGTGAATCAATGAGACTGTACTCTCTTGCAACAAAAAGGAGAATTCTGGCTGCCAAGATGAAAAGTGAGTGGTAAACAGCAAAATTAACATTTGATAAAAAAAACACTGCATTTTTTTTTTGCAGGGTAATAGGGGACAACACCTGGCCATGGCCCAAACAGACCTTTTCAAACTTCTGTGGTGGCCTACTAATGCAACGCATTGTAATGCAAGGAAAATGTTGCAGGTGGCTGCTTCCCCTTTCCTGATCTATAGGAATTAAAAAAAGAAAACATTAGTAGAAAAAATCGTCTCACTCACTTCAAACTCATTAACATTTTTATTCCCCTCAAACACCTATGCACAAAGTTCATAACTCATAGCAGAATACAACAGAACAGTCCTTAGCAGTGCATTTAAAAAAAAAAAAAAAGCATTTAAAAAAAAAATTACTGAGGTGAAATAAAAATTGTAACCAGCTGACAGTATTTACAATTCTTTTCCTAGCTTGTGAAAGAATTTGATGAGTATGTATGAGCTGCAAGATAACTCATTTTTCATAAATGCATTTTCTCTTTCTAGAAGGTGTGCACTGTTCTTAAGGCGTAACACTCACTAATTATATGAAGCGTCTACACATGAGATACACTATTCCTTCCCTTTCCAGCAGCACAGCATTAGAGGGGGCCTTCTGCACCACACCATAATAAAAGACCTAACAAATATATATTAAAAATCCCAAACCCCACAATTATGCTCTCAAACAGTTGTATCAAACTAGAATACAGCTTTCCTAAAGAAGTATGTCCACCCTGGCAATAAACAACTCTTAGGAAAAGCCAGGTGGGGACCCAAAGGTACAACCATTTTAAATATTACATTTTAAAACCCCAGAAATCTCAGTGGAAAGACAACACAAAGATATATTCTCATTACAGCAAAGGTTTCGTCACTTACTCTGTAAAATGAGAACCTGGATTAAAGTCAATTTAGAAGGAAGTGCCTCACAGTAAGTGAAGTTAAACTGCCCTGCAAAACAACGGTGATACTGGATTGTACATACCAGCAGAGACATACTCAGATCAAGACAAATGAAGATGCTGCTTGGGTTTGTTTGTTTTCTTTTTTTTTTTTTTTAAGAACTCAGGACATTCCCACAGAAATGTCAGTGACCTTGTTGGTATCCAAATGCCATACCTAAAGCTTCTGAAAACTAGCACTTACTACTCTCATGGGTGTATATGGAGAATAAACAAAATAGAAGGAGGTCTCAAACATTCCTTTCAAAAGATCCAAGTACAATGTATATAGAGGTTTGGGTTTTGTTTTGTTTTTAAATGTACGCAACTTAAGATAGCCACAACTGCACAGGAATCTGAGTTAAACCTGAACATACCTAGTATGTCAGATCAGGTCGTCTTAGGATTAGCTTTTAACCTTACTCACATTTGTTTTGTAACAAATGTGTTTTGTAACAGCTTTCTGCGGTTTTTGACTATTATTCTACTGCAAAATTGCTTTAAACATGTTTTATAGTGATTTTACATCTTTATAATTAAATTAATTATATATACACAAACACACATATAGCCTTATGGTTTCTCTTCTGCTTGAAGATGTATGTCCTTTCTTGATGATCTTCCCTAATTTGTTTCAGGTGACCAGGCCCACACTGCAAGCAATTAAAGAAAACCACAGAAACCAGAACCCGAGCAGTATCACTGCATACCTGCCACGCAGGGAAGCACCTGAAAGCACTCTCCACATCACCTCATGCCAGGTCTTTTCTAGGAGCTGTAGTGACAGAGCTACCAGCTACTCAAGATCACACATAATGAGGGCACAAATCCCCCTGCAGAGAGGCCTGCCATAACTTTCAGCTGAGGCTGTCATCTTTCTAAGCTATTTTCTTTACAGAGCTTCTTTTGTTGCAGCTCTTAGTTTTTATAACTGCTACATATGAGTTTCATTTTACTTGTATTAATCTTTTGACACTACTAAAAAAAAAAAAAAAAAAAAAAAAAAAAAAACACAATTTC